>JAJKFI010000028.1:7586935-7611060 GCA_029204185.1 Lerista edwardsae | reverse complement strand
CCCCCCACTCACATGTGTGCCCGGGTGTTTATATGTCCCATCCCTGACCCCCCCACTCACATGTGTGCCCGGGTGTTTATATGTCCCATCCCTGACCCCCCCATTCACATGTGTGCCCGGGTGTTTATATGTCCCATCCCTGACCCCCCCACTCACATGTGTGCCCGGGTGCTTATATGTCCCATCCCTGCCCCCCCCCACTCACATGTGTGCCCGGGTGTTTATATGTCCCATCCCTGCTGCTGTACTGTTTCTGTTGCTCTAGATGTAGTAGCCGTTTCATATCCTGTAGTCGTTTGTGACGCTACTGTATTGTTTGTGTTGCTCTAGATGTAGCAGCTCTGTCTCTCTTATCATGTAGTCTTTTGTCACGCTGCTGTACTGTTTCTGTTGCTCTAGATGTAGCAGCTCTGTGACGTAGCGTTGCAAGTCGTGTTTTTTTTTTCTCAGGTGATTCCTGTGTACGCTGTTGTTTCATCTTTGTAGCCTTTGGTTGCACCTGCCCAATTGCCTTACATTACACAGTGAAAGTAAACTGTCAGAGAGAAGAGCAACAGCCACAGCACCTTGTGCCAACTGTCCACTGCCAAGCAGGGACCGCCCACATGTCCACAGAACACATTTCCCTGGCCCTGTATCGGTTTGCCTGCGGGAAACCTATTTGCTGCTGTTTGTCTTCCAACTGTAAAGAGTTCAGTTGCTGCCTGAAGATTCCGCATGTCATTTGCATGTACTTTGCATCTCATCATGACATCATCAGAGCCTCGGAATGCTGCGGCTCAGCCCATAGCCACCCATAGAGAACCACAAATTCGCTTGTACCCGCGCCCGTGGGGGCGCGATCCATTCCAAAACTGCGCAGCAACAGTCTCGGGGGGCCAACGCACCCGCGTGCCGAGTTTGGCGCGAATCGGTCCAGGTGTTGCGGAGCCTATGTGGAACATACATACATACATACATACATACATACATACATACATACACTCTTCTTTATACATATAGATGTAGCAAACTGTACATTCATCACTCCCACCTTTTGTAATGATGCCTTCCATATCAAACTGTTCAAGGTGTGTGTGTGTGTGTGTGTGTGTGTGTGTGTGTCTGTGTCTGTGTCTGTGTCTGTGTCTGTGTCTGTGTCTGTGTCTGTGTGTGTGTTTTGTAACATTCTTTGTAGCAAGAGTCCAAAGTGAAATTGACTCCGAGATTGGCCAGTCCCGCCAGCCAAGAATGGAGGACAGGGACAGCATGCCTTATACCAATGCGGTTGTTCATGAAGTTCAAAGAATAAGCAACATTGTGCCTTTCAACATTCCCCGAGTGGCCAATACCGACACCGAGCTGGCCGGGTTTCGTATGCCCAAAGTAAGAACTTTAAGATCATGTATCATTCTTAATCTTTGCTGACTCCTGCTTAGAGATGCCGGAACTTTCAATCAGGGTTCTGCATATTGAGGTGTGTCGTATCTTTCAGTAGCCTTTGGTACAATGGAGAGATGTGTATGCACTCAGTTGTAGGCCTGGCCCTTCCTACTGCAGTGCTGTACTTTGTAAGGCTGGGACAGATGGGACCCCAGGTGTGTGTATTGTCCTTGATACTTCATGAAAAAGATAAGTCACAAGAATGTTGGAACCCAAACAGGACTAAGGTGTGCTAAATCCATCTGGACATGGGAGTTCTGAAAGGCTCTTCTTCCAGGTCCCATTAGTGAATACCCTTGTGAAACAGCCTTCTCCTACTGTGTGCTTGCTTGCATGAGTCAATTCTAGAATTATTGCTGGCTAACCATACCTTGGGGTCAACTCCCTCATGGCTCATAATCTGGCATAATAATGGTGTTGAACCGCAGTTACATTGGTTGGAGCAATTTTCACAGGAAATTTTCCATTTCTAAAATTCATTGTTAGTAGCCCAATAGTGCAGAAGTTTTCAAACTGGGGCATCACGACACGCCAGCCTGGAAACTTCTAATCCTACACCCTTAAGGGCCGGGTGGAAGGCAATGATCCGATTCCCAGGATAGTGTCGTTGTCATGGGCAACTGTGATCACAGGAACTGTGATCGGTTGCAGCGCTGGCCTTGAGGGTGGGGTGCGGGAAGCACTGCGGAGGCCTCCATAGGGCTGCCCAAACGTCATAATGTCAAAAAAACATAATTATAAATAAATCAATCGAAAATCAAATAAATAAATCAAAAAATTATTTTATTATTTTATCTGAAGAATTTATACCCCGCCTTTTCCATGCCGAAGCAAACGCCCAAGGCGGCTTACAGAGAACAACAAAATACAATGTAACCACAATAAGTAAAACACATTAAAACAGAAACAACATTTAACATTTAACGGGAACATTGAAAGAGAATGTACAAGAATGAAGCTAGACCCAATTCTCCGTATCAGGCCCTTTGGAGGGAGGAAAAAGAATTGACCAGGGGAGTGAACAAACTATGACAATATCCCAGAGGGACAGGGGGCAGACAGCCAACCATCAACCACAGGCCAGACAAAATAGGTATGATTTGAGCCCTCTCCGAAAGGCCATGAGGGAGTGTGTAGTTCTTAATTCTTCTGGTAGGGAATTCCATATTTGTGGAGCCGCTACAGAGATGCCCCTGAGATGCCATCCCTTTAACTTGGGACAGAGGGGGAACTTGAAGGAGAGCCCCTCTAGATGATGTAAGAGGGCGAATTGGTATGTATGGGAGAAGGAGGTCCTTTAGGTAGGCTGGGCCTAAGTCATGAAGGGCCTTAAAGGTCAGTACCATTATCTTGAGATCAGAAGTGAATGGGCAGCCACTGCAGCTGCTGAAGGAGTGGTCCTACTGAGTCAAACAAAACCAGAAGTGGGTCACGGTCACATTTTTTCTTCATTACGACTTCTGCAAGGCTCCCACACACACACACACACCTGGAGCTTAGCGCTGTGACTAGTAAGTAAGTAGAGTGCAGCCCCTGTCAACTGATTTAGGACACTGGAAGGTTTTCAAGAACATTCTCCAATTAAATTTTGTTCAGACCACCCAGATATGTTTTCCACATTTATATACCGGCATGCCCAGTATCCACTGATTTGGTATCCACGGTTTTAGTTATCCACGGATACCATGGATACTGGGACTCCTATTAAAAGGATAGGGGAACATTCTTTTTTTAACTTGGTTGCAGCAAAACAGCTGATGTTCCCCTATCTTTAAAAAGACATCCCCAGTATCCACAGTTTCAGGTATCCATGATGGGGTACGGAATGGAACCCCAGCTGATATCTGGGCATGCCTGTACCGCCCTTCCTCCAAAGAGTTCAGGAATTGTGCATGGCTCCTCCCTATCCTTTTTATCCAGACAACCCTGCAAGGTAATTCAGGCTGAGAAATGGTTCCTGGCTCAAGATCATCCACCAGGCTCATGGAACAGTAGGGACTTGAACTTTTCTTCGTTAAAGTCGAACACACTAACCACTGCACCCTGCCAGCTCTTGATGTGGTTAGTATCATTGGTGATCAATACAAATCTAATGAGGGATGGACGGACTGACTTTTCACTTACTAATAACTTCTCTGTGAAATTAAATTTCCCGCTTCAGTCTCAGTTTGAACCAACAGCTAGATCTGAAACTTGCTGAGGGCTTCCACTTACAGTATCTGATATTTCTCAAACCTAAATGTAGTCAGTCTCCCATTTTGGGAATATTTAAAATCCATATAGGAAACCATGTCTTTGTAAAGTGCATAATAATAAATGAAACCACTGGCCACAGCATAAACTATATTCTCTCTGTAAGTCAGTGGATATAGTTGGATTTTAGGTTAGGACATTCCTGCTGCTACTGCACAGGCCAAAAAACATGGGGAATCAGAGAACCATGGTTAAGTGAAACCATAGATATGGGACCCATGGATACCCGGAGGGGGGCGTTGTTGCACTCCTATACAGGTAGAGTGGTAGAAATGCAGGTCATTTTACTAGTGGTTATCTGATGTTCTTCTTTTACAGGGAACCACTTTCTTTACCAATTTGACATCTGTATTGTTTGATAAGGATGAGTGGGAAACCCCTGATGTCTTTAATCCTAATCATTTCCTAGAAAATTGTCAGTTCAAGAAGAAGGAAGCATTCATGCCCTTCTCTGCAGGTAACAGTAAACGGATTTCCCTCAAATGCTGCGTCGGGCACAGGCTGGAAAGAGAGTCTCTCCCCTGGTGTCTCCAGTGTGCCTGCTATGTTGCTACTTTGTGCAGTTTTACATGTGATCTTGTCTTTGCCACTCCACCACTGCACACCAATTTAGTAAGAATGTCATGAATGAAATCCTACAGCACAGTCATGTGTGTGTTGTTGTTGTTGTTGTTCAGTCGCTACGCCATGTCCGACTCTCCGCAACCCCATGGACCACAGCACGCCAGGCCTCCCTGTCCTCCACTAGCTTCCGGAGTTCGCCCAATTTCATGTTCATTGCTTCAGTGACACTATCTAACCATCTCATCCTCTGCTGCCCCCGTCTCCTTTTGCCTTTGATCTTTCCCAGCATGAGAGTCTTTTCTAAAGAGTCCTCTCTTTTCATGCGGTGGCCAAAGTATTTGAGCTTCAGCTTCAGTATTTGTCCTTCCAGGGAGCAATCAGGCCTGACTTCCTGTAGGAATGTGTGTGTCTACCCACAACTAAGTTCCTCTGTCTTCAGTGGGGCTTACTCTCAGACTTGATAGAATTGCAGTCTCTTTCACCCTTCTTCTAGCAAGGCTCATTAAAGGTTTGTTTGTATGTTGGTTTTTTGGGGTGTTGTTTGAAGCATGAATTTTCCTGTGTGTTGTCTTGTCATCCAAACAGGGTTCATGGTATGAAACGCATTAGCTAACAAAGCCTTTTCCTCCTGTCTTTTCCAGGAAAGCGAGCTTGTCTTGGAGAGCAGCTGGCTAAGATGGAGCTTTTCCTTTTTTTTCACTGCCTTACTGCAGAAGTTCACTTTCCAGGCTCCAAAAGGTGTGACGTTAAGGTTGGATAGCAGAGTTAGCATTCCGTTGTCCCCCCACCCATACCAGATACATGCATGTCCTCGTTAAACTGAACAATTCTGACATTGCTCTTAGTAGAATGAAAGCCAATTGACAGTATCCTCTGGGTTTTTTTTTAATGTTTTGAGAGTCTAATTAATGTTCTAATGTTAGAACATATGAGAGTCTAATGTTGAGATCAGAACCAGTGATTGAATGACCTGGTTTGTAACATCTTGTCCGTTCTGTAATCATCCTGCAATCCTCCTGTACTTCAAGTGACTTGTGGGGTGAAAACAGAACTAGATAGCAAGCCTTAAAACTCTGGTCCCTAGCCATTTGCATACATAATCCCAACCAAAGAAGGATTCTCATAAATATCTGGGAATCCCGTAAAAAAAGAATGAAATAAGATGGGTAGATTACATTAGAGTGACAGCATGATCTCACTCTGTGATTCCCGATTCACTCTGTGAATCACTCTGTGAGGACTATAGCAAAAAAGCAACACATCTTTACTTCTCATGTAGTATTTATTTCTTAAAACTCAAACCCTAATAGCCTTCACTGAAAAGCAAATACAGAAAGTGCTTTAGACTCACAGCATGCACCAGGATCCTAACCTTTTTCTTACTCAATTTGGGTCTACACCAGCATAATAGCTATTAGGCTCAGGTGCAATTCTAGGGGAACAGGAACATGTGATCCCAAGATGCAGGTTAGGCAGTGCCTCACCTGCCCGAGTGATTCAGGCTCTCCAGACAGGACCAGAGCTTGCAAGTGGCTCTGGTTGCAAGTGGCTTCCGCAGGCCTCAGAATGCATTCTAAAGGCTTAATCTTCAGTTTTTTGACAGAAAACAAAAATGATATTTTAATACCTTGAGATGGCCTCTCTGGGCATCAGAACACTCTCTGGACATAAGTAGAGCACAGATCTGGTCGTTTTAGGAAATCTGGCGTGCCCTGGCTGTATCTCCAAATGCAACTACAGTGCTCGTGTCCGTAGAAGACCCAGAAATTATATCAATTCTGGGTAACTGGGCTAGGTAATGCTGTGAACACTGCACATCAGTCACTGCACATCCTTGCTAAATCCCTTCACTATTGAAATAGTGAAAAGAAGAGCCCCACTGGATCAGGCTAAAGGCCCATCTAGTCCAGCTTCTTGTATCACACAGTGGCCCACCAGATGCCTCAGGGACCACACAAGACAACAAGATGCCTGCATCCTGTTGCCACTCCCTTGCACCTGGCGTTCTGAAGTAGCCTACTACTAACATAAGGAGGTTGCACAACCCTCTCAGAGGCAAACGATTCAACAGCAATCATTGTTCTGAATTGTCTGTGGCAAATTGGAAATAGGAGGAATAGGGATGAAGATAATGAGAACTGTCAGTCACCTACCTGTGAGGAAGTGGAGGAGAATGGAAAGTCTGCAAGATGAAGAACCGCTGTTACTGTCACATTACTGGAGACAGTAATGTGTGCCTCAACCTCACAGTGGCCAAAGAGGGATGAGGAGTGTAACGGGGGGGGGGGGTCGAAGGACAGGAACTAGTGAGGCATATCCACCTGCACCTCACCTCCGCCTTTTTCTGTTGCAATGTTTTCCCATTCTTCGATGCTCCAGCCGCTTGCTTTCTGAAGGGCAGCATACTACTGCTTACTGTAAATGAATGGATGCTGTGCATTTTCCTCTTTATCCTGTGTCTACTTCCCTCCCCAGCCTGTTTCCCTGGGTCTTTCATAGACTGTGAGATCTTTAGGACAGGGAATGCTTGTATACTGCTGTGCTGTAACTTGTATTTGTAACTGTTTGTGTATAAACAAACATTCTGCCAATAAACATGAAGATGATGATGATGATGTAAACTGCTCTACTCCTTTTAAAGAGTATAACATGCCTTGATTGAATAAGAAATAGTACAATCAATTTTATACTTCAATTAATCAAGTACTCTTCAAAAGTTAGAACAAAACAGACCTTTTGTCTGTGTGCTTGCTCCTATGGAAAAACAGACATTTTATACAGTATTTTGCTCTGAGGATATTAAATGTCTGAGGATATTAAAAAGCAATTAAGGCTGAAATTTTACACACATTTTCATGGGAGTAAGATTATTTGTATACAATGAGATGCTGCGTAGACATGCTTGGTTTACAGTGTACATGGCAGCTTGTGTCACAGTTATTTAATCATATGTATGTTTGGCAGCACACCTTTTTTGCCCTTGGTACATTTCTGCAACACTGGCAAGAACAGAGGTATAAAACTCTGGTTGGGTAGAGGTAGTTAAAGATTAATACAAGATAGATACTGCCAAATCAGCAGTGAAAGTGGTATTGAGTATTGGTCTTCATGCCAGAGAGAAAGGCTAGCCAATTAGCGCTGTGCAAATCTGGCTTCTGATCTCAGCTGGACAATCAGCTGGACAATCAGTCTGACGAAGCTTACAATATGTAAAAGGTATTTCAGTGGTGGATAGATGCCTCACCAAAAATATCATCATCAACATGATCTTCAGAAGCATTGGGGGGGGGGCAGACAGAAGAAGGATAATGTGTATCTGCCCTAGCTATGTAAAGGTAAGGGTTTCCCCACGACCGAATGGTCTAGTCATGACCGACTGTAGGGGGAGGTGCTCATCTCCATTTCAAAGCTTGTAGAGCCAGCATTTTGTCCAAGGACAAGCTTCTGTGGTCATGTGGCCGGCATGACTCTACGCCGTAGCGCACGGAACGCCATTCCCTTCCCACAGAAGTGGTCCCTATATATCTACTTGCATTTAGGTGCTTTCAAACTGCTAGGTTGGCAGGAGCTGGGATAAGCAATGGGAGCTCACTCCGTCACGCAGTCTTGAACTCCCAACCTTCTGGTCGGAAAGCCCAGCAGCAGCAGTTTAACCCGCTGCGCCACCATGTCCCTAGCTATATAGTTCTCCCCAAAACGTATGCTGCAAACTCACCTCTGTTAAATGCAGCTTATCGCATGAAACAACTGGAAATGCCAGGGAGTGTATAGCTCAGAGTTCCTTTCCTCTCAGTTCAGTACTACTGCTGGCATTGGACCTAAAATGCTCTAAGTGCATTTGCCCAAACCAATATTCATTGCAAGTGCAATATTCTCCCACCTTCTCAGAGGCAGGGCCGGCTTTAATGCGATCAGAATGATTGGGAGCAATTGGGCCCTGAGCTTAAGGGGACAACACAACTGACCAGGAAGGAACCGCTCAGAGAGAGTGGAGGAATGGGTGGGAGACAACCTATGGCCCTGCCTTAAGAATTAATGCTGCCGAATTGAAGCCAGGGGGCGGGCTTAGCGGCCATGTTTTTGAACTCAAAACAATGCTGATTCCAAGCATTTCAGGTTGCTTTGCGCGTTCTGTTTAGGACTGAATAGTTTACTCCTGAAGTAAATACTTACCAAAATAAAAACATGTATTATTCTCGTAGCCCGCTACGCCGCCTGTGCAAGAGCTGAGCCACCGGCTTGGAACCGAGGCACGCAAAAGGCGTGCGAGCAGCGTTTCTCTAATCTCAGCCCCGGTTTACGCATGGGTTGCTGCCGGCTTACACAACCACCGCGGCTCAGATTGCACTATTTTGACAGACTTATTTTTTGAAATCTACACAAGCAAAAATAAAACGGTCATGCCCCTTAAAAAAAGTTATGTACTCACTGAACGGTAGTTTTATTGAACCGATGTAATGTGAATACATGGAACTTTCCGCGGAAATTAAATCCCATTTTTCGTACAGCACACCCGTATGCAGAACACGCAGGCATGCTTAAAGACGTTGAGATTAACTTTTACACGCGTGCAGGGAGCTTTTAATTCCTGAATTCGCGGCAATCCTCCTCCTTCGTGGCGATGATCTGAGTCAGCCATATTGTGTGACCCATGGCTTCAAGAAAATGACGTCATGCCTTCTCCAGTGTATAAAAGCTGCTTGGTGGGAGAAGCTGGACGCGGCGGAAGGAAAGGGTGGCTGCAGCCGGCAAGAACCATACGATCAAGACAGAAGCTAAGCTTGCTTAAAGCTCTCCTGATCTCTGCTGGGCCACTCCTCCCTCTCATTTCTCCCCCTCCCCCCCCCCCACTGTCGTGCCTGCAGACCACGGGTCCTTTGCCCGAAGCTTTATAGCTGCACACTAGATTAAATCCAACATTCAGACTTAAAATCGGGCATGTGCCTTTAAGTAAAAAAAACAACAACTGCTGTTGAGGGGGTGGGGGAGTCTGTTCTGACTCAGGACAGTGGAACGCGAGAAACTAAACGCACCGCTTAGGAAAGAAAAGGGTTGATTTGTTGGCTGCAGCTGAGAACGACGCGCCTCGCTGAAATCTCTGCAGGCCCAGCCTTTCCCCATTTGACTGGGAGATGTATTTAAGTGGGTTTTACGCAAGGATCGCCCCTGTGGCGCTAAAAAAGGACAGGGGCGGGTGCTGTTTCCCGGTTAGAGTGGAGTTAAACTTTAGCATTCAGAGCCTTCCTCTCTCACTAGACAGCAAGGAGGTTAGACAGGGAAATGGTCTCTCCTTCGCAGAAGCAATGAGAGAAAACCAAGAAGGTTATAGTAACAGGAGGCGCCCTGCCTTAAACGGGAAAGCTGGTGAAGTGAAGCCAGTGGGCGGGCTTAGCAGCCATGTTAGTATACTCAAAACAATCCTCATTCCAAGCATTTCAGATTGCTTTGCTCATACTGTTTAGGATTGAATAGTTTATTCCTTAAATAAAAACTTACGAAAATAAAAACATGTGATCGTGTAGACACATTATTGGTAACCTTATTATGATTTTATATGCAATTACAAGGTTAAATTCCTCATAATTATATTACTGAACATACCTGACGAAATGCTACTTGCTGTCTATTTAAATGCTACTTGCTGTCTATTGCACTATTTTGACAGACTTATTTTTTGAAATCTACACAAGCAAAAACAAAACGGTTATGCTCCATAAAAAAAATTTCTGTTAATGTTCAGAATTTCATAAATATTACAGTAGAAAATGAAAGGCAGAAAAATAAAGTGTGAACGGGAAGGAAAGAAAAAAAAAAGGGGAGGGTGGGCAAAAATTAGATAAATATATAGGAAAATTACATTAAAATCTCTTCATAACACAAGTAGTTGTCAATATGAGAGTAATTCTTTTTTACTTCTAGACTATTAAGAGTATTTTTTTAAACTTCTACACTCACCCCCCCCCATAAAATAAATTCTGTTAATGTTCAGAATTTCGAAAATATTATAGTAGAAAATGGAAGGTGGGAAAAAAAGTGTAAACGGGAAGGGGGAAAAAAGAAGGGGGGGAATATTTTTTTTAACCTTCTAGACCATAAACAGTGGGTGTCAGAAAATGGTGAATAAGATTGCTAGGAACAACAAGAAATTACACAGCTTCAAAAATAATGCACTCACTATTTCAGTGAATTGTAGTTTTATTGAACCGATGTAATGTGAATACATGAATCTTTCCATGGAAATTAAATCCCATTTTTCGTACAGCGATTCGCACACCCGTATGCAGAACACGCAGGCATGATTAAAAAGGTTGATATTAACTTTTACACACGTGCAGGGAGATTTTTATTAGTGAATTTGCGGCAATCCTCCTTGGCGGGAATGATCTGAGTCAACCATATTTGTATACCCATTTGGCTTCAAGAAAATGACATCATGCCGCCTTCTGTTACTATAACCTTCTTGGAGAAAACAAAGAAAAGACAGATGAGGCTGGGCCGGGCCTGGGCTGCACGTGAAAAAGAGGAAAAGATTCTTTCGAAGACAACCCGGTGAAAGCAAATCAGCTGTACTGGGGAGGGGGAGGGGGGTCAGGTTTGAAGCGTCTCTCGCATTGAACTCTCTGGGGTACTGCCCAATCCTGCTAACGTTTACTTGGACAAGATCCATATGTTTCAATCACTTTGAAATGGAGGGAAGGCAAAATAAATATATTTTTTAAAAAGTATATACTTAGTATGTGTGTCTAGGATTGTAGTCGACGAAAGGCATGAATGCTGCCTGAATTTTGTAAGGATTTTTGTATTTTGTAGACCTGAATTTTGTAAGGATAGTATGGTGTAGTCTCTCTTAATTAATAATAACCAATAACAATAAAAATGTTTTGAAAACTGAGATAGCTAGTACAGAGGAAAGTATCTTAAGGTGGAACACACTTGATTAACAGTGCAATCCTATCCACACTTATTTATTGGATTTCCATGTCACTTTTTAAAAAACCCAAAGTATTAGAATAAAATCTAAAAATCACTAACAGCATTAAAACAATGTTACACAAAAAAATGTTTCCAATTGGGCCCTGCAGCTCTTAAGGCAGACTCATGGAGTTATTATTTGACAGGAGGGAACATGACGTCACAGACTTGAAGCCGACTTACAAATATGGCTGACTCAGATCAGTGCCGCGAAAGGGGCTCTCTTGCTCGCACGGCGCGCGTGTAAAAGTAAATCTCCCTGCCCGTGTGTAAAAGTTAATTTCAACGTCTTTAAGCATGCCTTCGTGTTCTGCATACGGGTGTGCAAATCGCTGGACGAAAAATGAGATTACTTTCCACAGGTACTTAAAATCATTGTGATTAATTGATACTGAAAAATATTACCTCATAAAGTATGCAGCCCTTCACAAACTGAAGTAGATATGAAGAAAAAAATAAAAAAAATATTACTTCATAAAGTATGCAGCCCTTCACAAACTGAAGTAGATATGAAGAAATAAAGTAAAAATAAAAATAAAAATATGTAATATTTTTGAAATTCTGAACATTAACAGAGTTTGTTTTATGGGGGGGGTGAGTGTAGAAGTTAAAAAAAATACACTTAATAGCCTAGAAGTGAAAAAGAACTACTCTCCTATTGACAACTACTTGTGTTATACATTGAGAGATTTTAATGTAATTTTCCTACATATTTATCTGATTTTTGCCCACCCTCCCCTTTTTTTCTTCCCTTCCCGTTCACACTTTATTCCTGCTTGTGTAGATTTCAAAAAATAAGCCTGTCAAAGCAGTGCAATCCGAGTTTACATAGGCAGCAAGCGGCATTTCGTCCGGTATGTTCAGTAATATAATTCTGTGGAATTAAACCTTAGAATTGCATATTAACTCATAATACGGTTACCAATGATGTTTCTCCACGATCACACGTTGTTATTTTGGTAAGTTTTTACTTCAGGAGTAAACGATTCAGCCCTAAACATCATGCGAAAACCCATTTGAAATGCTTGGAATGAGCAATGTTTTGGACGTACCAACATGGCCGCTAAGCCCGCCTCCTGGAGTCAATCTGTCTGTATTGAACTCAATGGGAACGGCCACCCCCTGGGCAGACTTAAGAAGCCTTTGATCGGAAGCAAACTTCTCAGGAAGCAGGAAATGAAACAATTTCAGGATGACAATTCCAAAATTTGCCTGACAGCTTGTTCCCTTTGGAAACAGGAGGCAAAGGCTCCAATCCAGAACAATCCCTCTCTATTTTGCTTGGATTAACCAACAAAGTAAAATCCTCTTTTTCTATTTATATTTTCTTCGTATGCAACCTTTACTGGATTTCTTTGTGGGTGTGACCAGCCTGCAAACTTTGCCCTCATTTCTTACATCAGCAGCCCAGATAACGGGAAGGGTTTTGCAGAAGGCAGACACCAACTGGTCTTGCTGGCTTAGAATAGTTTCCACTTCCTAGACAGCAGTCGGTTCTATCTTGGCAAGGCAGGACAGGAGCCCAAGATGCTGCTGCAGTCGCTGTCTGCCCTCTGGGAGTCCCTGTCTATGCCGGAGGTTCTGCTGTTCTTGGCTTCATTTCTGCTCATTGCTGATTGCTTGAAAAGGAGACGGCCCAAAGGCTTTCCCCCAGGGCCTATGCCCCTTCCTTTTTTTGGGTAACTTGTTCAATGCGGATTTTAAAAAGCCTCATCTGTCTGTACTAAAGGTAAGGTGGTGGAAAGGGGCACATGATCAGATAAGACCTCTGCCCTTATTAGGTTGAGACCCAGAGGTGTAGCCAAATATCTAAATTCTTTTGTCTGAAATCGGAGGTATGTCACTTTCTCTTTGCTCTCCTTGTACTCCTCCCACTTGTGCTCTGCACAATCTCAGCCTGACATGGGGGCCCAGCCAGCCCCTGCCAGTTTTCCACCGAACAAACTTTGCAAGGAGGCTCTAAAATGCAATTTGAAGCTGTGAGGTGCTGCTCTTTCCCTGCTTGCTGAGCAGAGGAATCATCCCACCAGTGCAGGTGGAATAAAGATCCTCTTACCCTTTCGTTTTGGTTATTTGCCTTTTTAAACACTTACCCCCGCAATGAGAACCATTTTGTGCCTTAAGTGGCAACATAGGTTGCCCAAACAGGAAGGAGAGGCAGTGGCAAGAAATAAGGCCTACTCAGTATGGCATCAACCTTATGGAACTCCCTCCCTGTTAGCTTACGAATGGCTCCCTCAGAGGCTTTCTGGCACAGCCTAAAGAAGTTTCTTTTTAAGCAACCCTTCTGATTTTACAGCCTTTTAAATAATGGACGTAGATCAGTGATGTCATTCAGGGGGAACGGACCAGAACGGGCGTTCCGGATCCTAACGGGCTCCGTGGCTGGTTCCGGGTTCCCGACAAGTGCCAATCAAAAGTAAGTTCCTGTTCCTAAATCATTTGAATGACACCACTGAATGACACCACTGATGTAGATTACTTGCCGTGCTAGGATGGTGCAGTGGTTTGGGAATTGGACTTAGGCCTGGAAGATCCAGGTTCAAATCCCCACTCAGGGTGAAACCCTAACCACCATTACAGCACTGACACAGCAGTGCCAATGGGGCACGTTCTGCATCCTGCAGTGGAGTAGTACATGGAGACCTCTTCAAGGTAGGGGAATGTTTGTCCCCTACCTCACAGCTGCATTGCCCTTACCCCGGTGCTGGAAGGTTGGTTAGGATTGGGCTCTCAGTCATGAAGCTCCCTGGGTGACTTCCGGCCAGTCACCGTCTCTCTGAGCCTCGCTTACCTCACAGGATTGTTGTGAGGACAAAAAATCATGTACAGCACCTGAGCTCCTTTGAGGAGATGGGAGCCAAATGGAAGAAGTGGCTGGGGTGGGCAAAGTGGTGAATCTGTGGAAAGGAGGAATGCGGTGAAACCTAACTTGGTTATGGAACAAAAGTGAATTTCCTTAACTCAAAATGAACCAATGAGAGTGATTGTTCTGAGAGTCAATGAGGTGATATGATACAGCATGGAACCAATAAGATGTTAATATGACTCAGCTCTTATTTCCATGTATCATATAGTTATTTCTGCTAATTGGGTAAAAAAGCACTTTTTCAAGTAGTGCACTTTTTTTATTAGCAGGGGGAGAATAACTGTCCCCTCTCCAGCACGGTGTCTTCTCTAGTGGTTGCTTGCTGGTGTTCTTTTACATCTTTTTTTGGAGGGGAGGCACATGTGTGAAATGAGATGGGGCTGGGGACAGCAGGAAGGGGCCCTTTGCGTGTCAGCTTCTTTTCTAAAAAAAGGCTGCATGTCTATTCAACTTTCTGACATTGTACTCCCAACCCTACAGGCATGGCCCACTCTAGGAGCAACAGGGCCCAATGTGTGGCATCCCTGCGGGGCCCCCCACCCTCCCTGCAGGGCCCTACACATACCAAGAATAGTGCTTGTGGTGCCGCACACAAAGTGTGGCACCTGGAAATAGCTGGTGCCATCACAAAGACATCACTGCCAACTGCTTCTAGAACCATTTTGGGCTGTTTGGAGGCAGAAGGGCCCAAGGTAAAGCTGCTCTGCTTGCCCCACTGACTGACAGCCCACAGAGATCCTGGCTGCAGCAGCCGATGATCCGCTCACTGCACTGGTGTGGGGCCCAATGTGATGACGTTGGTCCCATTGGCTTAAGGCAGCCCTGGGCACCAGAAAGGGCAGGTAAGATGTCTGGACAATACACTGCCTCCCAGAGTCCTGCAGGTGACGTTGCTCAGCAACCTAGGTTCCCTTCCTCCATCTCAGTGGTATTCAAACTTTTTAGACCAGGACCCACTTTTTAGAATGGCACTTGAGTCGGGAACCACCAGAAGTGATGTCACTAACTTGGAAGTGATATTGTGGCAGGAAGTGACATCATCAAGCGGGAAGTGCCATCACTGTAACATAATAAAATGACACTCCTGAAATGCAGATTGGCATTCTTGGACTGCAGCAATTGTACAACCATGAAACATCCCTGATAGAAAGCAAGATTAGGACAAAATACAATGTAAAAGCGGTGAACCAAAACCAATATTTTTAAAAAAACGCACTTGAAAATTCAAACTGTTAACACTCACAAAAGCAATCTAGCAAGAGTAAGGCTTACAGTTTCCAAGGTGGCTGCTCCCAACTTTCCGGGACCCACCTGACATCAGGTCGCGACCTACCAAGTGGGTCCCGACCCGCAGTTTGAATAACACTGCTCCATCTTACAGGCATATTAGGGCACTCAACAGAAAAACTTACATGCAATTTAATCATCTCATGGACATTCTTCCTTGTTCTCCTACCAGATGACAGAAAAATATGGCAATGTCTTCAGCATGCGGTTTGGAAGAGAGTGGTTTGTGTTGGTGCATGGATTGCCGCTGATGAAAGAAGTTCTTGTCCACCAGGGTGAAAACTTCCTAGATCGTCCAGACCTTCCTCTCCTGAATAAGATAAACGACTCATTTGGTGAGCGCCTTTTGTTTAGTTCAATTGCTTATGTTCCTCAAGCTGGAGAGGGAAATAGATTACAGAGAAACCCCAATTTGCGATGGTGTAAAATCGACTATAGTTAGCTGCGTGTAGTGTTGGAATAATACTCATGATACATTGCACCGACAAAGACAGTGCTCTGCCTAATGCTCAAATCAAACATTTATGCAAATGTGTCAATGGCCCTTTGTTTTCCATTTAATCTAATTGTTGCATTGGAGGAGATGTGAAATGGTGCAAAAGCACTTTATCACAGCCGGAGGTCAAGTTTGCAGGAACAGGAGTGGGTGGTGCAGAGGATGCAGGACAGAAAGCTGAGGACTAGAAAGTTGGTGAGATTCATCGGGGCCTTTTCGTAGGCACAGCCGTGACCCTTTCTCCAGCCACGGTGTTCCTGGCTGGGGTGGCAGATCCAGAACCCACATTTCTGGCTCTCAGACAATGCAAGTTTAAGATACTCCTTCCCTCTTTGTAAGTATAAAAGCTTTGGAAAAAAATATTTTCTTCTTTCGGTATATACAGTAATTCTGATGCATTTCAAAGGTCATCAAAACTTTGCTAGGACATATCAAGCAGAGTATCAAACAAACCATAAATCAGGTACAAGCTAGTTAAACAGAACTTTGTCTTCAGGTCCCAGTGTTACGCTTGTTTCAAGGTCCCAGTAGGTATTTCCATATAAGGAGGAGCTATGAACTTTATTGTAGGGTAGGTCTCACACTTATAGCACTACAAGCCTGTACTAGAGGCATACATTTTTTTACATTTAAAATTATCATGCCCAATCATAAAAGTAATAGCCACTCTATCATAGCAATTGGCAGAGTGGATATTGCAAGGCATCTGTTCTAGTGGCTATTGCTGGTAACATTCTATAATTTTTGAATTTTTTTTTCTAGTGGGCCATTTTTTGTAGATTTCTAAATGTGTCCAAAGTACGTTGTTGTTGTCGTCATTGTCGTTGTCTTCGTTTTTGTTGTCATCACAGCTTACCTGGTGATGGCTTGTTTTTTTTTATTATAATGGAGTCCATTCCAAGGACCCAGGGCAGTGGTCTCCAAACTGTGAGCTACTTCATCACCAGCTATGCTGGTCTGGTTATAGCCTGCAATTTGGGACTATAAATCGCAGAGATATTGTTGTAGGATTCTTGCTGTTCCAAGCAACTTTGATTTCTGGAGCTGAGCTAATGTGATTTGCTCAAGGCCAAGAAGATGGAGGTGTTTCTTCAGCCTTCTAGGCACTGCTCCAATGACAAATGGCACAATATTGACCTTCTTCTCGCAGAGACGTCCAAGTACTATCCGCAAGTCTTGATATCTTGTTATATTCTCATGTTCTTTTTCTTCTACTGTCACCTGGAATTACAGTATCAATGAGTCAGCCTTGATTTTTTTTTTGTCAAATACTGTTATATCTGGTATACAGACATGTCCCCATATCCATGGGGGATTGATTTCATGGGACACACACACACACACACACACACACACACACACACACACACACATCCGTGGATACAGAAACCACAGATATCATGGACTCCTTCCCTGCACTTCCCCTGTGCCTATTAAATTGTTAAAAGCCCCAATTGCCAGGGTGTCTTCTTTTTTATACAAAACTCGATAAATGCTTTGTAGGCTGCCTCTGGCTTTAGGAGCATTAAAAAAACATGGATAGGAGGAAAGCAACCCAAACTCCTTGTTATATATATATGCTCCTAATATATATATATGCTCTGAAAGCTGGAGGCGGCTTGCAAAGTGCTTATCCTGCCTTGCTTAAGGAAGACATCCTGGAAAGTGGGACTTTTAATGATTTAATGGGTGCAGAGGAGCATTGTGTGGGGGTGGGGGTAATGCCATGTGACCCCTGCCCCTCACACACACACACACACACACACACACACACACACACACACACACACTGGCACCCATTATCATTTTTAAAAGTTACCACAGCGAAAGTCAGCTTGTTGAAACAAGCCAATTTTTGCCACAGTAACATTTTCAAAATGATGGACCTACTGGGTAGAGAGTGGCCCCTGTATCTGTGATAACTGAAACCGCTGACACGGGATCCGTCGATATGACTATACTTTTTTGAGTTCTAGATCAGTGGTTCCCAAATGTTTTAGCATCACAACACCCTAAAAAAAGTGTCACTTTACCAGCACTGCAAGCCTCCGCAGCTATAATGGTGATTGGGCAGCAGTGCTACCCCCTCAAGAAGCAGGTTGTTTAAATCCCAGCTAGGCACAGCCTAATATGCCTTGTCAGCTTCACAGCCCACCAAAAATTGAGACTTGGCCCACTGGTGGTCCACAGACCCACAGTTTGGGATCTGGTGTTCTAGATGTTTATCAGTCTGTAATCCAAAGTTCAAAAAAAGCCTTTCCTACTGTGGCCTGTGGGTGCAGGGAGTGGGCACCGACAGAGCAGGGGTGGATGGATCGGGTGTCAGAAGGGGGCAGGATCAGTGGTGGATCTCCAGCCCCATAGTTTATTTACTGGGGTCATGGTATGAACATAGATGAAGACCACAGGAATAGCATAGCTTCCAATTGGAGTGGAATATTAATGTTAGCCCTTCCCATACAGGACTAATTATCTCTAATGGACTTAGTTGGAAACAGCAAAGACGATTTACTTTAACTACTCTAAGAAACTTTGGTTTGGGGAAGAAAAGTTTAGAAGAACGAATACAGGATGAGAGCAGATACCTGACTGATGCAATTGAGGATGAGAAAGGTAAGAAGTAGATCCAATGACTTATGTAATCCATACACTGTTCTTTTAAACGAACAAGTCCCCAAATTATATTGGCTGTGGTATAAAGTTCTAAAATTCTCCAAGTTCCAAGTGTAACTTTTCCTCTGTTGCCCCACCAGAATATGGAGAAAATCAGTGAAAAGGAGAAAGATAAGAAGTAGAGACAGTGGCAAATAGTATGTGCAGTCTATATACTGCTGTTTTAAATAAAAAAGACCCAAAATTATATTGACTGTGGTACAAAGTTCTATAATACTCCAGAGTTAAAATGTAACTCTTCATCTGTTGCCCCAACATAATAGGGAGAACATCAATGCAAAGCTCCACAAGCTCTTTCCCACTGTTTGCAGAGTTTCTGCTGATGTTGAGACAGTGCTACCTTTGAGCTCCGTTGAGATCTGCAAGACCGTCATGTTAGATATGGACACATTCTTTTCATTCTGCCCTATAATCCTTGACTATTTTAAATGCCATTCTTGCAAGACTTAGAGCACAATCCTAAACTGGAGTTAGGCCGGCATAAGCTAAGCCAGCAAAGTTTGGCCAGCACAAGGGCCACCATAAAGATTGTTTAGACTACTCTCGGAGTCAGGGAGGATGGCGCACTTCTGTGTGCTGGCCTCTCTGACTCCGAGAGTGGTCCAAAAATACTTTACGGTGTCCCTTGTGCTGACCAAACTTTGTTGGTTTAGCTTATGCCGGCCTAACTCAGTTTAGGATTGCGCCCTCATTTGCTTGTGCTTGGCTATACAGTGAATATACAGTGGTTACGAAACTGTGCACTACATTTGTCCTCAGGTGCCAGGGCAGGGGTGGGTGGGATGTCTCTGGAGACCACTTCTTCCTGCTCTGCAGGGTGTTCCCAACTTGGATATCACCTTGTCTAATCCAAGATGGCGGTGCTCGGGAGAGTCGGAAAGAAGAGGTTGCTCAAAAGATGTGATCCGTGACTATGTAAGTTTGGGTACTACTATGCACTTTTCCTAAGCAAGTATCACTCTAGCTGTAAGCCTCCCTCAGTGCATCTTTATATTCAAGAGGTCCATATGGAGAATTTCACCTGTGTCATTCTCTGAGTTTCACCTGTGGCATAGTTAGAGGTGATCCCTGAATTATTATTTAGAGGTAAACTATAATGAAGACTGATGCCTGCTTGAAAATACGAATGTACTTTGTATTTTACACAGTCTTCTTAGTTCTATGATACTCTTGTTTAAGTTATTGAGGGCGCAATCCTAACCTGGAGTTAGGTCGGCATAAGCTAAGCCAGCAAAGTTTGGCCAGCACAAGGGCCACCGTAAAAGTATGTTTGGACCACTCTCAGAGTCAAAGAGGTTGGTACACAGACGTGCACCATCCGCCCTGACTCCGAGAGTGGTCCAAACGTGTTTTACGGTGTCTCTTGTGCCAGCCAAACTTTGCTGGCCTAACTGTGCCGGCCTAAGTCCAGGTTAGGATAGTGCCCTGAGATTGATGAAATACTTTAAATTATCCGCAGATTTGGCACCTGCAGATTTTATACAGTGGGTTCAGAATACATGGGGGAGGGGCCCACCTGGACTCTCTGAAGGCAACCAGAGATGTGTCTGTTTACCTCCGGAGGGTTTTCTGAGGCCTACAGAGGCAGTGTGCAACCGCCTGCAGACTCTGCAGCCTTCAGAATGCCCTTTTCAGGTGAAAAAACATTACTTCCAGTTTTCAGGGGAAACCAGAAGTGATGGTTTTTATGCCCTTATGGCAACCCTACATATATAAGGCATATAAGGCCCCAGGGCTTCCTGGGCCTCAGAATGCCTTTTCAGCACATGAAAATGTAACTTCCAGTCAGTTCCAGTTTTCCCCCAAATCCAGAAGTTTTACTTTCTGTGGAACACAGAAAACTCTCCAGAGGCAACCACAGCACAGCTCCAGTCAGGTTCAGAGGGTTGAGGTAGTCCAAATCCGCAGGCTTGCTTACCAGCGGATTTTGGTTTTCATAGGGAACCCCCATGGATATCTTGGGCCTACTCAGTGGTGTCATTCAAATTATTTAGGAACAGGCACTCACTTTTGATTGGCACTTGTTGGCGCCCGTTCTGGTCCATTCCCCCTGAATGACATCACTGCCTTCGCCCCCCTAGGAATCCAGAGTCACTCCCTTTAACCCTCTTGAGTGCCAGCCAACCAAGATGAAAAGCTCTTTGCAGAGGAATTGGGAGGGGGGAGGAGGGAGAGTGAAGTGGGCGGAGTCAGCCCTAATTTTAACTAGTGGAACTGAGTTCCCCCGTGTTCCCCCTGCATGACATCACTGGGCCTACTGTATTCTTTTCAAAGCCCTTAGTGCTTCCATGCTCTATTTTTGTAACAAGCAAGCCATAAGCTGGCCATAAGCAATCTCATCACTCCTCTAATACTTCTTTTCTTCTTGCAGGGCAGCCATTTGACCCTCATTTGAAGTTTAATAACGCTGTTTCAAATATCATTTGTTCCATTGTTTTTGGAGACCGCTTTGAGTACCATGACAGTCATTTCCAGAAGTTACTACAGACATTGAATGAGACAGTAGTCCTTCAGGGAAGTATCTGGAGCCAGGTACAGCTTCTTTGAGATCTCACAGGAAAAAAAAAATTACTATAACTTTCTGGAGACTTTTAGAATAAAAGAACCTGGGTGTTGCAAACATGCTGTAAGACATGTTTGCGCCATCCAGAGAGTAAACAGCGCCTGCAGGGAGTCCCATGCTGCCTGCCCTGTCGATGCCGCAGCAGGAGCCTGGCTGTTGGTGGTCTTTGATGTAGTCAAACACGTAGTCTTTGAATCAGCTGGCTAGCATTATAACTGGCTTTCTTCAAATTTTAGTTCTAACTTGGAGTGCAATCCTAACCTGGATTTAAGCCAGCACAGTTAGGCCAGCAAAGTTTGGCTGGCACAAGGGTCACTGTAAAGTGCATTTGGACCACTCTCAGAGTAAAGGAGGATGGTGTATGGCTGTGTGCTGGCCTCTCTGACTCCGAGAGTGGTCCAAACATACTTTACAGTGTCCCTTGTGCTGGCCTAACTCCAGGTTAGGATTGCGCTCTTAGAAATATAGTAAACATCAAGCAGCACAGGGGCATGGGAAGGATGGATGGAGGGCATGGAGGAGATGTTCCTGGGCAGAGAGTAGGAGGGGAGAATGGAAAGAGGGGAGGATAGTCATGGGAAGAGGGGTCCAGCAAAGGCCTCTTCTGCCAAATCCTATCTCCCGTGGTAGGCTTGAAAGCCTGACATGCGGCTTCTTGAGTTAGCACCAACAAATAGCTGGCGCAGGCTAGAGTAGCCCAATTGAGCATCCTGGGGACTTCCTTGAGGTAAGGGAACAAATGTCCCCTTCCTTGGAGGAGGCTTCCAGTCTGCTTATATCCAACATAGGATGCAGCAGTAGCCATTTGGCGCCACTGCTCCTATGCTAGGATTGGGCTGTAAAAGATGTATTTTATTTCTTCTGCCTTCCTTCCTTCGAGTGTAATGTGAGGCTGAGGTGAAATGGAGCAGTATGTTAAACCTTGCTTAGATTCATTTTTAAACCTTGCTTAATGTATTCTCTACAATGATATTGACGTGGGTTTTTCTTAAGCTATGAGACATTAGAAGTTGGAGATCCACAGGGGAGCAGCACACATGTGAAGCAGTCGTGGTAATGGGGCAGAGGTATGATTTTAGAGAAAGTGAGTTGAATCTCTTGTGAGTGAAGAAGTCAGTTAGAAATTGATAGTTTGGGAAGGAGATGTAGCAAGAGAGAGAGGAGGGCAAAGGGAATGTGACCTGTGAAGAACCAAATGGAAAACTCAGCCTGAATAGCAATGTGGTGTAAATAGAAGAAGCATTAATATAAGAGTGTTAAACCACCCACACCCTTTCTAGGCTTCAGAATGGCCATTTGGGCCCCAAAAAAATGTCACTTCTGGTTTTCAGGTGAAAACTGGACATAATGTTTTAATGACTTTATAAGGCATTCTGAAGCCTGGAGGAAGCCCTCTGGAGCAGATCCTGTTGGGTCTGGAAGGTGGGGGTGGCTCAAATCCACAGGTTTGATTACCCACAAACTTTGATATTCATGGGGGTTCCAGAAACAGAACCCCGAGGATATTGAGGCAGCACCTGAATATTTTTATTGTTTCAAATAAAGTTAGTGTTGCCTTGAGAGTACTGGTGAGAGGATTGACAAATCCTCGTATAGTGGCAGGGGGCTGCTTAAGGACAGCTTCCAGATATGCGGCTGTTCTATGAGGTTCTCCAGGGCTCTAATTTTTTTCCTCCTCCTCAGTATATAATTCTGTTTTTGTTTCCTTAGATGTATGACGCTTTTCCAACCCTAATGGATTACATACTAGGACCTCATCAAACTGTTATTAAAAACTGGGAACAAATGAAAGCCTTTGTGAAAGAAATTATTGAAAAGCACAAAAAAGACTGGAATCCATCTGAAGCCAGAGACTTCATTGATGCTTATCTCAATGAAATGGCCAAGGTAATGGGCAAATGGAAACAAACTGTAGTTACTTCTCTTTATGTGCAAACTTGTTTATCTATGAGCAGCAGAATTGCTACCTGCCTCTTGTTATCTGTGTCCCTGTTCTCTTTATACACTATGCAGATGCCTTCCAAGGACCTTTTAAAATGTCACCTGTGATCAGTGCAGACTCCTTTAAAATGATTTTAAAAAGAGTTGAAAACAAAAACAGGAGCAATACTATTGGTTGCCAGCAGATGGTGCTGAGGCACCATAGAATCTCACACACTAACTCTGAGCAGCTGTGCCAAAACTTTGAGGTCTTTATAAGCAACTGGAAAACTACAAGCAGGCAAATAACACACACCCCTGATGATGCTAGCTACCAATCCTGTCAGGAGGCTTCAGAAGCTAAAGGGGTTACTAAAGGCTGCAAGAGGGAACAGTTTTTAAAAAGTTAACCTTCACCCCATCTATGACCCATTCGGCCAGCCAGGGTGTGGAGCACCAACACCCCTAAAAAAGACACTAAACCCAAAACCTCCCAAGTAGGCATCTGAGCATACTTCCAGCATAGTGTTCAGCAATTGGTCAACCTTCCAGAAAGCTACACTGTTAAGGTTAGCCAGAAATGAAAATGTGCATATCGCTGCATATGTTGCAGAAGATCCTCAGTTGGTGATGAGAAAGAATGAGGCCCACCATAGCATCACAGAAATGCCAAAGAAAAACACATTCCAGGGCAACAACCTGACAAAATTGAGGCAAAGTTGAGATGTCCAACTAGAAGGCCCCAAAGAGACATCCTAGCTGCAACCCGGGCAGACCTCAAGATCTTTTTCAGAGACGTGAGCTTTTGTTGAAGAAGGTGGCTACAACCAGCCACGGAGTACAGCTCAATGCCCAGGAAAGTAAGGCAGGAAAGAGGGCTTTCTTTTCCTGCAACCAGTGAGGCACCCTGTTCAACACATGGGGAGAAAAAAACTGGACAATGAAGATGCTGACATTCAACAGCAAACAAAAAACAAACAAAAAACCATTAAGGTATTGAGTTGTAGAAAACAGCCAGAACCACCCATTATAAAAACGTGCTAAAAGCCTCAAAAGCAGTGTTGTGGATTTGTGTAAATAGTAGCAGAGTTGGGGGCTTGGAGACC
>JAJKFI010000028.1:7561117-7580697 GCA_029204185.1 Lerista edwardsae | reverse complement strand
CAGCTGGCTAAGATGGAGCTTTTCCTTTTCTTCACTGCCTTACTGCAGAAGTTCACTTTCCAGGCTCCAAAAGATGTGACGTTGAGTTTGGACTGCACAATGAGCCTTCCATTGTCCCCCTACTCATACCGGATATGTGCACATCCTCGTTAAGCAGGGCAATTCTGTCATTGGTCTTAATAGATTGGTCCTACATTTTTCTTGAATGTCCTACTTTTTTGGGTGCTGTGTCCTCTTACGTGGTTATGATCTGGTCATCCTGGCTTTTTAGGATAGGAAACTGTCTCAGGGTGCAATCCTATACTGAGTTAAGCTGGCATAACCTTAGCCAGCAAAGTTTTGCCAGCACAAGGGCCACGACAAAGTATGTTTGGACCACTTTCGGAGTCATAGAGGACAGCACACAGATGTGCGCCATCCTCCCTGACTTTGAGAGTAGTCCAAATGAACTTTATGGTGGCCCTTGTGCTGGCCAAACTTCGGCGGCTTCACTTATGCCAGCGTAACTCCACTTTAGGATTGTGCTCTCAATCATTCTGTTTGTAAACTGCACTGAGGATTCTTAGTGTAAAAGAATGCACTGAATGAATAAGCATTAGTAAAATCAATTTTATACTTCAGTCAATCAAGTGCTCTTCAAAAGTTAACATAATAGATCAACACCAAATTGTGTTTGCATGTTTGCTTCTATTTTCTCTGATATTAAAATATCTGATGTGGCACTGATTAATTCTGTATTTTTAAAAATCCAACACATATTTTTCTGGGAATAAGCTTAGTTGCACCCAATGGGGTTCTGCATAGACATGCATAGGATTGCATTGGACATAGCAGCCTGTGTAATGGTTATTGAATCAAATGTTTGTTTGGCAATGCACCTGATATTTTGCCCTAGATGCATTTGTTCAACAAAAAGTGGTAATGAGACTTGGTGAAACCAGTCATGTTGGAGAGAGAGGCTAGCCACTGGTCTTTGCTTTCAGGTCACACCGAATTCCTGTAGTTTGTTGAATAGGAGGGGGGAGTTGAAAGTTAATGTGGGGAGTGGCAAGTTTAGTTGTAGTTGGTGACAGGCTTAAGTGACTTTTAAAGTGGAGACTAAACATGCATGGTTTGTCTGGCTGATAGAGCCCATACCAGAACACAGACCACAGCTGGGATCTCACAACTGGGATAAATAACAATGGAACAGTGGGGGGTGGAGCAATAAAAGAAATGCATCCCAACCAAGTGGGTGGTGCCTGAGACAAATGCAGGAGGACCATCTCCCAGGACTCGCTGAGGTCTCTACCTGCCTTCTCCCACCACCCATCAGACCAGGGTGGCCCTGGGGACAGTGCAAAGGACACCCAGTCAGCAACTATCTTAGCTTTTGCTTAGGACCTTCTTGAGACATTGGGAAACACTGACAGGATCCCCATAGCCCTACTGTCTTGGGCTGTTACCGGGGGAGAAGACAACTCCCGGAGGAAGAAATGCTTCCTAGGGACAGTGAACCGTATCTGGACTAAGCTCGTGCCCCAGCGAGCCTCAAAGAAGAGATGAGGCTTCCTTGTCAATGCCGACTAGTTCAGCCCCTTTGTTTATTTATCTAACCTTCGGCTGAGTTGTGCCATGCTTCATGCTCTGGATTGTTTGGCCTAGGCATGCCTTGTTTACATTCTTTCCAATGTTTGCCCTCCAGTCTCACCAGTGATTCCCATTCTATTTAAAGCAACTGGGCAGGGACAGGGCACTGTATCTTTCATAAATGTACACCTGCCCGCCTTCTCTCTACCACCGTGGTTCCTTTGTGGGGGAGCAAGTAGGCAGGGAATGGGGGAACATGACAAGGTCTATAAGTGGTTCTGCACTTCCTGTTTTATGTTTTAAATAAAGCAGCAAGTCCTGCCCTTTTATGGGAGGAATTGCATTAGAAAGCTCAAGGTAAATGGGAAGCAGATCAATGAACCTCTGTCTACAGCAGACTGGAAGGAAGGTAAGGCAGATTTTGGGTTAAGAAAGAGCTCGCTGAGTCTGCTGCCATCTGCCACATCATCAACCACATCATCAGCTTAATAAATTCAAGACTACCTTGAATATATAGAGCAGATTATACTTGGTTTCTTATGCCTGATCGGGGTTAACCGTTTCCTCCTATTCACACCTGCAGAGCAGAGCAGGTCCTACACTGTATGCAGCTACCAGTGTGATCCTGCACATAGGCAAAGTGTTGCCTGCCACCATCCTCCTCTGAGATATATTGCTGGTTCAAAGGCAACTATAGTGTGTGCAAGTACTTTCTGCTGGCCAAGTCCACCTCTGCTGTGCCAGGTTCAGCTATGTTCTCCCTCATCATACAGATAGCAAAATGCTATATGCAGCCCTACACATCTGGCTCCCAGTCTCTCCTTCCATCTACCCTAGCGATATAGTTCTCCCCAGAACATATGGTGCAAATTCACCTCCATTTAAAGCATCTCACTGAAATAACTGAGAGTGCCAGGGCACGTAATGCATCACTCAGAAGAGGCAAAATCAATGGCAAGGCCACCTCTGGAGTACTGCATACAGTTCTGGCCGCCACATTTCAGAAAGGACATAGTGGAACTGGAAAAGATGTAGAAGAAAGCGACAAAAATGATTACTGAGCTGAGCACCTCCCTAATGAAGAAAGACTGCAGCGTTTGGGGCTTTTCAGTATGGAAAAAAGGTCCCTGAGGGGAGACATGATTGAGACATACAAAATCATGCATGGGATGGATAGAGGAAGGTTCTTTTCCCACTCTAACAGCACCAGAACCAGGTGACATCCACTAAAGTTGAGTGTTGGGAGAGTTAGGACAGATAAAAGGAAATACTTTTTTACCCAGCGGGTAATGAATCTGTGGAACTCCTTGCCACAGGAGGTGGTGATGGCATCTGGCCTAGATGCCTGTAAAAGGGGGATTGGACAAATTTTTGGAGAAAAAGTAAATTGCAGGCTACAGGCCATGATGGATTGTGCCACCTCCTTACGTTAGTAGTAGGCTACTTCAGAATGCCAGGTGCAAGAAAGTGGCAACAGGATGCAAGCATCTTGTTGTCTCATGCGCTCCCTGAGGCATCTGGTGGGCCACTATGAGACTGAATGGGCCTTGGCCTGATCCAGCAGCGCTCTTCTAATGTTCTTATATGTTAAAATTCCTCTTCTCTCAGTACTATTGCTGGCATTGGGCCTAAAATGCTCTAAGCATGTTTGTCTGAAAAACCCGTATTCATTGCAAATGTAACATTTTCCCAAGTAATCAGAAATAAACTTCTCAGTGAGCAGGAAACAAAGCATTTTCAAGATGACAATTCCAAAACCTGCCTGATAGCTTGTTCCCTTTCAAAACAGGAAGGAAATGTTCCTGCTTAGATTTAGCAACAAAGGAAAAACCTCCTTCTAGCTAGCGTTGCTTAATAGGCAACCTTCACTGGCCCTCTTTGTGGGTGTGACCAGCCTGCAAACTTTGCACTAGTTTCTTATGCAATCAGTAGAAACTTCCTGGATAATTGAAACCGTTTAGCAGAAGGTAGGCACAGATTGATCTTGCTGATTTAGACTCTCTTCTTCAAACTGCAGTCAGTTCTATCTTGGCAAGGCAGGACAGGAGCCCAAGATGCTGCTGCAGTCGCTGTCTGCCCTCTGGGAGTCCCTGTCTTTGCTGGAGGTTCTGCTGTTCTTGGCTTCATTTCTGCTCATTGCTGATTGCTTGAAAAGGAGACGGCCCAAAGACTTTCCTCCAGGGCCTACGCCCCTTCCTCTTCTGGGCAACATGCTCAGTCTGGATTTCAGGAAGCCTCATATCTCTTCACTAAAGGTAAGGTGGTGGAAAGGGACACATTGAGCAGGCAAGGCAAGACCCCTGCCCTTATTCTTAGGTTGAACACCAGGAGTTGCCCTATAAAGAATACTTGGAGTGATTCCACACCCTGCCCCAAAATGATGCTCACGGGTTAGAAGCAGTGGTGTCATCCAAATGATTTAGGAACAGGTACTCACTTTTGATTGGCACTTGTCGGGGTCCGCCCACCGGAAGTGACGTCATAAGCCAGAAGTGATGCCGTGGCAGGAAGTGAGTTCATAGCCGGAAGTGATGTCATGACAGGAAGTGAGGTCGTGGCCAGACGTGATGTCATGATTGTTGCCATGGGTGTGATCATGTTTGTAATAACTTCAGCTGGTGGTTCGTGTTGATTTAACTTCTATTGCTTTGCTTTCTAGAGATGTGTATATACATATTTTGCTTCAACTGTTCCCTGGTTAAATAGCAGGCTAGACTGTACTAGATTGGGAGCCCTTTTGGGACAGGGGGCCATTTAACTTTAATGTTAAATGCAAGGAGCCGGCAAGGAGCAGGAGGGGGAACGGGCGCCCACTGGGCCGCGCGACCACGTGGGCACCCAACCGAGTGCCTGGCCAGCCGGCCGGCAAGGACCAGGAGGGGGAATGAGCGTCCAAAAAAAGACTGCGTGGGGGCTGGGGCTGGGGGGAGGCTGCAGGAGGAACCGGGACACTGGATCTGCACGGCTGGAGAGAGCGGGAGCCCCAGGCAGCCTACCTTCTCACGCTTGCTGCCTTATTCCCGGGTCTCCCTTGCTGCTGCTGCCGCCGCCGCTGCTGCCACCTCCAGTCCTCTCGCTCCGCTGCTGCCGCCATCACCACGCTGCCTGACTGCCTATCCCCTCACACAAAGTGCAGGCAACGGCTGCGGGTGTGCAGTACGCATGCGCAGCTGCTGAGCCAACTAGCCAACAGGGCCAGCTTTGAGTGGGCGGGGCCAGCTCAACTTCTAGGAACCGGTACTCGTGTAGTGGTGCGTAGTGGGTGCATGGCATCACTGGTTAGAAGTGATATTGGAAATGTGTTCCTTGGAACCTCTCTCCCAAGGATCCACCTAGTCTAGCAATCCGTTTCTAAGTATAGCCAGACCAGAAGCTTTTGAGAAGTCCACGAGCTCTCCAGGACCACAAGCCAGTCATGAAGCCAAATGCCTTCCACTCTTGTTTGTTGCTTTCATGTGGTATCCAGAGACTTAGGACCTCTAATGCAGGCTCAAGGGCATCTGAGAGACTGCCTACTTCTGTACAACCTGGCTCATCGCCTCTGGTCATCAGATAAAGCCCTTTTACAAGTGCCGTTGCCCATGGAGGTGGGGGAGCAGCAAAGAGTAGGGTCTTAGTAGTGGCACCAACCTTATGGAACTCTCCCTCTCTTAGCTTTCAAATTGCACCCTCCTTAGAGGCTTTCCGGTGTGGCCTGAAGACATTTCTTTGTAAACAAGCCTTCTCAGTTCACAGCCTTGTAAGGGCCCAATCCTATCCAACTTTTCATCACAGAAACAGCTGCAATGCAGCCTCGAGGCAAGGGAACAAACATTCCTTTACCTCTGGGAAGTCTCTGTAACTACACTTCCACCACAGGATGCAGTGCATACCCCATGGCTACATCAGGGTTGGAAAATTGTATAGGATTTGGCCATGAGTTACTTGCCGTGCCCCATCCACGAAGCAGAATAGGACTGGGGCAGGGTGGGGTGGGCCCGTGATCAGACTCGCACAGGGAGAGGGGTGGTTCCAGGATCCGGCACTTAGGCTAAATTCTAACCCACCCACCCCGGTGCAGTCAGCCTTTCATGGGCTGCTCGGAGTTGTGCCAGCAATTTCACTGGCACAGTTTCAAGGAGCCCTATTGGAAATGCTGGGCGTTACTTGGGGTAAGAGGAATTAATTCCCCTTACTCCAAGTTGCACTGTATGCAGCCCTAACCCCATGCTGGATATGGGGCAGGCCGGCTGGCCTCCCTAGTCAACAACAGGGTTGGGATACGGCTGCTCATAGCATTCTTAGAGTTTTTGTTATGGTTTTTCTTTAGCCCATGGATCGGATCCGGTTTTGATGAGGTGGGGTCCAGCAAGCAGAGCAATGGGCAGAATACCCTTTTCCTAAAGTAAACTGCATCACCCAGCTAGTTTGCTACTATCAGTTAAAGTTTCAAAAGAAAGCAGTTAAAGTTTCCAAAGAAATACTTGTTTGCATCGGAAGTGACTACTACCAATGGAACACTGTATAGCCATTCTTTTTGTGTGGCAATGGTTGCCCACCCTTTAGCAATGGTTCAAGGACAGAGCTCAGGAGCCTGCATAGTGCTCTGTCATTGATCAGGCTGCAAGAGGCAGAGGGCAAACATGTGGGAGGAAGGAAGTTGCTCAAAGGGACACGCCTCCTACAAGCACCAGAGAGGGCAGGTAAGGGTCTCAGATGTCTGCAGCATGCACTGCCCCCCAGAGTCCTGCAGGTGGTTCTCTTCCTCCATCTTATTGGCATAATAGGAAAACTCAACAGGCCAACTAATATGTAATTTAATCACCTCATGGACATTCTTCCCTATTCTCTGACCAGATGGCAAAAAAATATGGCGATGTCTTCAGCTTGCAGTTTGGAACAGAGTGGGCTGTGATGGTGAATGGACTGCCTCTGGTAAAAGAAGTTCTTGTTCACCAGGGTGAAAACTTCCTGGATCGTCCAAAATTTCCTCTCACAAACGAGATAACAGGGACATTTGGTGAGTGCCTTTTGTGTTGGTTCAATTGCTTACTTTCCTCAAGCGTGAAAGGAAAATACGTTAGATTATTTCACAGAAAGGGATTATCCTGAGCGATGTGTGGGCCATTCTTTTTTCATTTCCTATACTTGTAAACCAAATGCAAAGAATGACATTGATCTGAACATACGTCATAGAAGTACACCTGACCCTGAATTTGGATTAGTTATGCCTCACACTTCTATGTACACTGAATAATCAACACCAATTTGCTATGGTGTGAAATTGACTATATTTAGCAGCTTGTCCTGATAGAATAATACTCCTAGCAGTGATACATTGCACTAACAATGGCAACCGATAACTCTCTGTCTAATGGCCAAATCAAACATTAATGCAAATTTGCAAATGGCCCTCTATTTTCCGTTTAATCTAAATACTAGACAGGAGGAGACCCAGAATGGTGCAAAAGCCCTTCTCCACCATCAGAAGTCAGTTTGGCAGGAAAGGGAAGGTGGCTGGGGCAGAGATAAGATAGAAAGGATAGAATGCTGATGCCTAGAATGTTTGTAAGATTCTTTGAGGACCCTTTTTCCTGCCACCATGTTCACAATCGTTCACAATGCATTCCTGGCTGGAGTGGCAGAAACAGAAGCTCCTTCATAGCTCTGAAACCATGCAAATTTAACGCCCTGCCCCCAATTTTAAAGTATAATCTGAAAAAAATCTTCCTTTCAGGTATATACAGTAATTCTGGAGCAGTTCAAAAGTCATAAAGGGCAAAACAAGATCATATCAAACCAAACATTAATCATGTACCAACTAGTCATACTGAACTTTGACTTCGGGTGCAAGCATAAGACTTGCTTCAAGGTCCCATAATAATACTTGTAGATATTTCAGGATATGTAGGAGCAACGAAATAGAAACCTTTAGCCTTCATAATTTCATTGCAGGGTTGGGCTCATGTAGTATATCCACTGTGTCGTACTAGTTGACAGAATCACCCCTGCAAGGCATCTTTTAAAGCAGTGCATTGTTATATTTAGCAGGGGAGACCAACCACCTCTCTTCACCCCAGCATGACATCTGTTCCAGAGGCTGCTGCTGGTGTCTATTTTGTTTTTTGTTTTTAGATTGTGAGACCTTTGGGGAAAGGAAACCATTTGACATATTTTGCTATGTAAACTGCTCTGTGAACTGCTTCTTATTGAAAAATGGTATATATGTATTACAATAATAATAATACTGTCTCAGTACCCTTTGAGAGAACCTGAGTTCAATTTTGCACCTCACATAGTCTCAGAGGCATACCTAGAGGGGGATCACAGCACTACGTTTTGCAAGCAGCCGCTCCCCTTCCTCTTCGGAGCCATTTCTAGTGGCTATAGCAAAATGGAGACTTACATTAGCTCTTTTTAAAGAAAAATAAATATAGTTTTTTATAATATATTGGTAGGGTAGGGATGTACAACAAGGGGGGTAGGGAACGGGATAGGACACACAAGGTACACATACAAAAAGTTACTGAACCATGTATTGGAAAAGGCAGGAGATAGGGAATGGTATCAGCAATGGCCCCTTGTCCCAGATAAACCAGGGATTACAGGGTTAACCCCCCCCCCAGGAGCACAGCTGCAGGCTGATGAGGCCCCTGGCTATGAAGGGAGGTTAGCACAGGTGCAGATGGGTGTGGCTGATGATAAAGCCTGCCCAACAACAGACACTGATTGGCCTGCCTCAGTATATGGAGGCAGGAGCTGCAGTAAGTGAGCACCTTGGTAGGTGCTGGAGGAGGGCACCACGTAGGTGCAGCACCGGGCAGGTGTAGTAAGGAAGGAAAGTGGAAGGAAGCCGTCAACTGACAGCTTGCTGGATGGACTGACGGGCTGAAGGACTGGATAGGGTGGGGTTGTTTTGGGAGACTGTTGGGAGCAAGGAGCTTTAATCACTGGAGATGCCATGACGTCACTGTCTTGATGCTTCCGGGTCACACAATATGGCTGACTCAGATCCTGCCGCAAAGAAGGAGGGTCGCCGCGGATTCACGAATAAAAATCTCCCTGCACGCGTGTAAAAGTTAATTTCAACGTCTTTAAGCATGCCTGCGTGTTCTGCATACGGGTGTGCGAATCGCTGAACGAAAAATGGGATTTAATTTCCACGGAAAGATTCATGTATTCACATTACATCGGTTCAATAAAACTACCGTTAACTGTGAGTGCATTATTTTTTGAAGCTGTGTAATTTCTTGTTGTTCCTAGCAGTCTTATTCACCATTTTCTGACACCCACTGTTAATGGTCTAGAGAGTAAAAAAAATATATTTCCCCCCCTCCTTTTTTCCCTCTTCCCGTTTACACTTTTTTTCCCCGCCTTCCATTTTTGAACTTCTGGACATTAACAGAATTTGTTTTTTTTTTGGGGGGGGTGAGTGTAGAAGTTTTCAAAAATACTCTTAATAGCCTAGAAGTAAAAAAGAATTCCTCTCATATTGACAACTACTTATGTTATGAAGAGATTTTTTAATGTAATTTTCCTACATATTTATCTAATTTTTGCCCACCCTCCCCTTTTTTTTCTTTCCTTCCCGTTCACACTTTATTTTTGGTTGTGTAGATTTCAAAAAATAAGTCTGTCAAAACAGTGCAATCTGAGTTTTAATAGAAAGCAAGTGGCATTTCGTCCGGTATGTTCAGTAATATAATTATGCGGAATTAAACCTTGGAATTGCATATTAACTCATAATAAGGTTACCAATGACGTTTCTCCACGATCACACGTTATTTTCGTGAGTTTTTACTTCAGGAGTAAACGATTCAGTCCTAAACATTACGAGCAAACCAAGCTGAAATGCTTGGAATGAGCAATGTTTTGAGTCAGACAACATGGCCGCTAAGCCCGCCCCCTGGCTTCAATCCGTCCGTATTAACTCCATGGGCAGGGCCAGGGGTTGGTTGGGAGCTGTTGTGTGGCAGCCATGCCCCTGGGGCTGCCAAGTAGGGGGGCAGGTGTGGCTTAGGCAAGCTGACTGCCTATTGTTTGGTAGTGGGGTTTGTTGGTGCTAAGTTAGGGATTCTTGAGCTAAGCCGGTGATGAGGGCAGTCTGGAGGAGGCTGGCCAGCTGGTGATCCCAAGCAAAGCTGCTGGAAGAGAGGAGGCCCAGTGGGTGAATGAACCCCCTCCCTCTTGCCTATCTCTGAGGCCGCTCTGGAGGGGAAACTAGTTAGCCTAGTGTGGGCATTGGGGCCCTTGGGGAGGCCCAGCAGGGAATTTGGCAAAACAAACCAGAAATACAAATTTATATCTACAGTCAATTAATATCTATTCTCAGTTTCATTATCTTCACTCTATCAACATAAATTCTATTATGTTCAGAGTTTTATCAAATAAATCATAAAAAAATCTTAATTCTTAACAATTCATTTAAAATTCTGTACCCAATCATAAAAAGGCTTCCAACATGCCTCTATTTTATTCAAGTTCCCTTCTTTTAATCTCTCAGTTAAAATACTTATTTCTGCAGTTTCATATAGTTTGTCTATTAGTGTCTCAGTGTCCAGTATCTCTTCACTTTCCCACTTTTGTGCATATAAGATTCTTGCTGCTGTTATAATATGCATTAAAAGATATTTACATTTGTGATCTTGTTAGTAATGTTAAGAAGGAATAATTCCGGTTTAAGTGGTACAGAGCATTTAAATATTCCTTGTAGAGTTTGCTGTTGTTTTTCCAATATTCCTTCACCTTTGCACATGTCCACCACATATGATAAAAAGTTCCATTCAGTTCTTTACACTTCCAGCATTGATTTGATATCTCTTTATACATTTTGGCTAATTTCTCAGGAGAAAGATGTCATCTATAAAACATTTTATATACGTTTTCTTTAAATGATGTCGCTTTGTTAGTTTGATATTAGTCTTCCATATCTGCTCCCAATCCTCAATGTTGATTGGGTTTCCAAAGTTTTTAGCCCATTGAATCATTGTTTCTTTCACTGTTTTATCTTCTATTTTAATTTTTAATAAAAATTCATACATCTTTTTAATATATTCTCTTCATTTATCAAAAAAAATCTTATCAAAGTCCATGTCATTTTCTTCAAAGCCGATCTTCTTGTCTTCCTTAAATTTTGCTTTAATCTGAGTTTCACACCACCAGTTCAAAAAAATTCCTTTATTTTTGAATTCTTCTTTATTCATTATATCATCTTTTTCATCCAGTATTTCTTTATAAGTTCTGTTCTTTTTTGATCCAGTCAGATTTAGTCGCAATTTCTAATGGTTTTATCCATCTTGGTATCTTCCTATAGACTTCGTATCTTTGTTCCCATATCCATAATAATGACCTTCTCAATGAATGATTTTTGAAATCACTAAAATATTTAGCTTTATAATATATCAAAAAGGCCATCCAACTTGCAGATCATGTCCTTCTATTTTCAACATTCTCTGGTTTTGCAATATTCCCCAGTCTTGGAGAGCGCTGCCGCCTGATAGTATTTCTCCCAGTCTGGTAGTCCAAAACCAGCTCTCTGTTTATCTTCCTGTAGCAATTTTAGTTTGATTCTTGGTTTTTTGCCTTGCCAAATAAATTTAGATGTCATCTTGCTTAATCCTATAAAAAAAGTCTTTTTGAATCTCTTTCAACATTTTTAAATAGTTATCTTCCATTAATGTACTTGTCTTCTTTATCATTGTAATTCCCAAATATTTCACTGTGTTTGTTATCTGTAGTCCAAACTCTTTCACTCTCTTTGTCTCTTTTGTTTTGATATTTTTCAAAATCATTTTTGGCTTTTGATAATTGATCTTTTATCCTTTTGCTGGACTTAGTCTGGCAATTGGCCTTGTTGAGGGACAATGATTCTCTGCATGCCTTGGAACTACACTCTCTGAGGTTAGCTGATGATGAGGTAGGAGTTTAGGCCCCAATTCTATCCAACTTTCCAGCACTGATGCAGTTGTGCCAATGGGGCATGCACTCCATTCTGCAGTGGGGAGGTAGTCACAGAGGCCTCCTTAAGATAACATTTGTTCCCTTCCCTCAGGGCTGCATTGTGGCTGCATCACCACTGGAAATTTGGTTAGGAATTGACCCTAATATAGGAATATAACAAGAGTAAGGTCTTCATTTTCCAAGATGGCTGCTCCCAGCTTTCTACGACCCACCTGACATCAGGTTGCGACCCACCAAAGAATATAAGACAAGTAAGGTCAGCACATTCCAAAATTTATTTATTTTATTATTTATTTATTTATTTATTAGATTTATATCCCGCCTTTTTGCCCGAAGGCACCCAAGGCGGCATTACAACATAAAAATATAAAATTTAACATTAGAAAACCATTTAAAAAACAATATTAAAACAATACAATAAAACAAAATTAAAACAAAGCAATAAAATTTAAAAACAAGAAGCCCTGTGGATCATACAGTATAGAATATAACAAACCAGCCAGCCAGCCTGTCAACAGTTAAAAGCTTTTTGAAATAAAAAGGTCTTCAGCCCCCGCCAAAATGTTAACAACGAGGGAGCAGTTCTCAATTCTAAGGGGAGGGTATTCCAAAGTTGGGGGGCCACCACTGAGAAGACCCTATTCCTGGCCGCCGCCCCTCTCAAAATGGCTGCTCCCAGCTTTCCACGACCCACCTGTCAGGTAGCAACCCACCAAGTGTATTCCAATCCACAGTTTGAGTAACACTGCTGTAGTTTTTAGATTCTTTTCCTAGTACAATAAATTTTTTTGTAGATTTCCAGTTATGTCCAAACTACGCAAATAAAATAGTCTGAGGGTCCAAGCATAGTGATGCTAGTGCCGGCGGTAAGCCCTTACAGCCATTGCCAGTGCTGCAAAATAAAAGTGCTGTAAGGCACTTCCACAGCCCGAGGTAAGGCCTTACCGCCCTAGCTAGCCCAGCATCAGACCCCAGTGCCCAGAGGCAGTCACATGGAGTTGGAGGGCAGTAAATAACACCACCACTGGCAGTGGGAACTTCCAGGTGGGTGGAGTGGGGAATGGGACCAGTGGTGGCCTCCACTGCTGGATTCTAACCTCTGTATCAAGCTAAATGGCCTGACACAGAGGCCCTCAAGTCTGTACTAGCGATATAGCAAGTGCGAACTTGAGGAGAGGCTCTCCTGCATCCTTACCTACGGGACAAATGTCCCCTTGTCCTGGGGAGCCTCATATGGCTGCCACTGTGCCTATAAGGTGCAGCAGTAGCCACAGGCTTCCCCTGCACCTACAGCATCCATGTAACATAGGATTGGTCTATGAATTGCTTCTAATTAGAAAGGAGTGTTAATGTTAACTCTTCCCATACAGGACTGCTTGCCTCTAATGGACTAAGCTGGAAACAGCAAAGACGATTTACTTTAACGACTCTAAGAAACTTTGGTTTGGGGAAGAAAAGTTTAGAAGAACGAATACAGGATGAGAGCAGATATCTGACTGATGCAATTGAGGATGAGAAAGGTAAGAAGTATGGCCAATGACTTACGTAATCCATACACTGTTCTTTTAAATGAAGACGTCCCCAAGTTATATTTGCTGTGATATAAAGTCCTATAACACTCCAGGATGGGGAGTTGAATCGCGAGAAAATGCCAGTATTTTGTGACTCATGTTGGACTCAAGTCACCGATATCATTGACTCAGGCGTGACTTGAAACTTGAGGCCAGTGACTTGGAAAAGAGTCATATCTCAAATTTGACTCAAGTCTTGACTCTCTTAAGTGCTGACTCTCTCCAGTCGTGTCAGCATCGCCTTGAAATACCTCATGGGAAATCCAGAAGTTGTCTTTCAGACTGACAGCATCAGTAGATGTAGTAGAAGGAGGGTAGGTGGTTCCAGGAGGTGGGGCTGGGAGTTTCTGGTGACGAGGCAGACTTAGGGTTAGGACTTTGACTCATTTCTTGAAATGACTCAGGACTTGAGTCAAAATGACTAGAAATTTTTCCGCAAGTCGAGTCAGGACAGAGCGCACTATGACTTGTGACCCCACTTGAGTTGTGGGTCACTGACTCAAGATTCAACTGGCCAAATGTGACTCCTGTATATCCCTGCTCCAGGAAACAAATGTAACTTCTGATCTGTTGCCACACCATAATTCAAGAACATCATTGAGAAGCTCCACAGGCTTTTTCCTGCTGTTGTCTGTAGTTTCTGCTGACATTGAGGGTGCAACCGTGAACAGTGTTGGAATGGCGAGGCCGATGGGCCTGCACCATATCCTAGGCTGCTTCTGGGAGAAGGGGTAAGGCACCAGCAAGGGCACCAGAGGGGAGACTCCAGCTGGAAGGGAGACTCCAGCCTTTCCGGTGCGCTACTCAGATCTGTGCCTGCAGGCGCAGATCTGAGGAGACCACATAGCCTGAATCGGGGCCGTGCAGCCTTGGGATTCGGCCTTTGATTCGGCCTTATGGCCAATTTCAAAGCCCGCCTCCCTCCCGGGCTGGCATGTGTGCCTGTCCATCCACGTCCCATCCTTGTCCCACCAAGAAATGTTCACCCTCCATCCTCCTCCTCCCCCATCCAAACATGGTGCCTCCCTTGCACTGGCCAGCTTCTGCTGACACACGGGAGGCATAGTGCAGGTGCAATGGGACGGGCACTGCCTTCAGCGCCAGTTCCATTGCTGTGTTGACATGGAGGTGCCGCGAAGTGCGCAGCACCGACGCTGCGCAACTTTTAGGATTGCGCTGTGAGCCAATGCTACCTTGGAACTCTGTCGAGATTTGCAAGATATCATTTTAGAAATTGGTGCATTCTTTTCATTTTGATTCTTGATCAAATGCCATTCTTGCAAATCTTAAGCGTATGTAATTGCTCCTCTAATACTTCTTTTCTTCTTCCAGGGCAGCCATTTGACCCTCATTTTCAGATTAATAACGCTGTTTCAAATATCATCTGTTCAATTGTCTTTGGGGACCGCTTTGAGTACCAAGACAGTCATTTCCAGAAGTTACTGCATTTGTTGGATGAATCAGTAGTCCTTCAGGGAAGTGTCTGGAACCAGGTACAGCTTCCTTGAGATCTTTCAGGAAAAAAATATATTTACTACAGTCTTTTAAAGAATAAAGTGAGGAAACTGCGTGCTTAAATGTCCCCTCATGATCAAAACTCTCTGCATTTGGGAAGCTGGCACATTAAGCAGATTAACTCTCTCTGTCGTACAGGGTTTCCGGGGCAAGATTGTTTTCTGGTTGTTGATAGTTTTGTGAGGCACAAACATTTTGTTTTATCTAGACATTGTGTTGTTCCCAAGGACCTACTATAAGATGCCTCTATTTTATCATATTTTGGTGTTATAAATATCATTGGAAAATATAAGCTGGTCCCAGTAAAGCTGCTTTTCAATTGATTGATGGTAATTTCTGTGGCCTCTATGCTCTTAAGGTGCTCTTCAAAGTGTTTTGAAATTGTACCAAGGGCACCAATTATCAGGGTCTGGTCTTCTTCTGCTACAACCTTCCAATTTCTATTTGAAAATCTTTGTGTTTTATTATTTTTTCCCCAGTTCTTTTTCTTTTACTGTCATCTGGTATTGCTATGTCAGTTATTTTGATTTGTTTTTCTTTCTTCTCAACTACAGTTACGTCTGATGTATTGGGTAATAAATGTTTGTTTGTATTCGGAAATCCCATAATATTTTTTGCACCACCATTTTCCACAACTTTTTCAGTTTTGTGGTCCCACCACTTTTTGGCTGCAGATAACTTGTATGTTTTACAGAAGTTCCAGTGTACATTGTTGTTACCTTGTCATGCCTTTGTTTGTAGTTTGTTTGTGCAATCTTTTTACAGCAGCTAATTAAGTGGTCCACTGTTTCATGTTTCTTTACAGAGACGGCACTTGCTGTTTGTTAATTTTCTACTTTTGCTTTCATTGCATTTCTTCTTAATGCCTGTTCTGTGCAGCCATTCTTAGGCCCACTTTTCTTTACTCAAGTTGCCTTTTTTTGAACCACTGTTTGCTTTTTTATTTATATCCAGACATGTCATGTAGCGGGTACGCCTGGGTATGCACATACCCATTCCTAGGATTAGGGCTGGCCCCGCCCATTCGCCCGCCCACTCATCGACTCTGTTGGTGCTCCGCCCCGCCCCCTGCAACGTTTGAATTGCCTGCATGTTTGAGTTGCCTGCATGTTCTCAGAGCCAGGCAGGCAGGCAGGCAGCGGCGCAAGGGGGACCGACGGCAGCAGCAGCGTGAGCAGGAAGGCTGCCTGGGGCTCCCTCCCGAGGAGGTGCGGCAGTTCTTGGGGGGGGTGGAATTGGTAGCCCGTGCGCCAGCCCTGGAGAAGGCCCGGGACTCCCGGGCCTTCTGCCGGGCCGCCGCGTGGCCTACCGAGGAGGCGCGGCGATTCCTGGGGGTGGTTCAAGGGTTCCGGCTATGACCTCACTTCCAGTGGGCGGGCCCCGACACAAGTGCCAATCAAAAGTGAGTACCTGTTGCTAAATCATTTAGATGCCATTGCTGGTTATATCTTGCAACTGTTGTCCATGTAGTGGCTTATTTTCCCACTTTTCTGCAGACTTCTTTACTTGTTCTTTCTGCTTTGTTTTGTTGGTATTTAAAAACATTCTTGTTGTTAACCATTTTAAATTCATCTGCTATCCATTCAAGGTTTCTTTTTTCTTCTTCTACTGTTTGATGTACTTGCAGCATTCTACTTCCACCAAAGCTGCAAAGGAGATACAACTCCCTAACTTCTACAAAAGAGTTGGGAGCGCTATGTATGGGGGGAGGGGGACAGGCAATGGCAGTGACACAATCCCCAGAAATGTGCTACTCATACCGTTGGCTAGAGAGGGGCAGTGCTAACATGGGGTGCTGCTTGGCGCCCCCGCATCAGTGCTATGTCCATTGCGTCAACGCTATGAAGTAGCGTCGATGCGTCGGGCAGCATAGGATTGCGCTGTGAGTCAGGGAGGGTGGCACACATCTGTATGCTGGCCTCTCTGACTCCGAGCATGGTCCAAACATACTTTACGGTGTCCTTGTGTTGGCCAAACTCTACTGGCCTGGCCTAACTTCAGGTTAGGCTTGCATTTGAGAACTTGGAGTTCCAGGGGGACTTTAGAACACAGCATTCTTATTATCTGATTTTGAAGTCGATCTCCTTTAGCATTTGTGGTGGTGGAGAACAGATGTGATTTTGGAGAAAGTGATGAGGGGTAGGATTGGTTATGGTTAAAAGAGCCACTTTGACGTTGACAGTTGGGACAAATTGTCAAAAAGAAAGAAAATAGCACAAAGGGAATGTGACCTCTGAAGAACTGAATGGAAAAACTGCCTGATTAACAATATGATGTAACTATAAGCATTAGTTTAAGAGTTTTTTTAAAAAAAAAAACACATTTTATTTCAAAAGAACTCACTTGGTTTGATTATATTGTTACTGATTCAAATAGTGTGAAAGTGCTACCTTGATGGTACTGGAGAGAAAAGCCTGCCGTAGTAGCAGTGGGCTGGAGAGTCCAGTAAATTGCTACTTCTCTGCTAAGGATAACTCACAGATACACGGTTCTTGTATGAGGTTCTCTAGAAGTTTTAATTTTTCTCCACCTCTGCGTATATGATTTGTTTTTGTTTCCTCAGCTGTATGATGCGTTTCCAAGCCTAATGAAGCACCTACCAGGACCTCATCAGACTATTTTTAAAAACTGGGAACAATTGATTATCTTTGTGAAAGAAATGATTGAAAAGCACAAAGAAGACTGGAATCCATCTGAAATGAGAGATTTCATTGATGCTTATCTCAGTGAAATGGCCAAGGTAAGGGGCAAATGGAAACAAACTAGTTTCTTAAAACATGAGAAACAAACTCTAGACTAGTCATTTGTCCAAGCCCTCAGCAGCTTATCTCATTGTTATATTGGCTCTTTTGAATTTAGTGTGTGAGTCTATCTATCTATGTATGTGTGTATATACATACATATGAAATCATTTGTTTTCTAGGAGGCAGAGCATCCCGATTTCACCACTTGTCTGTCATGTTTCACAGCATTTGAAAAGCTGACATGAACAAAATATGTGCTTTACAGAGACAGAGATGATCTCCCATTGCCTCCCCCTTTCCTCTGAATGCAATCTCTGTGGGTTTTGAATCTAGATCAGAAATCATTGGAAGTCGTTGTTAGGGTCGAGGGAGTGACTGTCAACAGCTGCAAGATGATTCAGGCAGTATATCCTAGTAGCTAGCACACTCACTCCCTTCTTACTCTCCTCTCTCCCCTATGTGGACAAGCAGCTGAAAGGGGAAAAGTCTGAATGGGATGAATCCACTGCCTCCAGTCCAGGAGATCAGGCTAGCCAGACAGTCTCCCTGGGAAAAACCCCTTCTATGAAATACTGAGCCTCCGGAATTCTTATTATATTGAAATTACTCTCATAGGAACTTTTGCAGGGTAAGGAGACATGAAAATCCACTGCACTTTCTGTACCATGGAACAGACAGACCCGGGGTTGAAGTATAACAGTCTAATTTTTAAACGGATGAATCAAATGTGCAAGAAAGTAGAGTCAAGAGAAGTTTGGCAGAAAAAGAGTTAAAATAGAAACAGAGGTGAAATAATACTGGTCATCAACAGATGGTGCTGAGGCACAGCTGAATCTCAGCATCCACTTTAACTCAGAGAGGCTGCCCCTGAACTTTGATGTCTCTGTAAGCAGCTGAGAAACTACCAACACCCACACAAAACCCTGATGATGCTAGCTATTTATTTCCATGTTTTAAAGAACCAAATCCTATCCGTCTCCCTCCCTCCCCCCCCCCCCGGTTCAGCTGTGCCAAAAACAGGCACACTGTATCCAACGGGGGGGGGGCAGATTGGAAGGCATCAGGGGTGAAAGGGGATTTAAGTCCCCTTATAACTCCGTAAGTCTCCCAACCCAGAGTGGGTGTCCTTGAACCGCACAACTGATTTCCCTAGTGCAAGTCCAAATAGAGGAAGGGGGCTGGGAGGTTGCAGGAAAGGGGGAAAGGATCTGACGCATGCCTTTGCCACCAGATCCACCTCCTCCAGCAGCCTCCCTACCACATTATGCCCACCGCCAACCTAGCTTCATTCCCTCCCCAGCCTTTCCCCTCCTCTCCAACCCCTCTGACTTCTCCTGCGGACTCACCTGCTCTCGTGGGCAAACACAGGTAGGAAGGTGCTGGCCTTAGATCTCACGGTTGAGTTGATGTTTCTGAGACCCACTTGGACATTTCCGTGTTTTATTTTAAAGGATGATGTACCTTCCAGTTTCTGTGAAGAAAATCTCTTATTTTCAACACTCGATCTGTTTCTTGCTGGGACAGAAACGAGTTCTACAACGCTACGCTGGGCTTTACTGTACATGGCACTTAATCCAGACATTCAAGGTAGAATTGTAGTAATTATTTATCTTTTATTAATTTATCGTCCTCAACATAATGCTGTAATGTTACTTAGAGCGCAATCCTAACCTGGAGTTAGACTTGCACAGTTAAGCCAACAAAGTTTGAGTGGCACAACAGCCATGGTGAAGTGCATTTAGACCACTCTCAGTTTAACTATGTTTAACACCCCTGCTTTAAACTGTCCCAGATTTTGTAATGAAGCTTTGCATGTCACACTAGCCAAAGCTTGTTTTTTTTCTTGTTTGTAGCAAGAGTCCAAAGTGAGATTGACTCTGCGATAGGCCAGTCCCGCCAGCCAAGGATGGAGGACAGGGACAGCATGCCTTATACCAATGCGGTTGTTCATGAGGTTCAAAGAATAAGCAACATTGTGCCTTTCAATGTTCCCCGGAAGGCCACGAATGACACAGAACTGGCTGGGTTCCGTGTGCCCAAAGTAAGAACTTAAGACAATGTATCGTTCTTGTCTTTGTTGATGCCCTGTAGAGATGCCAAAACTTTAAACCAGAGGTCTGAACATGAAGGTGTGTCACACCTTTCAGTTGCCATTTCTAGAGAAAAGCAAATGCACTCAATTTGGCCCTTACTACTACTACTACTACTACTACTACTACTACTACTACTACTACTACTACTA
>JAJKFI010000028.1:7524254-7561107 GCA_029204185.1 Lerista edwardsae | reverse complement strand
TACTACTACTACTACTACTACTACTACTACTACTACTACTACTACTATTATTATTAATTGGATTTCTATCCCACCTTTTTGCCCGAAGGCACCCAAGGCAGCATTACAACATAAAAATACAGTAAAATATAAAATTTAACATTAAAAAACAATTTAAAAACAATATTAAAACAATACAATAAAACAAAATTAAAACAAAGCAATAGAATTTAAAAACAACAAGCCCTGTGGATCATAAGGTATAAAATATAAAAGTGTAACAAACCAGCCAGCCAGCCTGTCAACAGTTAAAAGCTTTTTGAAATAAGAAGGTCTTCAACCCCCGCCGAAATGTTAACAAAGAGGGAGCAGTTCTCAATTATAAGGGGAGGGTATTCCAGAGTTGGGGGGCCACCACCGAGAAGGCCTAACTACAATGTTATATTTTGAAAGTCTGTGACAGATAGGACCTCTGGTGTGCGTTTTCCAGTTTGATTTTATTCCCAGACAACCCATATATATTCTCCACATTTATATACTGCTCTTTCTCCAAGGAGTTCCGGTAATGTGCATGGCTCCTCCCATTCCTTTTGATCCAGACAATCCCATGAGGAAGTTCAGGCAGAGAAATAGCCTGGCCCAAGGTCACCCACTAAGCTTTTTTATTGAAGACTAACACTGTAGCCACTGCACATGCTGCCCCTTTGTGTGATTAGTATCATTGATGTACAGTACAAATTTAGTTGGGGCTGAACAGGCTGGCCTTTTGCTTACTTATACTGTAACTTCTCTGTGAAATTAAATAGTCTCAATTTGAACCAATAGTCTGAAACTGACTGGTAGCTTCCATTTCCCGTTTCGGGTGTTTCTCATATCTAAATTTAGCCAGTTCCACATTTTGGGAATGCTCACAATCCATTTAAGAATCCATGCCTTTTAAAGCACAGATTTGCACTGCCGCAGCCAAACATATCTTCTCCCTGTAAGTCAGTGGTTATAGCTGGTCTAAAAGGGGGTTAGTAGAGGCGTCTCCTGAAATCTGTGGGGGATACATTCCTGTTGCCATCATGGAAACTGCGGATACTAGTGAACCCTACTGAAATGCTCACAACTCACCACTCTCTGTCTGCAAATGCTTTGCAAAATGCAGACCAGTGGCTGTTGGAGGAACACTGAGAGAGGCAACAGTGAGAACACTAACAGGAAGTGGGGTCCAGCATTCTTGCCACGAATGACACAAACGTTTGTCTACTTCCTGTGCTGTCCATTTCCTAATAACATTCTCATTGTTTCCTCCTATAGCATTCCTCTAATAGCTACTAGCCTGGATTCTCAGAGTGCCATCCTCATCTGGTTAGGCTAACCCAAGGGCCACCATAAAGCGTGTTTGGACCACTCTCGGAGACAAGGAGGATGGCGCATAACCTTTCCGACTCCAAGAGTGGTGCAAACATACTTTATGGTGTCCGTTGTGCTAGCCAAACTTTGCTGGCCTAACTGTACCGGCCTGACTCCGGGTTAGGATTGAGCTCCCAGTCTCCTGCCTGTTCCAAAGCAAAAGGAAGAAAAAGCTGTGTTTTGCAAATGAAGAGAGGTGAGTCATGGGTGTGAAGAGGGTGGGATTTCAGGACTGCAGATAAGTGACACCATGGATGGAACATAAAGAGATGGGCTGGGGGAGGTGCCCATATGGTAGTTTTTCAAATTACTTTACTAGGAGTTCCCAGATGTGTTTATATACTTCTCTGCTTCTTTTCCTTTGGCAGGGAACCTTGTTGCTTAGCAACTTGACATCTGTATTGTTGGATAAGGATGAGTGGGAAACCCCTGATGTCTTTAATCCCAACCATTTCCTGGAAAATGGTCAATTTAAGAAGAAGGAAGCATTCATTCCCTTCTCTGCAGGTAACACTTAATGAATTGCCCACTAATGCTGAGTCAGGCGCTGCCTATGAAAAGAATCTCTCCCCTCCTGTCTTACGTCTCCCCTCATGTCTCCAAATGTATGTATACAGGCATGCGCGAGTACCCCCAGAGGATGCATTCTTGTCCTCCCTGCTCTGCTGATACTGGCAACCCTTTTATATGTTTTAAAGCAATGGTTCACAACCTTTTTAGCTCCGGAGACCACTTTTTAATGACCCCTGTAAGACCTAGGGCTGGCAGTGATGTCATTTTTTAATAAATATAAATTCTTTTTAGGGAATTTTTAAAAAATTTTTATACTGGCATGCTCCAGTATCTGGAGTTCTGTTCCGGACCGTCCTGTGGATACCTGAAACTGTGGATACTGACGACAGCTTTTTAAAGATAGGGGACACCAGTGGTTTTGCTGCAATGAGTAAAAAGAGAGATACATTTAATGCTCCCCTTTCTTTTTAATAGGTGTCCCAGTATCCATGGTATCTGTAGATAACTGAAACTGTGGATACCAAATCAGTGGATACTGAGGCATACCTGTATTTGTTATTTATTCCTTTCTGGTTGCTACGGGGAGCACTGCTTAAATCCCCTTCTAACTGGCACATACTTCCATGCAGTGTTACCATATGGAGACAACATTCCACAAAACACTCACTCCCAAAACGATCATTCCAACAGTAGGTAAATCACAGGTTTCCACTCTCTCGCACCTCATGCTCTCAACCAACAATCAAGCTATGCTTTTCAAGATGAAGGCAGGTAGTTCTGGAGCTTTCAAGTAGTTCTGGCACCCAGCTTTTCAAGATGGCAGAAAATAGTCTGAAAATAGACTTTTGTCCCTTTCTGGGTCATCACTCCCAGGTGGGGAACCAGTGTTTTAAAGCTTGCGGAGTGAAATTCTTCTGGCTTGAACTGAGCACTATCAGCCTACCCCTGCACAACTATTTAGTCATGAATGAAATCTTACAGCACAGTCATATGCATGTCTACTCAGAAGTAAGCCCCATTGTGTTCAGAGGGGCTTACTCTCAGGTAAGCGTTCCAGTGATTGCAGTCATTAAAAGCAGAAAGTGATTTTCACCTCACTTTTTTTTAGCAAGGTTCATTACAGTGTTTTGGGAGATGCTATGGAGTACGTTTTAGTTTTCCTGCGTGACCCTTTTTCATCCTAACATGGCCATTTCTCCCTGTCTTTTCCAGGAAAGCGAGCTTGTCTTGGAGAGCAGCTGGCTAAGATGGAGCTTTTCCTTTTCTTCACTGCCTTACTGCAGAAGTTCACCTTCCAGGCTCCAAAAGATGTGACGTTAAGATTGGACTTCAGACTGGGGCTTACGGTTTCCCCCCAGCCATACCGAATTTGTGCACTCCCTCGTTAAGGCAAACCATGCTGTCATTGCTCTTAGTAGAATTAAGGCCAGCTGACAATTTCCTCTCTTGTTCTGTTTTGAGGGCCTTCTGTTGACTCTGCAATGACTGGCTGCATCCGCTGACATTATACCACTTATATCACCCACCCTATGAGAATATTATAATTTATAATGGTAACTTATAAAAATACAACTTTGGAACAAAAACACGTAACACCGTTTTTTGCACTTTTTCCTTGGGGGTGGGGAAATGAAAGGTGAAAAAAATAAAAATGTTTAAGAACACGTTTAGTAGTGTTATTTAATCTGATGCTTGTTTGGCAGCACACCTTATATTTTGCAACTTATTTGGGCAACATTGGCAAGAAGTGGATTATAAAAATCTGGCTGGAGAAGTGGCTTAGAATTGAGACAAAAAACTTGCCAAATCAGCACTGACAGTGGTATTGCATATTGGTGAAACCATCTTCATGCCAAAGGGAAAGACTAGCCAATTAGTGCTGTGCAAATCTGGCGTCTTGCGCCAGTTGGAGAACGGGTTCCCCCTGAACTCAGTCTGATGAAGAAAACAAGTGCACCTAGAATATGTGAAGTATGTCTCAGTGCTGGACTCTCCATTGAAATTATTTACATCCATATGCATCTTTAGAAGCACTCAGAGAGGGAAAAGGATGGTTTGAGGTAAACCATCCCCATGCTGGCCAAGTTTGGACAGTGCAGGGGCTTTTCTGGGCAGGGGGAAGGTGTAAGGGAGGCAGAGGTTGGATGGAACAGGACAGGGGAAGGGCAGTCCTGCAGACAGGGCACCCTGGGGAGGGGGTGGAGCCAGAATCCAGTTATGTTGGATCCTAACCAGTGGTGTCATTCAAATGATTTAGGAACAGGAACTCACTTTTGATTGGCACTTGTCGGGAACCCGGAACCAGCCATAGAGCCCGTTAGGATCCAGAACGCCCGTTCTGGTCCGTTCCCCCTGAATGACATCACTGATCCTAACCCCTGTCCTCAAGCCACATGGTCCCAATCCGGGCTGCTGCGAACTCCTCGGACTTGTGCCTGCAAAATATTCCCCGTGGTGAGCTCCTGCGCAGTCCCAACCTGCTGGCCTGCCTGCTTCAGTGCAAGTTAGGGTTGCACTCTTAGAGTCCTTGTAGTAACTGTACAACTTACCACAACATGCACCAGTGATAAGTCCCTGAAATATGAACAGAGGGTTTTGTAGCAGCAAACCTTGCACTGACAGAGCTCGCACTCCATCGGTGAGAGCCCAAGCCGCCGGTGCAGCAGCCACCGTTTTTCTGGCGCCACCAGAGCAAATGGCACGCTAATAACAATAGTAAAATTATAAGCCTATGTGCATGTTGTAACTAAGGGCAACAGAACTTGCGGACTATTTGATGTGGCACTAGTGTTGCCGTGCTTTTCCAGCCCTTAAGTACAGAGGTAGGCAAGATGGAGACATTTACGCAGGAGAATAGTATCTGTTAACACCTGGTTTTTGGCCCCACATAGTTCAGGTTAGTTTACACTCCCACACTGCAGTCCTATTAACATTTTCTTAGATATCTCCATGTAAGTGTGCATAGGATTGCAGCCCGGGTTTTATTAAAATTAATGGTCATTAATTAGCACCTAAAATGACTGCCTCTGTTATGCTCAAAATCTTACAAACTAGGCTTCAGCAGTATGTGAATCGAGAACTACCAGAAGTGCAAGCTGGTTTTCGAAGAGGCAGAGGAACTAGAGATCAAATTGCCAACATTCGCTGGATCATGGAGAAAGCAAGAGAGTTCCAGAAAAACATCTACTTCTGCTTCATTGACTACGCTAAAGCCTTTGATTGTGACTGCAGGTGGTGATTGCAGCCATGAAATTAAAAGACATTTGCTTCTTGGGAGGAAAGCTATTATGGCGAACCTAGACAACTTAATAAAAAGCCGAGACATCACCCTGCCAACAAAGGTTCGCATAGTCAAAGCTATGGTTTTCCCAGTAGACATGTATGGCTGTGAGAGCTGGACAACAAGGAAGGCAGAGCGTCGAAGAATCGATGCTTTTGAATTATGGTGTTGGAGAAGACTCTTGAGAGTCCCCTGGACTGCAAGGAGATCAAATTGGTCAATCCTACAGGAAGTCAAGCCTGATCGCTCCTTGGAAGGACAAATCCTGAAGCTGAAGCTCCAATACTTTGGCCACCTCATGAGAAGAGAGGACTCTTTAGAAAAGACCTTCATGCTGGGAAAGATTGAAGGCAAAAGGAGAAGGGGGCGGCAAGGGATGAGATGGTTAGATAGTGTCACCGAAGCAATGAACATGAAATTGGGCGAACTCCGGAAGCTAGTGGAGGACAGGGAGGCCTGGCGTGCTGTGGTCCATGGGGTCAGAGTCGGACACGACTTAGCAACTGAACAACAACAACTGCCTCTGCAACAGCATACTTGCAATTGTGCACTTCCCCCAAAGCTGCTTATCTTACTCATTGCTTTCACTGAACTTTTCCAAAAAGAGCAAGTGCTGCAAGGTGATGGATAGGATCCCTGATCACCACACCTGCATTATTTTCCAGGCACATGGATCAAAAATACTATTTATCATCACTCCACTTCTTCCTCAAACAGTCCTGATTTGGGGTAGGGAAAGCATGTGCGGAAGCACAAGGAAAGAAATAGATGTAATGATCCTGTTCCTTTTTAGCAAGTGGGAAGCAGATCAATGAACCTCCGGTCAGCAGCAGCCTGGAGGGAAGGGGGGTTAAGGGCATCCTGAGTCTGCTGCTCTACTGCCGTCTGCCACTCAACACAAACCACATCATCAGCTTCATGAATCGGCTGGCCCTGGATTTCATTATCATTTCTATCACAGATGGTGACAGGTGCACATAGACAACTATAATAAAATCTTAATTCACTGCATTGAATAGATAGAGCAGATTATAAGAGGTGAATTTCTTCTCTGAGCCTGATCTGTTTCTTCTACTCCTATGACATACTTGCAGAGCACAGCAGGTCTGACACTCTGTGCAGCTACCACTGTGATCCTGCGTGTATGCATAATGGGGCCTGCCAGCCTGGCTGCCTAAACCTGCCTGACAGCTTGATCCCACTTTGGAAACAGGAGGGAAACAGTCCTGTCCAGAACACTATCCCACTCCCTTGCTTAGATTTATCAAGAAGCAAAACTCCTCCTTTCTTCGTGTGCAACCTTTACTCTTTGTGGCCCTCTTTATGGGTGGGACCAGCCTGTGAACTTTCTCCTCCTGTCTTACATCATTAGTAGCAGCAGCTCAGATAATATCAACAGTTTTCCAGAAGGCAGACACAGACTGCTCTTGCTGGCTTAAAATCATTTCCTCTTCACAGACAGCTCTGTGTGTCACAGAGAGCTTCTATTTTGGCAAGGCAGGACAGGAGACAAATATGCTGCTGCAGTTGTTGTCTGCCCTCTGGGAGTCCCTGTCTTTGCCGGAGATTCTGCTGTTCTCGGCTTCCTTTCTGCTCATTGCTGATTGCTTGAAAAGGAGACGGCCCAAAGACTTTCCTCCGGGGCCTATGCCCCTTCCTTTTTTTGGCAACATATTCCATTTGGATAGCAGGAAACCTCATCTGTCTGTACTAAAGGTAAGGTGGTGGAAAGAGATGTGTTGTGCAGACAAGACCCCTGCCCTCATTCTTACCCCGCAGAGATTTTCCTATAAATATCAGTGGTAAAAGGTAAAGGTTTCCCCACAACCGAATGGTCTAGTTGTGACCGATTGTAGGGGGTGGTGCTCATCTCCGTTTCTAAGCCTGTAGAGCCGGCATTTGTCCAAGGGCAAGCTTCCGTGGCACGGAACGCCATTACCTTCCCACCGAAGTGGTACCTATTTATCTACTCACGTTTTTATGTGCTTTGAAACTGCCACGTTGGCAGGAGCTGGGACAAGCAACTGGAGCTCACTCCGTGGTCTCAAACTGCCAACCTTCCGGTCAACAAGCTCAGCTCAGCGATTTAACACGCAGAGCCACCACGTCCCTTTTAATATCAGTAGCTTTTGGTCAAAATGCATAAAAACACATACACCATCTTTTTGATGTTAAAATATCTGGGGGGGGGGAAACACAAAACACTGTATTTTTGTGTTTCAGATATTTTCCAGAAATTAAGGGCGCAATCCAGGGAATGACGTTGCGCCAACACTACATCATAGTGTCTGTGCAACGTCACTGGCACCCCTGCATCATTGCTAGAGCTCTTGGGCTGGCACCAACAGTAGCACTGGCCTGAGAGTGCTGGCACCAAGCAGTTCTGGGAGAACCGAGGGTAGGCAAAAGGGAGGAAGTGGATGGGGGTGGGTGGTCCGGTCCGGGGAGGGGGTTGGGGTTGGGATTCGGCCATTAGGGGGCCATGTGGCTTCTTTGAATCTGTGTCTGCTATTTAGCTGGAGCCCTGGGGAAAGGCTGCGAACGGAAGCTCCCTGGATATCACACAGGCCTGCCGGCCATACCATTCCAGTGCAATTTAGGATTGTGCTCTAAAATGAATTACTTTTCTAGTCAAAAATAATGCTATGGTTGCATCTGTAGACACTATTTATCACCTACTGTATATAACCTCCCTAGTACACCTTGAGGGTGCAGTCCTAAGCTGCGCACACACCCAGAGGATGGTACTTTGCCCCCGCCCCACCCCATAGGAACACACTCCTGCCCTTCAGCAGTGACTATCCACCATTCAGGGACAGTGCTCAGGAGCCTATGTAGTGCTGTCATTGATCAGGGTGCTAGAGAAAGAAGGGCAAACATGGGAAGTTACACAAAGGGTCATGCCTCCTACAGAAACCATAGGGGACAGGTAAGGGGTCTCTGTACAATACACTGCCCCCCCCAGAGTCCCGCAGGTGATATTGCACCCACAGTCCAGCAATTGCAACCTAGGTTCCCTTCCTCCATCTTACAAGGGCACACAGCAGACATACTAGGGGCACACAGCTGGCAAGCCTATATACAGTTTAATCATCTCATTGTCATTCTTTCCCTTCTCCTACCAGATTGCAGAAAATTATGGCAATGTCTTCAGCATGCAGTTTGGAAGACAGTGGGTAGTGTTGGTGAATGGATTGCATCTGGTGAAAGAAGCTCTTATCCACCAGGGTGAAAATTTCGTAGATCGTCCAAATCTTCCTGTTATAAATGAGATATCTGGGACATTTGGTGAGTGCCTTTTGTTTTGGTTCAATTGATTATGTTTCTCAAATTTAAGAGGAAAAGTTGTTCGATTATTTCACAGAAAGAGATTATCCTGAGTGATATGTAGGTTGGTTTTTGCACTTCCTGTACTTGTAAACCAAATGAAAAGAATGACATTGATCTGAACATTTGTCATAGAGGTGCATTTGTCCCTGAATTTGGGTTAACTGTGCCTTATGCACCTAAGGGACGTGGTGGCGCAGCGAGTTAATCCGCTGTTGCTGGGCTTTCAACCGCAAGGTTGGGAGTTCGAGACTGCGTGACGGAGTGAGCTCCCGTTGCTTGTCCCAGCTCCTGCCAACCTAGCAGTTCGAAAGCACCTAAATGCAAGTAGATAAATAGGGACCACTTCGGTGGGAAGGTAACGGCGTTCCGTGCGCTACGGCGTAGAATCATGCTGGCCACCATGATCGGACAAAAACGCCGGCTCACAGGCTTTGAAACGGAGATGAGCACCGCCCCCTACAGTCGGTCACGACTAGACCATTCGGTCGTGGGGAAACCTTTACCTTTACCGTATGCGCCTATGTACACTGAATGACAAACACAAATTTGCTAGGGTGTAAAACTGACAATTAGCTGTTTGTAGTGATAGAATAATACTCATAGAAGTATTTCATCCTGTTTCGAACTGGGGCAGGGGGTGGGATGGGAGGGAGGAAGAGGTGTTGTGACTTGTAAGTTTGTGCCCCTTTCCTATACTAGGAGTTGGGACACCTGGGGACCCTCAGTATCCTAGTCTACCCATCAGGTTGGTTTTGCCAGGGATTGTGTTCTCTTTAAAACCCACCCACAGTCAGCCATGCTGCAGAGCTCAATTGGAGGTGGATGAGTAATGTGCTAGATGTGATCCCTCCTAAATTGCCTCTGATTAGAATGGAATGTTAATGTTAACCCTTCTCATACAGGACTGATTACCTCTAATGGACTTAGTTGGCAACAGCAAAGACGGTTTGCTTTGACCACTCTACGAAACTTTGGCTTGGGGAAGAAAAGTTTAGAAGAACGAATACAGGATGAGATCAGATACTTTAATGATGCAATTGAAGACGAAAAAGGTAAGACGTACAGCCAATGACTTAATCCATAGGCATAAACTACAGGACAGGGATGGGGAATCAAGTAGTGAGACTTGGACTCGAGTTGCAAAAAGGCCAGTATTTTGTGACTCGCGTTGGACTTGAGTCACAGACATCACTGACTCAGACATGACTTAACACTTGTGATCAGTGATTTGGAAAAGAATCATGTCTCAAATTTGACTCAAGTCCTGACTCTCTTTAGTGTTTGTGTGCTTGCTTCCTTTTCTCCTCCAGTCGTGTCCACATTGCCTTGAAAGACTTGAAAGTGGGTGATCCAGAAGTAATCTTTCAGACTGACAGCAGCAGCAGACATAGTGGGAGGAGGGTAGGTGGTTCTAGAAGGCAGGGCTGGGAGTTTCAGGTGATGAGGCAGGCTTAGGGTTAGGACTTGACTCATTTCTTGAAATGACTAGTCAAAATGACTAGAAATTTTTCACAAGTCGAGTCATGACAGTGCGCACTCAAGACTCGACTTTCAAAATCTGACTCATACCTTCTCCAGGGTTGAAAATACCAACGTACCTCATGCATTTTGCACAGCCTCCATACTCCTGTTGTTTGAGTTACTGAGCTTGATTTAAATAAAGAATATGTACTTTATCAAAGTCCTGCTCCCTATCACTGTCCTCAAGCTCTATTTTCAATCATAAAATCATCCATACTTAGGGTTGGAAGAGACCTACAAGGTCATCTAGTTTTTTGTAACAAGGGAGCCATAGCTATGTAATTGTTCCTCTAATACTTCTTTTCTTCTTGCAGGGCAGCCATTTGACCCTCACTTTCAGATTAATAACGCTGTTTCAAATATCATTTGTTCCATTGTTTTTGGAGACCGCTTTGAGTACCATGACAGTCGTTTCCAGAAGTTACTGCAGAGAGTGGATGAGGCACTAGTCCTTCAGGCAGGTGTCTGGACTCAGGTACAAAATCCTTGAGTTCTTTTGAGTAGGCTGGAGAGAATCTCCCTGTTCCCAAATTCACAGTGATGATTCATACCTCCTTTAGAATCTTCCCTTTCTTCTAATTTTCTCTTTGTCATATCCTGTTCTAGTTGCATCCTTTTCCCCATTTTTCTTTATTTAGCATTGTTCCTTATAGTGCAGAGGACACCTAGGTTTGCAATTTGTATGTTTTCAGTACACTCATATATATATATATATATATATATATAGCGTCATATATATATATATATATATATATATATAACAACGGATGTGTGTATGTGTGTGTGTATGTGTGTGTGTATGTACGTATGTTATTTATAGGCGTCTCCGTGCCTTGACCCACAGCCACGAAACTTGGCACACACGTACCTTGCAGCCTGGCAAAGAACACTGCGGGGGGGTCAGACCCCCCTACAGCCCCCGGTTTTCGGGGAGGGGGCCCAGATCATCAGGAACCAAGGGGATTGCATTGGGCTAGAGGTCTGCTGCCACCCTGTGGTCACAGACGATTCTGCAGGTTCTGTGGGAGGGCTGAGCAGCTCAGCTACCAGACAGAGGCAGAACAGAAAGTGAAACTAGACTGCTTTGCCTGCGTTGCCTGAGTGGCCCAGGGTGGAAAGAGAAGGATCCAGAGAGTTCCAGCACCCAGTCGGATCTGAGAGGGGCCTATGTCCAGGGAGCTCACTGACCACTTCTGCCTGTTTCTCATACGTCAGGGCTAGCCTGCGACAGGACCTGCACACAGTAAGTGGGACCTTCAGATTGCTCCCTTAGTTGATTGTGCCCCTGTTTCCTCATTCATTTCACAGTGATAGTGTGCATTTTGGGTTCCAGGTCATCAATACTGTTTTATTTCAGGGACGAGTTCTATATGTCTAGATATGCATCTCACTATGTCATACTGTTGAGGGAGGTTTGTATATTTGTGTGTATGTTCCACCATTACTCTGTAACGCCTGGGACGATGTGCACCACACGTGGTACACTTATTCCGTACGATCTGGGCAGATATACTGTGGGGGTAGGGCCCCCCTTACGCCCCCAGAGGTGGTGGTGCACTGCAGAACAAACGCATTCCTCCTCCTAATAGAGCCTGGGGATAATTTCTGCCCCCGGGCAACGCCGGGTCACAAAAAGCTAGTAAAAAATATTTTCTGAAGACTTTCAGAGCGCAATCTTATACTGCACTTGAATTGTGAGGCTGATGGGCCTGCGCCATATCCAGCACAGTATATGGGAGGCTGGAGCCTCCCCGGCACAAGGGCACATTTGTGCCCTTACCTGAGGGAAGGCGCCAGTCTCCCCAATGCGCTCCTCAGATCTGCGCCTGCAAAATAGCAGGTGCAGATCTGAGAAGGCTGCGCAGCCTGAATCGGGGCCATGTGGCCTGGCGAACAGGTTTAAGATTCAGCCTTATGACTGAGTACTGGGCCTGCCCCACTCCCGGGCCGGCACACCTACCGGCCCACCTACAGGCTACCACCATCCATATCCTGCCCAGAAACGCCATCCCATGCCCATTCCCTCCCTCCTTCCCACCTTGTTTTGCCACTGCACCATCCGGCTTCAGATGACGCAGGGGCAGTGCAGCACAGGCGCACCGAGGCTGGACTCGGTGCAATAGCACTGATGCAGGGGTGTCGCTCTGCGCTAATGACAAAGTCAGCCAGCATGGGTGGTCAGGTCAAGGTGGGTCAGGGAGTTCTGCGTAGGGTTACCAGATGTCCCAGTTTGACCAGGATTATCCCGGTGTAGGAAGGTTGTCCCAGCGTCCTGTCAGATTTGAAGGTCTATCTCCATTTGCCTTGGCTACCATTTAAAGTGGAAGTGCATTTTTGTTACTCTTCAGGAAAACATACTGAGGACTGCCAAGCAGAGGTGGGAGGGACACTAAAGCGATGTTGCTTTACTTTGTGGAAGCGAGGGGACCACGTGAGGCGGCCAGCCAAAGACTGCCGAGCAGAGTTGGGAGGGGCACTAAAGCTAGGGTTACCAGATACAAACTGGGACAGAGTGCCTATACCTTTAACCATTATATAGAAGAGGGAATTTGGGCAGGTGCAGCTCATCGTGGAAGGGTTTCAAAAGCTGCACCTGCCAGAATTCCCTCTTCTATACAATGGTTAAAGGTATAGGCAGTGGTGTCATTCAAATGATTTAGGAACAGGAACTCACTTTTGATTGGCACTTGTCGGGGACCCGGAACAAGCCACGGAGCCCATTAGGATCCGGAATGCCCGTTCTGGTCTGTTCCCCCTGAATGACATCACTGCCTTTGCCCCCCTAGGAATCCGGAGTCGCTCCCTTTAACCCTCTGAGTGCCGGCCAACCAAGAAGAAAAGCTCTTTGCAGAGAAATTGGGAGGGGGGAGGAGGGAGAATGAAGTGGGCGGAGTCAGCCCTAATTTTAACTAGTGGAACTGAGTTCCCCCGCGTTCCCCCTGCATGACATCACTGGGTATAGGCAATCTGTCCCAGTTGATATCTGGTAACCCTAACTCAAGCGCGTGCAGCTCCTTGCCTTGTGTGTGGAAGTGAGAAGGCCATCCAAAGACTGCTGAGTAGAGGTGAGAGGAGCACTACAGTTAGTGCTTCTTTGCTTTTGGAAGTTGGTAGTCAACCAAAGAGCAGGTAAGCAATGCAGGTATTGAGGCTGATGGGGTGGGGGTGAAGGAAGAAGCGGCTGCAGCCAGCATCTCATTTTCAGCTCCGAAAGTTAAAGTATCAGCAGCCACCCTGTGTGCTCAGTACTTTGCTGCCTTTACTCCTGCGCATGTTCTCTCCCTCTCCCCCCCTTCGTGTGTGGATATGTGTGAAGAAACAGGGAACTGTAGGAAAATGCAGGTGTGTGTGAATAGAAGAAGAAGCCAACCAGGGTCCCCAGCAGCAGGACAGCAGCCCCAGCTGGGAGAGGGGCTACTCGGGAGGCAGGCAGGCAGGCCTGGAGAGTGGGGAACAAGCCACAGCTGACACAGTAGCTCCAGCGCAGGAGAGGAAGAGCCACAGCCTTTAAAAACTCCAGTGGCATGTGATGGGGCTTGGGCTGACAGACCTATGACAAACCCCATGAGAGAAGCAGGAACCAAGGTGACTCAGCCCCCTGCCCTCTCTTCACTGGCTGGCTGAGGCCCTACATAGGGTGGGTCAGGGCCTAGCCTAACTTGCTTCTGGGCCTGCCTGAGTGAAGCTCTGCTGGGGTGGTATCTACCTCCCTAGGTCCCAGACAGCCCTCTTTGGGGTCTCTCTGATTTAACAGCTTCTCTCCCACTGCACAGGCTTCCTCAGCTTCAGCGATGGGGGGGGGGGAAGAGAGTGAAGTGTGGCTGGCTGTGTGATGTTGAGAGACTCCTTCAGAATCATGTTTATTTGTAATTTTCTGTGAGTTTCTTTTTGTTCAAATGCATATTTATATTTTACTCAAATAATTTAAGGTATACAGAAATAATTTGTAGATGCATAATTTTATATCATTTCTGGCAACCATGGGAGGGGACACGAACATGATGGTAAGTGGCACCTTCAAGACTTTCTACATCAAAAGTGGCACATAATGTGTTGTGGGTTGGCCACCCTTGGTTTAAAGAGAGGCACCAAAACTGCAATGGGGAAAAGCACTTTGTTAGGCAAGCATGAGTGCCAGGGAGATGGGAAGTGAGATTGGGAGGACTGGGGCACAGGCACATTCAAAAGCACGCATGCATGGGTGCCTGTGTTTGTGTTCCATGTGGCCTGCCTGGGAGCCAAGGCACTGCAGCTTCCCAGCACCACATTATGCCCTACTATCTCTCTGCTAGGTTTCCTCTATAACTCTCCCTGGTCTTTCTAGTCAGCAGGCCTGAGTGGGGCGCAGGGCAAGCGGGGGGGGGGAAGAGAAGCACCAATGTATGGACCTTGGCATTACCCAGGCAGGCCAGCTGTCGTTTGGCGCAGAACTCTCCTTCCTGAGTGGCAAGAGGCAAGCTGGATGCCACACCTTAGTGTTTGGGGCATCTCCAGCCATTTTCACACCTGGAATCCAGCTGCATTCTGGCCTTTACCTGCTTGTTGCCTGCTGACACTTCAGGCCTGGCACCGACTTTTCACCTGACAACAAGCAGGGGAGGTAGGAAAGACTGCTGTGATAAACTTCCAGCAAATTCTAAGAGAAATGCACCCACAGCCCCCGGATCAGATGGCCCCCTTCCTTTCCCAAATGTGCCACACACCCCAATTCACAACCCCTTATGCTCCTCTTATTCACTTGGTGGAACAGAATTGCCTTCCCCTTCTCTCCTCCACCCCTTCTCTGCCTGCTAAATAAATTCACCTGGGGCCCAATTTTATGCATGTCTACTCAGATGTAAGTCCTATTATAGTCAATAGGACTTACTCCACTGTGGATTGGTAGGCCATCTCCCCTTTTCTCTGCAGCCTGCCAGGTTCCACTAAGTGAATTTCTCTCATTCTCCTTTGCTGATGGGAAGTGTAGGTTCACTTTTCCCAAATGCCTTGCCCTGCAATTTTTCAGGTTTTGAGTGATTCTCAGGGGTAGTGGCAGGTTTTTCCCCATGGGGAGTGAGAGAGCCCCGATGGGGGTCAACCCATGCCCAACTGTCAAGGAGATGGGAGTGCTCTATGAGGCTGTAAGTTGGAAGTTGAGGAATGTCATCTTTGTAAAGAGGGGATGCTGAAAATGTTGTATTTTAAAGCATAAGCCCTTGTAAACTTAATTGTGAAAACTGAGACTGAATGGTGGGGAAAGAACACCTGACTGTAGTTAGTGATTAGTCCTTCTGTGGCTAAGAAGATTAAGAGAACCACAGCTGGAAGTATTTGAACTAGAAGTGTAACCAGAATTCAGGAAGGGTTTGTGCTATAAATGGGGAAAGTGTGTTTGACTAGAGGGAGGAGAGGACTTGCAGGGGTATCTTGGTGCCTGCAAGGATTATGCTGGGTTGATGGTAGAAGAACTTTGCCTGGAAGTCAAGCGCCTTTCTGTAAGGTGGAATCTAGATAGTATTTGTTATGTTTGCTGCCTTTATTATTATTATTATTATTATTATTATTATTATTATTATTATTATTATTTATTGAATTTATATCCCGCCTTTTTACCCGAAGGCAGTCAAGTCGGCATTACAATAAAAGAAAGAATAAACACAAAATTTAACATTAAAGAACAATTAAAAACAATGTTAAAATACAATTAAAAATTTAAAAAACAACAAGCCCCGTGGATCATAAGATTAATAAGATTAAAAAGATATAGCCTGTCAACAATTAAAAGCTTTTTGGAATAAAAAGGTCTTCAGCCCCCGCCGAAATGTTAACAAAGAGGGAGCAGTTCTCAATTCAAAGGGGAGGGTATTCCAAAGTTGGGGGGCCACCACCGAGAAGGCCCTCTTCCTGGCCGCCACCCCTCTCACCTCTCCTGGTGGCGGCACAGTCAAAAGGGCCCCCCCAGACGATCTGAGAGTACGGGTAGGATTATATGGAAGGAGGCGGTCCCTCAAATACCCTGGACCTGAGCCGTAAAGGGCTTTAAAAGTCAAAACTAGCACCTTGAATTGGGCCCGGAACAGAACCGGCAGCCAGTGTAGTCGCTGAAGCAACAGCTCGACAGAGTCAAACCGACGTGCCCCAGCAACCACCCGAGCCGCCGCATTCTGTACTAGTTGTAATTTCCGGACCATCTTCAAAGGCAGCCCCACGTAGAGCGCATTGCAATAATCTAATCTAGATGTCACTAGGGCATGGGTCACTGTGGCCAGGTCCGCACAGCTCAGGTACGGCCGTAGCTGACGAATCAGCTGAAGCTGAGCAAAGGCTCCCCTGGGACTCCAGGTGTAGCTGTGGATCTGTGTTGTCTTATTGTTTTTAAAGTCTTTCCTTTGATGGCCTTACCCCCACTTCTGGGTGGAAGGTGGAGAAGCTTTATGTAAATCAAGTATTTTAAAATACGTAATTACTTTATGAATGTTGGAGTGCTGTGTTTGACTAGAGGGATATATGGTCCTGGAAACTTGAAAAACAGGAATTAAAACTTGGTCAGTAAATTATTCCCCTTAGTGGACACCCTGGAACTCTGGAGGGAGTGGGGGTTGATAGAAACAGAGGGAGAAGGATATTAGTGTCCTCGAGTGGGATATTAATATCGAGTGGATATTAGTGTCCTCGAGTGGGGACAGACCAAGTTGAGAGAGGGGGAAGAAGGGGAGAACTGGTACTCGGAGTGATCTGCCAGAGATATTCACTGACTAGAGCTCAGGTTCCCCTTTGGAGTTAACTAGTTGGACTAGCAGGACACAGTGACCATATAGGCTGGAGGACTATGGCATTAGGTCCACAGTACTAGGGTGTCAGCTAGCAACAGTATTCTCCCCCTTCCTTGACACCAACAAACTAGTTCCAAATTGCCCAAGGTGCACCCAGCGTACCGGCTGAATGCTGCCGCTGGGTGCAGGTTCCCTCAACAGGGGTGTTATACACACATTCTGAGTGCTGTGCCTGGTGATACTCCAGTTGGTCCCAGTTTCAACTCTAAAAATTATGGTAAGTCTAGTTCTGGGACTCTTCCACAGCTTCATCACTGCTGTTGTGATCGGTGTGTGTCGAAGCTGAGTCCTCCTGGGCTATTGCACTGGGGAGATGGTAGCTGCATTTCCCGCCAAAAACTGTGAGGGCTTTGAGTCTGCTGTTTCTGGATGCCCTCCTCTCTGTTTGTCATTCCTGTCAGGTGCCCCCACCATGTTTGAGTAGGCATGTAAACCACAGGCCCCCCTTGTGCCGTAGACAGGGGGAAAAGAACCTGCCAGGGCTAGGTCAGCATGTAGATCTCAGCCTCCCTCATGCAGTAGCACAGGAAAAAAAAGGCCTGCTAGGCTCAAGCAAGCATGTGGGCTTCAGCCTCGCATGCCATGCAGCACAGGGAAAAAGTCTGCCAGGCCTAGGTGGGCATGCAGGCCTTAGATCTCCCTGGTGCAGTAGTACAGGGGGAAAAGGTATGCTAGGTCCAAGTCAGCATATAGGCCTCAAACAAGTCAGCATGTGGGCCTCATCCTCTCTTGTGCCTTAGCACAGGGAAAAAGACTGCCAGGCCTAGGTGGCCTGTAGGCAGCGGCGGCATTCAGCTGGTACGCTGGGCGGGACTTACCTTTGAGCGGCAGTCCGCCCACTGCATAACGGCGCGTTCCGCCGCTTTCCCGCCTGCCCCCGAGGAACGGAAAGCGGTGGAACGCGCCGTTACGCAACAGGAGGACTGCCGCTCAAAGGTAAGTCCCGCCCAGGGTACCGGCTGAATGCTGCCGCTGCCTGTAGGTCTTATATCTCCCTAGCACAGGGGGGGAAATAAAATAAAAACAAAGGTGCTGAAAAATTCCTTCTTTGCCTGTGTTAGGGCCAAGTCCTGACTAGGAAGGCAGGGGCAGAAAAAATTAGTTTGATTATATTGTTACTGCTTCAAATAGGGTTAAAATGCTGAAGGTACTGGAGAAAGGAAAGAAAAATCTCACACAGTGTCAGTGGGCTAGAGAGTCCAGCAAATTGATATAATATTTATCTGGCTAAGGACACCTCACAGATACGCAGCTGTTCTACAAGGTTCATTAAATGTCCTATTTTTTTCCCCTCAGCACAATATAATTTTAGTTTTTGTTTCCTCAGCTATATAATGCCTTTCCAACTGTAATGAAGTACCTACCAGGACCTCATCAGACTATGTTTAAAAACTGGGAACAAATAAAAACCTTTGTGAAAGAAATGATTGAAAAGCACAAAGAAGACTGGAATCCATCTGAACCCAGAGATTTCATTGATGCTTATCTCAGTGAAATGGCCAAGGTAAGGGGCAAATGGAAATAAACTATTTTTTATAAGAACTGATTTAACTGGTCAGTTGGTTTTTCTAAGCCAGGGGTGCCAAACCTAAGGCCTGTGGGCCGGATGCGGCCCCTGGAGATCTTTTGTCGGCCCTTGCGCTTTCCCGGCACCACCATCAACTGCTTTCAGCTGCAGAGCTGTGCTGAGGTGTAACTGTGAAAGGGCAATCACTATAACTGGGCTCTCCCATATCTTAAAAATACGATCAAGTTTTGTGTATTTTCTCTTCTGTCATTTGCAGCTAGTGAGTTCCTATGTGGTAAAAAAATGCTTATTTCTGGTCACAACCTTACATCACTTCCAGCCCACTGTATGAAATGAGTTTGACGCACACATACACACACCCCGGTCTAAGCCTCCAGTGGCTTATCTTCTCATTATTACTATTGATGCAAAATTTTAATTTAACCACATTGCAAGGAGAGGGAGAGGGAGAGATGGTTTGGCTTTATTTCATGAGTGCTAGGAGGAGGCCCAATGGCAATGTCTCCTGAATCTCCAAGCAAGCAGTTCTTATAGCCCAGAGAGGCAACAAGGCAGGAGCGATTAGGCAGCACCATATATCCATCACTAATCATAAAACAGTACCAGCACAAAGTATATTCAATTCTGGTTCTTATTTCCATAAAGTTGAAACATCATAATAAAGCAAAGGATACAATTGACACCCAGGTTTTAGCAGAAAAGGAGACTCAAGAGAAGTTCAGCAAAAAAAAGTTAAAAACCAAACAGAGGTACAAAACAGAGGCACTGTGGAATCTCACACGTGCACTTTAACTCAGAGCTGCTGCCCCTGAATTCTCTATAAGCAGCTGAAAAACACCAAAATAATACAAAACTGTGATGGAGCTAGCTGTTTATTCCCTTTCATGGGGGCCAACCCTATCGGGAGGCTTCAGAAATGAAAGAGTATTTAAATCCCCTTACACCTCTATAAGCCTCTCAACCTGAAATGGGTCTCCTCAGACCTGCACTAGTAGTTTCACTAGCACAAGTCTGGAACAAGAAGGGGGATAGGATTCTAGTGCACTTCATTGCAGCTGGCTCCATCCCTCCCACAGCCTCCCTGCTCCAGTTACACCCACCTACCCAATCAGTTTCATCCCTGCTCCTGTTTTGTCCTGCCCCACCTCTCCTACTGATTTAACTGCTCTGGGCAGCAGGAGAGCTAACAACACAGGTGGGAAGGTGCCAGCAACACACTTGATACACCAGCACTAAAGCCCAGTTGGATTGGGCTATAGGTTTTCCTAAACAATGCAACCACTAACCCTTTACCTTTCCTTCACTTCAAGCCATTGTCTCTCAGGAGCCCCGAGAGTGAGCTCTCAGGTAGTTGGAACAAGAGCAACAACTTGGACATTTTGTTACTTGGCTGTAATGTCATCATTTGGTTACTTTATCCCTACCTCCTCCCTTCCTGGTTGCTAGGCACATTTTGGTTGCTGAGGAACCTAGCTGTCCCATGCAGAGAAGGGGCCTGAATTTACATCCCCCCCCCAATGACCATCTGACAATGGCTTTCTGAAACTTGCATCCCAGCAGCTGAGACGTTAGCTGGCCAAACCCCAAAAGATACAGGCAAAAAGTAGAGACAAACAGGAGCACAGGAAAATATAGGAATCCATCACAGTCTTTTGTTGTTAGAATTACTCTTTACTTAATTTAATGCAAGCTTAGGTTATTCCTTAACTTAGTCCTTGTGAATTGCCCATGAATTAGACAGATTGCAGATTGCAGAGGCCTTCGATTAGCTATGGTCATCTGATGTTGAGATGATGTTTCCTTGATAGCCTGACTCACTGATACATAAGTGTCTTTTGTTTTGAAGGATGAAGCACCTTCTAGTTTCCATGAACAAAACCTCTTATTTTCCACACTACATCTGTTTTCTGCTGGCACAGAAACAACTTCTACAACCCTGCGCTGGGCTTTACTATACATGGCAGTTTATCCAGAAATTCAAGGTAGAGTTGTTTCTCGGTCTTCCATTAATTTTCAGTCCCCAATACTATGCTATGATGTAGCTTCACTAGAGTGACTCTTTGCCTCCAATTGCAATGATACTATTTCTATAATTATTCTATCTTATATTATGTGATAATACATTACAATATTTTCTATATATTCTGTAGTAATAAAAAAAAATTAACAGCCCAGTTTTTACCACTGGGATCTGCCAGCAGAACATGTATTCTACCTGTAGAGCCAGCTGCATGCAGGCAGAAGTGGCTGGATCTGGCCAGAAGCGGTACAAAAATATTGTGCACTCTGATGCCACAAGTGAGAATGACGAGGCCACCTGTGCAGTTTGTTCGCCACCATGAGATGATGCTGAGGATGTGGGGAAGGAGTGAAAGGATTGTGAGTGCTTCTGGGTGGTGAGGGGAAGGAACCGCGGGCAGGGAGAAGGCAGGAGGGGGTGGATCCAGCGGCAATGGTGCACTTCAGATCTTATCCTTTCTGTTTCAAACCTCCCTGCTTCTGCTCTCCTTGGACATATGTCACTGAAGGCAGTGGTACATGTCTGAGGAGACATATTGCCACTCATACAGCCTACTACGGGGAAAGGAGAATTTCTACTTACCTGTTGAAAGCTATCTGTGTGCTCCTCACCTCCCTGGCTATAGGAGGCAGCACATATCTTTTTGGTGCCTGTGCATCAGCACTGGTGTTGGGGGGATAGGAATGAAGCTATACAATCTTAAGCTGCACTGGAATGGCGAGGCTCGTGTGCCTTAGGTGCGCTGGGGAGCCTTAGGTGCGCTGTTCATGCCCTTGCCCCAGATGAGGCTCCAGCCTCCCCTATGGTCTCCTTGAATCTGCGCCTGCTAAATAGCAGGTGCAGCCCAGGGGCGGAGGCTTGGGGGCATCCCTGCCCCCCTCCCTAGGCTGGCACACCCACTGGCCCGCAACCACACCCACCCAGGACCGTCCTCCCTCTCTCCTCTCAGAACCACCCTTGCACCTGCCAAGTTCGGCTGGCGCAAGGGTAGCATGGTGCAGCCTTGTGTCTGCACCCTTTGGCCGATGCTGCTGCAAGCATCGGCCAAAGAGAACTATCAAAGAGCACTAGTTCCATTGGCCCGGCGCTGGCACGTAGCATCGGCCAAACATGCTTAATAGGATTGCGCCCATAATTTCATACTGGTATGGCATTGTTACTGAGCTGCAAATTGGGACTTTCCCAGTTTGACTCTCATCTCTGCCTTGAATTTACTAAATGGTCATTGGCAAGTCTCTCCCACTTAGCTCAATTCTCCAGTTGCAATATGGGGGTAATAACACAGGAGAATCCTATCCCCCATTATCTCATAGCACTCAGTGCTGCTGATACAGTGCACACTGTGTGCTATGGAGGGAAAGGATGACCAGAAAATCTGGAAGAGGTAAGTAAAAATCTTTTTAATTGACCACCCTGTAGGTGCCTGGCTATTAATAGTAATAGAAAATTCCATGATTTTTTTGGCTCAAAACCTGCCCTAGACTTATCTGTGAGATGGACTTATACGTAAGTATCTATGGGTATGTAATGCAGACTGTTCAAAGTTGGTTTCTCTTGTACTGTTACTTTGTTTGTAGCAAGAGTCCAAAGTGAGATCGACTCTGAGATAGGCCAGTCCCAGCTGCCAACAATGAAGGACAGGGAAAACATGCCTTATACCAATGCGGTTGTTCATGAAATCCAAAGAAAAAGTAGCATTGTGCCTTTGAATGTTCCCCGGATGACCACGAAAGACACAGAACTGGCTGGGTTTCATGTGCCCAAAGTAAGAAAAGAAAATGTATCATTCTTGTCTTTGTTGATGCCCCCAAGAGATACCAAAACTTTGAACTAGGGGTCTGAATATTGAGGTGTGTTATACCCTTCAGTTGTCATTGGTAAAGAAAAGCTAACTATAGCTGTCCTGCTCAAGGACAATCCATATATTCATTCAGTGCAAAGCTAAGTCTAACTCCAACTGATTTAGGATATTGGAAAGTTTTCAAGACTATTTTCCAATTTAATTTTCTTCAAACCACCCATATATATTTTCCACATTTATATACTGCCTTTTCTCTAAGGAGTTCAGGTAATGTACATGGCCTTTCCCTCTCTTCCTCTGGACAACCCTGTGAGATAGCTTAGACTGCAAAATGGTGACTGGCCCAAAAGTGGAGATGTGAACTTGTCTCTTCTTGATTGAAGTGGAACACTCTAACCACTGCAGCTGCTGGCTCTTGATGTGATTACTATCACTGATGATCAGTACAGTTCTAGGGGGGGAAGGATCCACAGGCCTTTTACTTACTAATAACTTCTCCGTGAAATTAAACTTCAGTCTCAATTTATACCAACAGTCTGAAACTTGCTGGGGGCTTCCATTTCCAGTATCTAGTGTTTCTTACACCTAAATCTAGCCGGTCACAAATTTTGGGATTGTTTAAAATCCATCTAAGAAACCTTGTCTTTGTAAAGTACAGGCATTGCATAATCATAAGTAAAGAAAATGGTCTCAGCCCAAACATGTCTTCTCTTGGTAAGTCAGTGAATGTAGTTGGGGGCTTTAATCTGACTGTTTTTCAAACTATGGATCGGGATGCACTAGGTGGGTCACGATCCAATTTCAGGTGCTCCTCATTCATTTAAATGTGTATTTTATTGTGAATATATTAGACTTGATGCTACCATGGTATGTGACTATATTTGGGAAAATGTTACAGATCTGTACTTTTAACAGGCTACTATGCTTTTAACAGTGATAATCAGTGGGGCTTACTCCTGGATAGGATTGCAACCTTTCTGATATTTGGGGATTTTTTTTTTAACAGTTCAGCAACTGCTTGGGAGGGATAGGAGGATATTTAAAACAAATTGTTAAACTCATACTTATGTACACTTTTAATTTACTTGCTTGCTTAATCAATTTAATTATATTAGATTTTGTCTTAAGGATGTTAAAAATTTCCCTGCTTGATAATTTCACTTCTGGCCATGACAACACTTCCTGGTTAATAATATTACTTCTGGTGGGTCCCAACAGATTGTCATTCTAAAAAGTTTGAGAACCACTGATTTTGGAGGTTGTATGGATAGTCACTATCCCTACCCAAATTCCCTCTGTCTCAGTCATGACTCACCTAACTTCTTTGGAAATGCTGGAGGAACTCTGGAGGAACTCTAGAGGAGTTGACTCTAGCTGCTGGAGGAACTCTAGGGGAGGCAACTAACAGGTGCTAACAGGAAATGGAGTCTAGCAGTTTTGCTTTCTGTCTGATTTGTTTGCTGTTCACTTCCTTTCAGCTTTCTCACTGTTGTCTCTAGCAGCTACTAGTCTAGATTCTCCTTGTCTGCTTCCTTTTTCAAAGCAAAAGAAAAGCTGTGTTTTTGCAAAGCGCTTGTAAACAAAGAGATGAGCATGACAGGAGCACGATGCATGGGCAGGATGGGGTGTTCTTTTCCCTCTCTCACAATCCCAGAACCAGGGGACATCCACTGAAATGGATGTTGGGAGAGTTAAAACAGATACAAGGAAATACTTTTTTAGCCAGTGGGTAATTAAGCTATGGAATGCCGTGCCAAGTACATCGTGGGTTATATGCAGTGGTGGCAACTAAATGATTTAAGAACAGGAACTCACTTTTGATTGGCACGTGTCAGGATCTGCCCTCCGAAGGAGGGAGGAGCCTGGTCGAACATGGAGGACTGTTCTCTTCCCTCGGGGAATGGAGCAGTCAGTCTTTTGCCTTATCTCTGGACCCCCCAGCCGGGGGCAACCAGCCTGGGGTCATAGGAGAATGACCTCAGGACAAGGGCAGTTGCCAGAATGCTCCGGGAAGTGGCCAATTCCTGGAGTGAACTGGAGCCCGATAGTAGAAGGGCGAACAGGACCCTGTGTCTACAACGGATGCAGGCAAGTGTTTGACGGTTTCGAGGATAAGATCTGGAACGGAGTCTGAAGGTTTTCAGCTGGACTTGTAAGTCAAACCTCTGTAACCTATCATGCAGAGAAAGGATGGGCTGGAGGAGGACAAGAATTTGCTAATTAAGACATATAATTAATGGACTGAATGAACGGAATTGCTCACGGCGAGAAAAGATGGCCACCGGGGCAGATAAAGAAAATGAAAGAAATTTTTTGAAAACCCACAGCTGGAGAGCAAAAAGTGCTCAAAAGTGCCTTGCAAGATAAAATTATGGAATCTGTTATGAAATTATTTGGACTTATACTTTCTTGCTCTTTTTAAAATAAAAAGAAGAAACTGTATGTGATTTGATTCCCCTAAAAAGAATAAAAGAAGGAAAGAAGGAAAAAAAATACATGGAGATTAAAGTTATAACATGATGTATTGGTCCTTTACTGTGAATGAAATTTTTTATAAGAATGCAAGATAAGCAAGCAGGAGAGATAACTGAACCAGTGGAAGATTTAAGCTGTCAACTGGATTTATGGAAGAGAACAGAAATTATACGCTGAGGATTGGAACTGACAGGCTTTGTGCTGTTTTTACCACCAGTGGGGGAGAGTGGGGAACTTATTAACTGCCTAGCGATGATGTTATTTGATTAAGTTGGTGAGAGACTAACTTTTAAATAATTGTCATGAGGCACTAAGATGGCGTCTATCTAAAGAGAAGACAAAGCAATTGGGCGTTCCCTCTCTCGGACTTAATGGCGTAGGAAGAACAAGAAGATTGCTGACAGACAGAGGAAGATGAATGGTGTGCTTATCTTGAAAACACTGTTTTCGTTTTGAAGAACTTAAGATTTATGATAAACCAATTAGAACTCTGACCCTTGAAATTATAAATAATTTGGAAACTGGATAAATATTTGGAGAAAGAAGATTTTAGTAAATTTTAAATTGGGTTTTATTGTATATTGCAAGAAAGTATGATGGGAGATTTGGGGTGCAGATTGGCAGATGGAAGGCATGTTAGTGCTAAATATTAAGTGCTTTTAGTTTAAAGCTAATCTATTGCTTATTAACCATGTTTGTTTAGAAATGTGTGTACACCCTATAGAAAGAGAATATGAACTGCAACAGGGATAAGACCAATGTTGGTGTCGGAATATGAAATTAAGAATATATAAACAGGATATTTAGAATGGTCTGGGTGAGGGGGGATGTCTTAATTACAGATATATAAAGTTGATTTATAACAAGCGATATTTTGGGACTGCCCTTTAGCCCAGGCTAGCTGTTGATGATATATAGAAGAAATTCAGAATGACTTTGTGCTGTGGGGGATGTCTTTATACCAGATATAAAGTTAAGAGTTGTAAAAAGCGACATTTAAAGACTACCTTAGTTTAAGCCAATCTGGATGTTTAGATTAAAATGAATTTATAAGATATTAGAATTTAAGGAGAAGGTTATTTGTATATAAGGTTGCAGTTTAGAATTGTACAGGGATGTTACCTTGAATATTTAAGCAAAAGATAGTAGTAGTTCCTCCCTAGCTTATATTTCTTATTATCTTAACAGCAAAAGTAGTCTTTTTTTCTATTTGTTTCTGTTTTACTATTGAGAGAGAAGATATTATGAGAAGACGTAGTTAAAATAAGAGAGAAGAAAGGGACCAATGAGGATCAGAAACAGCTAAGATATGATTTGACGCTAATGATTATTATTTTTTACTGAAAGTCTTTGGCCCTAAATAAAGATTGGAATATACTGATAATGAAAGATTAAGAATACTAATATAGATTATAGATTATATATTTGTTGTGAATACTAGATGAGGCTTGGCTTGTAATAGCTTATTATTAATAATGTTTCAAGAAAGGTATTGCAGTTAAAATAGATTTTACTTTGGCAATGTAATCTCTCCACAACCTTCTGTGTATACCTTGTGTCATCCCCCCTTCCTTTTTGTAAAAATGTTTCCCCTTACCCATTACTGTATAGAAGAAAAATAAAAAAAAATTATCACAAAAAAAAGGATCTGCCCTCCGAGTGGGCGGAGCCAGATGGTTCTGTACAGCGCCTGGCTCCTACAGAACAGCAAGCGAAGAATTCCCCCCACCCCAATTGCAGCTCCAATAGCGATGGGGACAGTCTCCCAAAGAAGCCTCACACCCAGAGCGCCAGTGAAATGCTCTGGACTGGAGAGACAGCGGCGCAAGACAGTAGTCTTCACGGTTAGGCGAGGTGGAGTTATTCAAAATTGCCAGGGAAGTTGAAAATTGGCACGGGGGCAGCAGCCTCGAAGCCGAGGCTGGCTGAGCAGAATGAGGCAGGAACCTGTGGAAGGGAGGGGCGGCACCACTCCAGATGGCACCCTTGAGCGCTTCCCCACACCAAAGCCTGCTTACGCCTGGCAGGTCAGGAGGGCAGCTTCAAAAAGTCCTGGCTCCCCTCCATCCCCTTCGGGGGGCCCTTGATTCGCCACCGCACCCCCAGGACGCCCCTTCTCCCCTGTGGGCTGCAGACTCACCAGAGCTGCTGCTGACTCCATGTGTGTGGCTGGAGGGAGTGAGGAAGGGGGCTGTGCAGGATGGGACTTTCCCACTGCAGCCCTTCCCCCTTCACCCCTCTAGGAATCTGGAATCGCTCCCTTTAACCCTCTGAGTGCCGGCCAACCAAGAAGAAAAGCTCTTTGCAGAGGAATTGGGAGGGGGGAGGGGGGAAGCGCGTGGAGTGAAGTGGGCGGAGTCAGCCCTAATTTTAACAAGTGGAACTGAGTTCCCCCCCATTCCCCCTACATGACATCACTGGTTATATGCCATGATGGATGGTGCAACCTCCTTACATTAATAGTAGGCTACTTCAAAATGCCAGGTGCAAGGGAGTGGCAACATGATGCAAGCATCTTGTTGTCTACTGAGCTCCCTTAAGGACCTGGTAGACCATTGTGAGAAACAGGAAGCTGGACTAGATGGGCCTTTGGCCTGATCCAGTGGGGCTCTTCTTATGTTCTTAGGAGGGATTTTAGAACTGCGGACAAGTGAAATCGCAGGTATGGGACTCGCAGATAGGGAGGCACCTGTAGATTTACAGGCTATTTTCCTAGGGGTTCCCTAATGTGTTTATATACTTCTATGTTTCTTCTTCTCAGGGAACAACTTTGATTACCAACTTGACATCCGTATTGTTTGATAAGGATGAGTGGGAAACCCCTGATGTCTTTAATCCCAGCCATTTCCTGGAAAATGGTCAATTCAGGAAGAGGGAAGCATTCATGCCCTTCTCTGCAGGTAACAGTAAATGGATTGACCTCAAATGCTGAGTCGGGCACAGTACAGGCTGGGAAGAGAGTCTCACCCCTGGTGTCTCCAGTGTGCCTGGAGGAATACACAGAGCATAATCCTGTACTGACTTTGCACCGGTGCTGCACTCTTGTGCTGATCCAGCGCTGTACCAAATGTGCCGTCAGGCACGTTTGTGCTAGTGAGTTGGGTGCTGGACCAGCGCAAGCAGTAGCACCAGTGCTTGGGCGCCAATGTGCCAGTCATGCACAGGTGGTGTGCTGGTGGCTCTCAGGTGGCACAGGACCTCGGGTGGCGAGGGCCAAGGGCGTTCTAGAGGCATAAAGGGCTGCCCAGTGGGAGGTGAAGGATGATGACTGTAGCCCCAAATCTTAAGCTCCTTCCCTGGCTGAGATGGCCCTGATTCTTGCCACTACTGCACACATTCACCTGCGCCTGCAAATTAATAGGTGCAGATTTGAGCAGCCCCATAAGGCTGGTTGGGGCTTACTCAAGTGTAAGGGGGAAACCTCCCCTTGCACTGCGCTGCTGCTGCCGCCTCCTAATGGGTTTAGGACATAACCCTGCTGTGCCGGCTTTGCTATGTCAGCGCTGCTTAGGATTGGGCTGCTCATGTATATTTTGCTAAGAAAAGCAATCATTTTAAACTTCTGCAAGACTTGTGTTCTTTGAGTTAAAATAAAATTCACTTTGAGTACTAAGGCAAAAATGTATTGAAGGAGGCACCTTTAACATAACGGCAGATTTATTCCTGGGCCTGTGGTTTCCAAACATAGCTGTATTTGGTAAAAATTGTCCTTTGTACTGTTTTATATGTGATCTTGTACTCTCCACTCCACTGCTGCATACCTACTTAGGCAGAATGTTATGAATGAAATCCTACAGCTTTATGTGTGCCTACTCAGAAGTAAGTCCCATTGTGTCCAGTGGGGTTTACTATCAGGGAATCATTCGCAAGATTGTGGTTTCTAAAAGCAGAAAGTGATCTTCACTTTTTTTTAGCAAGGTTAAAGTGTGTTTTGGATGCTATGAAGCAGTAGTTTTGCTATGTGGCCATGCCATCAAAACAGTAGCTAACATGGCCATTTCTCCTCTGTCTTTTCCAGGAAAGCGAGTTTGTCTTGGAGAGCAGCTGGCTAAGATGGAGCTTTTCCTTTTCTTCACTGCCTTACTGCAGAAGTTCACTTTCCAGGCTCCAACAGGTGTGACTCTAGGTTTGGAGTCCAGAGTGAGCGTGACGTTAGCCCCTCACTCATACAGGATATGTGCACACCGTCGTTAAGCAAAACAATTCTGAGATTGCTCTTAATAGAATGAAGGTTAGATGACAATATCCCCTACAGAAGAACGTTGCATTTCTTTTCTGAGAGCCTACTGGTTAGATCAGAACCAGCAATTGGATAACCTGGTTTGTTTCCCCTTTTCTCTTCTGTACTCATCCTGCACTTGGTGAGCTATGGGGTGAAAACAGAATTAGGTACACTAGGGTAGCATTAAAATTCTTGCTACCCAAGCATCAGATTGGGATTCTCATTAAAAAACCAAAGAAATAGGAAAAGTAGTTCACTGGAGTGGCAGCATGATCTCACTGTGATTCCTGCCAGATCTACCACAGCACATATGGACCATAAGAAATATGAAGCACTTGTATACTTCACATAAAGAATTTATTTCTTAAAATTCAAATCATAAGAGCCCAATCCTATGGATGGGCAGTGCTGGTGCCCACACAGGTTGTTGTAAAAGTTCTATAATGCACTTTTTTAAACAATGCACAAGAAAGCTGTGCCAGTGGGAAGGCCTGTCCCACTATTGGCACCTTACAGATTCATACGGTTGGAAGGGACCTATAAGGTCATCTAGGCCAACCTCCTGCCTGTAGCAGGAAATCCCCCTAGGTGCTGTCAAGCCTCTGCTTGAAGGTCTCTAGTGAAAGCATCCACCACCTCCTGTGGCAGACTATTCCACTGTCGAACTGCCCTTATAGTCAATAAATTCTTCCTGATATCCAGCCAGAATCACCTCTCTTGCAGTTTGTACCAATTGGACCTAGTTCTACTGTCAAAGGCAGATGAGAACAGATTTGTCCCTTCTTCCTTGTGATAGCCCTCCAGATATTTGAAGAGTGCTATCATATCCCCTCTGTCTTCTCCAAGCTGAACATACCAAGTTCCCTCAACCTCTGCAACTCCAAGATCCCTCTCACATGTTATGCTGCCAAGCCAGGTTTTCCCCATTCTATACCTGTGTCTTGGGTTATTTTTGCCCAAGTGTAGATCCTTGCTTTTTTCCCTGTTGAAAATTCATCTTATTCTTTTCAGCCCAGTAGTCCACATTCTAAGGTATTCCTGAAGGCTTTTACTGTCTTCTCCCAGTTTTGTGCCATCTGCAAATCTGATGAAGTTCCCTTGTATTCTTTCATCCAAGTCATTACAGAATTCTATTACACTATATCAAATAATCAGACCACCAACGCTGTCAAAAATTTTATGTGAATATAAAAGAATATTTCTCAAATAAAAGTAAAACCATGTTTACAAATTAGTGCAAATCCTTTTCTCCATTCCTATAGCCCATTTGCTTTGCAGATACAAATACACATTAAAAACAGCAGTTCCCAAACACCTAATTGAAAAAATAAAATCAAACCTACTGCTTATTCCTACTAAAGGAAAACATTAGTATTGCTTACAATTATGTGTTCCCAAGCAAATCGTTATTTTAGAAAAAACAGAACATTTATGTATTTCATACATGAAAGTAGTATTAAAGTGATACATTTCATTAGTTCTATTCAGTGCTTTTGTTGGACAATACAGAGCTCTAAAATGAATTTTGCCCATGTTCATGATTTTTAAACAGATTTTATTTTCCTTAATTGCCATGGTGTAATTCAAAAATTTTCATAAACAAAAGTGCTTTGGAATTTAATCAAAATCATGCAATCCTTAGAAAGAACAGTCTCCTAAACACCATTTGGGTTTTCTTCAACATCTACTGAAATGAACTGAGGCTGCAAGCAGCAGTGCCTGGTGGATTTTCCCACTGATCATAAAATTCACTGTATAACTTAATATAGCCTACTCCAGTGACAACACACAAAATATGACTTTTAGCAGAATTCTGTGGAAGCAATCCCAATCTTACCCAGGTCTTTGCAAGCCCCCACTGGAATAGGTAGATCAGCAGAGGAAGCATTCCGGTTGAGAATCAGGGTAGGGAGTCAGCTAGGGGCATATCAAGGGAAGTCCTTGGGTGGATCTTAGCAGTGGCTCCAAAATCCTATGCCGCTGCGACTGGCCTGAACATGCTCCCTTGGATCTACATGGAATTGTGCCAGCAAAAGAGCTGATGTAGATCGATTGTGGCACAGGTACATAGAAAATATATTTACTTCCCTGCTCCTCAGCCAGCCCGTAGCATTCAGTGGAGGCTACATCAGCACCCTTGTAAGCTCTGGGCTGGCTCTGGATCAATTAATTGGGTCCTTAGTTAATTGTGCTCCATTTCATTGCGCTTATTATTCATGAAACACTGTTCTTGGAGACATTCAACAGAACAAGCAAGAGCAATTTGCAGCTCTTCAAGAACAAAACTTTAACTAGTGAACCTGTGTCTGTGACTCAATAAATAAGTTTTCTAAGAAATTTCTTCTTTCCAATAATCCTTGGAGTCAACTTGAACACAATACATTTTATAGGCTCTGGACAAAATGTTTCTGCATTATCCGTATATTGATAAAGATTTCACTTTAAGTGAAACATTGAAAACACAATACATACAAACTCAGTTCTTATTTAAACAATTACCCAGCTTTAAAAATAAGTCACATTTTCAGAATAAATTCAAGACAGAAAAGTTCAATTAATCTACTTTATATTTTATCAACTTCAAAACAGGGGGGAGGGAAATTTTGAATTGCTGGTGATGAAACCTCTGAATTGTATTACTCATAGGAGGTAGTTCAAGTTTAACTCAAATAGTCCACAAGTTCTGTTGCGCATAGTTATGACATGCATATAAGCTTATAATTTCACTATGCCAGATGACTCACAATAAATAATATGCTAGGATATTCTCAAGACACTCATCTAAATCCAAGTGGAACATATATGAATGTGAATAACACAAGATTTTCCCAAGCTAAATGACCCAGCCTAAAAGCTTAGTACAGACATGCCCCATATCTGAGGGAATTCATTCCACAGACCTCTTGTGGGTATGGTGGTCTCCTGTATAGATAATGGCCCCTTCCATTGTTTAAGAATTTACTGGGGAAGCGTGTATATCTTGTTTAAACAGGGCACTGTAAGCAATTAAATTAACAGTGCAATGCAGCCACCTTCCAGCAATGTGAATCCCAGCTCTGAAGCTAGACAGGAAGAGGGTTAACTGCAGCTTCCTTTTTAACTTCAGTGCTTGTTTTACAAAAGGATTCACACTGCTGCTCAGAGCTGGGATCAAGCTGTAAGCTTAATGTTGGGTATTGTGAACAAGACCAGGTGGAAATTTACAGGACTGAATGATGTGAGGCCTAAGCACATATCCTCAAATGCTGAGTCACTGAAGTAAGTTGATTTAGCAGTGCAGCCCAGGAAAGGCTGAGTCACATTGACTCAGCATCAACTAAGGAGGATGAGATCATCATATCCCTGATTGGCTCCAGGGTCCATGTAACAAGGAGCCAAACCACTTGTGGGTGTGGGTCGTGTTAGAGGCATGTGCATGTAATGCTGGTGAATTGGAAGAACGTATGCTACAACTGCTTTGCTGGAAAGAGATTTTTCTGCAAGTACAGATACTCTTTCAGCCTTATCTCTGTCTGCCTTTCCTTCTCCGAGACTCTGCAACCACGAGTTCCTCGCTTCGCAATCTCACAGTGGTGAGCCTGCCATCTCAGATTAGCTACTGGCTGTAAATTTAGTTGGATCGGGACCTTGTATGTTAACATTCCTACACTATTTGAACAAATCAGACTGAACACATTATAGATGAAAGTCACTGAAGAAACCTACACTGCTGGAGACTCATTGCTGTTAGAGCAATACTTGATTACAAGAATTTACCAAAGCATTAAAACATTCAGCATGAAAAAATTAAACATTGCGGTACAAGAGCTGCATTAAAGACATTTCTTTCTATCAATTCAGATGAGGCAACACACTCAAAAAGCTACCAAAGATACAAAAGATTAAGCTCAGTAAACAGTAAGATCTTAAACCCCAAGAGGTAGTCAACAGAAACAGGGAAACGAAAGATTGTGAAGGTCTCCAAAAATAGCAGTCATGGCCCAATCCTCTCCACTGCTGTAGGCCCCAGACCAGTCCAGGTAAGATGGGGGCAAACCATGGGTTTTTTCTCAACCCATCCAGCCCCTTCTTCTTGGACTTGTACCAGCTACATAGCTGGTGTGGGTCCAAATATATCCATAGACATCCAGAAGACTAGGGTAAATAAGGATTTTTTTTTAGTTGTGAAAACTCAAAAGCTTTTTTTAACTTCTGATTGTACCCTCCACACCAGCATGCAGCCCATTGGTGCAGCTGCATGCTACAGCGTGATGGGAGATAGGATTAGGTTCTTAACAATTTAATTGCTGGTTTTAAGTGGAGCATGTAATTAGGTTTAAACATGGCATTTAACATGCCTTTAGACATAAAATTAAAACAAAATCATGTAATACTGCAAATACAACACCATATATTTTAGGCCAGATTTAGAAAAATTCAAAGCTAGCGAATTCTAACTTGTAGTTCCAGATTATAACACTAGAATTCTACACCCAGCCAAACACAAAATTGTATAACACAATTTGCAACCTCATTTTTTTTTTTGAGATGTGCTTATTAGTTGCTCTTTTTAAAAAATGACAAAGAAAAAACCCCATTCTAGATAATTCATTTTGGATATGCAAGTTTATTTTTAATCAGCAAGTCCACTTTTAAAACAAACATGCATTCCACCCTGAGAACATACCCCCATGTTTTTTGTGCCTGGAATTTTCATATCAGCATTCCAAAACATTGTGCCTTAATTTTTTGTTTTTATAAAGTGCAATCAAACTTTAGAGACAAACTAATTTATTGTTGCATGAACTTTCCTAGGCAAGAGCCTGCTCTGTTGGTTGCACAAGGAAGACAGTGTGCACCAAAAACTGTGATTATCTTCTTAGCTGTTTTTATTTTCTAACTATTGTGATTTGAATCATATAAACAAAAGTCAACAGTAATCTTTCAGAATAAGAAGCAGTCTTTAAAATCAGTGGAGCAGGGAGGGGGAAAGCTTGCTTGGTTTCTTATAATAGACTGCTGGTTGCTTGACTAATGCAGGGGCCTCCAAACTATGGCCCAGGTTGTGGTAGCACAGCGATCCCAAGCAGGGTGGTGGTGAAACCTTACCATTCTGAGCCACAGCCTCCTACCTTTGTGCCTGATCTTTGCAGACACTAGCACCAGACAGCTGCTTCTGCTGCATGTTGCCTCAGAGGTTTCCACGTCCCGATTTACGAGGGAAAGTAGCTGCCTGGTGAGAGTTTCGGCAAAGATCAGGCATGAAGGTAGGAGGCTGAGCCTTGGAATGGTAAGGCTTGCCACGTCTGCATTGTGCCCACAGTCCTTATGCTGGGTACCGGATCTGGCCCACGGACCAGAGTTTGAAGACCTGGCTGCAGTATACTCATGTGATCAAGTTGTTAACAAAGGGCATGATTCTGTCCCTGTCAACAGCAAGAGAGAATTGCAGGGGCCATGTACACATTTAAATGAAAATAAATACATAAGTTCACACCCAGCCCTTGGAACACACATGCAGAGCCTTCCACTCACTGTATTACAGTTGAACACAATGCATTTCAGTGAGAATAAGCTGGATTGTGGAAAGGATTCTTTCCATACCTCCCCACTTCAGATACCAGCTCTTCGGGCATCCAGTGGCTTGAGCATGAAGCCTCTTCACCAACATGCTGGTTGCAAGCATTGGGAGGCCACCTTCAGGCCTAACACTCTCAACACCCTGAGACACAGTCCAGTCATAAGCAACCAGCAATGCGGGCCCATAGCATCAGGCTCACATTATCTGGTTGCCACAGAAAGAGCAGGATCATGCCCAGAGACAGCCCTTATCTGAGCCACATACTTCAGGTTTTGTTGCATTTTAAAAAAAAAAACCATTCTAGAGTCCTATTTTGGTTACTGTGAGCTATCACCTATGTACCATGCAGATTTAAGTAGTAAGTTCTGCAGCATTGAAAAAATGCTACAACCATCTTATGTAAAAAAGACTAAATGTTCTACAAAAGGGACACCAATTTATTTCAAATATATAGATATTTTGGTTTTGCTAAATTCATCCTTTTTAAAAAAGGAAATATTTTCTTTTTTTACCCATAAAAACCATGATTAATTAATTATAAGACTGTTCCCACTTTCTGGTAAAAGAGTTCTATAGGGCTTTCTTCCAAGTGTGAATCTAAGACTGCAGCTTTAGGATTCAGGCCCTGAAAGTTGATGAATTGTTTTCATTACATTTTACTCAGAGGCAACCCCCCTTCATACCATCAATGCTCAATAATTATGAAAATCCTGATTTTGATTGGTGGTATTGATTTTTGAGAAAGCTCTTGGGGGCAGGGAAGGGACACTTTTCTTTGAGAGCATGTTGATAACAAAAATTTATTCCCATTAAAAAAATCAGTAGTCATCCTAGACTGCAAATATTTAAATGATTTTAAACATTGTGCCAATTTTGATACTTATATACATAATAAGACCATGAAAACAAATATAAATCCTTGAGAATTGTGCTTTTATACACGTACCTCAAATTCCTCAAGTCCATTTAGCATCTAGAAAAGGTCATTGGATGTGTATTGCTAATCATCATACCTGGCCAAATTAAGAATGTCCCAGCATAACAAACGGGTCCCATATGTAACACAACTGATGCCCAGCACCACAATCTCTTCCTTTGTCTGGTAGTTCAAAACAGGAGTTACAAAACAATTTAAGGACACTTTAGTGCATGAATATCCTCTGTGGTTTAATCTGATGCTGCAGCAGGTACTTTAACAGACAGATTCCTTCGGGTATTGGTGACGTGGCGTTGCTGTGCAAGGAACGAACGCCCATGGAGCCCGGGACCAGGAGCGGTACTTCCACTGATGAGTCTGGATTCCATGCCCAGTTTGTGAAATGCCAAGCTCTGAAACGAAGCACGACAAACTACTCAGAGGCACAACCATTTTATTGCTTTTACTGCTTTATTATATACTGTATTAAACTATGCCTATTTTCGTTATTCTTTATTATAATTTTGTATGTTAACCTTTGTCAGCTATCTTGAACATGGCATTGAATGAGAGGAAAGATGGGATAGGAACATTTTAAATAAATCTATACAGTAATTCCCCTTCATCCCTTCCTGGAATACTCAGAGAGATTGTGCAATCTATTTCACATTTCCAGTGTTACTCAAGAGGACTGTTAGCTATCTCAAATCTATAAAGGTAATGTATCCCCATTCCATGGTCTTTTCAGAAGGCTTGATACCTTCCCTTAATTCACCGGCACAATTTGTTGTTTATCAGTCAACAACATGAGTCATGTTGGGTCATGAAGAACACAAACATCTGGGCTCACATGATATCTACCACACTTCCATAGCTTCACACACGTTAAATACTAGTTACAGTACCAGTAAACTGAATTTTAGTACCAATGATCCCCTACTATACAGCAGGGATTATATAATGGCCCAATCCTTTCCCTAATTTATGACAAAGGGACAGCATCCAGCATCCATAAAAAGCCCTGTGACCGCACACAGAGCCCACTGCTACTGGGCCAGTCCAAGTAGCCACTGGAAAGTGGCAACATTTAATCTCTGCTGGCACAGATCACACCAGGGCAGGTTAAGAGGGGGGGGCATTTTGTGGATGAGGAGGGGTTATTTCAGTAGATGGGGGAGTAGAAGGACAGGCAGCTTGTGAGAGGATGGATTTTGTCAGCAGACATGCACGCCAAATCCCATCCCCCTTTTTTTTCTCCTTGGACTTGCCAGCTGTATGCCTTCCACTATAACTTGCAGTGCATTCCTCCTTGGCGCAGCTGCTTTGGCGCCACTGGTGAAGTATAGGATTGAGCTGCAAGTATGAAATGAAATGATTTCAAGGAAGTAACTGCTTTCAAATTTCAGTAACTAGTTTGACTACTGAAAGAAGTATGGATATATCACTTATTTACACACACACACACACACACACACACACACACACACACACACACACA
>JAJKFI010000028.1:7494681-7520415 GCA_029204185.1 Lerista edwardsae | reverse complement strand
AGTAACTATTGAATATTCATGGCTAGGGAAAAGAAGTTACTGGCACATATTTTGTGGAAGTAATACTGGATACTAGACCAATACTTAATTCTAGCAATGCAGTGTTTGGGAACACCCCATCCCACCCCACACAGACATCTTAAGACAAGAGGAACTATACATAAAGTGCACTATAGTTTCTATCGCAATTATTCTCACAAGCAACCTGTGAGCTTCAGGACCAATGACCTGACCAGGGAATCTTACAGACAAACCAAACTCCGTTAATCACATTGCCTTTGTTATACCCCTCTCTCAAGTAATTCCCCAAAACAGCCTGTTTCTATGATTGCATTAAGTAACTGTGTTCTCACACTTGCCAAAACTTCTCAGCTCATTCCAGGTAAAAGGTAAAAGCATTTTCCTCTGAGGTTTTAAGGTGCTACAAGACTGTAGACTTAAAGACTGTTTGCTGTAACAAACTAACACAGCAAATCCTTTGAAAATATTCATTGTAAATGAGATACACCAGTGGTTCCCAAACAGTGGGTCGTGACCCACCAGTGGGTCACAAGCCAATTTCAGGTGGCTTGCTTGCGAAGTACCTAGAGCAGCCATATTGAAAATATGGAAAGATGAGTTGCTGGAAAGTGGAAAGGCTGTGTGGTTGTTTTTCTTGTGTCAAGGTTTTAAATAGATTTTTTTCCAATTCACTTTGCTATTGGAAAATGGCATATAACCCAAGTTACTGCTGCATTCTCAGGAAAGCAGCAGACTCTGGTGTCACAATGACAGCATTTCTGGTGGGTCCTGGACAGGTCGTTATTCTAAAAAGTGGGTCTCAGTGCTAAAAAGTTTGAGAACCACTGAGATACATTATATGGAAATAGAGTCATGATTCTAGGACCAAAAACAATAAGAGCATGAAAAGTATCACCAATACCTACCCCTTCACCTTCTGTCTTGGACTCTTGCTCCTGCAAGGTCTTCTGGAGGTCCTCAATCTGTTGCTGCAGCTCTCCAATACGTTCCTTGCTTAGCCTGTTGGGAAACAGGGAAAATATAAAAGTTTTATATTTTTACAAAACAACCCAACAATACACTAGTAATACTGCCTTTAACTCTGCCACACAATTTCTTTATACCACTCTTTGTCCCAAATATAACTTTTACAGTATTACAAAAAAACAGAAAAGGTTAAAACCCAATATTGTGGTTCTTTCTGAATAAGATACACTTCAAACAGGGATGAGAAGAGCAGTTACCTTTGGCTATTTGTGCAACAGAAGGAAGTCTGCCTCCCGAGTCAGTTGCCCTGAGTTTATTACTTTGAACAGGTGATTCCAAATTTAAATCTAATGACGAAAGTTGAAGTGTCAAGCATTTTAAGAATAAGAAAGAGGCAAAACCAAAACCAAAAACAGGCATCACCTGGTATCCGTTCTTTTCTCCAGCCACGAATACTGGAAACTGCAGATAAGAACCCTGTATTCATGGTTACCTGTATCCCTTACTCCCATTTACCTTAATCGCATTCATGTGTAGCAATAACTTGCTTTATTGCTTGCATGTTGCTTTAACCAAATGCTAAGCAGAAAGCTTATAGCAAGATACAATATTTTATTTCACATTTTGCTAAGAGTCTACTACCTCATCCTTCACATAGCATATTGCCAAAATAATTGTTCAAATATTAAAAGGAAAAAAATCACCTGTTTTCTGTTTCTAACTCATTAATTGCCCGGTGCTTTTGTTCTAGCTTCTCCTGAAGTGCCACAATTTGTTCATTTTCTGATCCCTCTTGTTGCAAGTGAAGCATTTTATTTTCATGTTGTAGCCGAATAAACATTTCTCTGAAGTGCAGATAAAGATGAATAATGAAACACTTCTGTTAAATCTGTCTCTATATTTATCTCTCTTACACCATAGGTATGGAACTGGCCATTCCATGTTACAATGCACAACTAACAATTTTAGAATGGTTCTGTCTGGGGAGACCCCTACCTGAGGCCTCCACTGGCCATCTCTCACCATCTTTGAGGTCCACCGGCTCCCTCTATAAGACGGCCACCTCCAGGGCCTGATGGCCCAGCTCTAGCAGCCCACCCGGAGCAGCAACACAGCCAGCATAGAGGCTGCTGGGGCGAGCTCTGCCTGCCGATGTGGCACCCACTTCCAGGTTAGTCATGAGGCCAGCCTGCCGCCTTGCCTCACTAGCACATCCGCTGGCAAGCCTCGCTGCTCAAGCCTGGATGACACCCCATTGGGACCAGCAGGAAGACCAGGTATTGGGGGCAGAGCTCTCCTGGGGCAAGGCTTGCCAGAAACTAGCCTAGTAGATGAGAGGCAGGGAAGCAAAACAGAGGGCAGGGAACCAACACTCTTTGAGTGGGGGGATGAGAGAAACAGCAGAACAGGATTGCAATATGCACACGGTTATCAGCCCTTACTTGCGGCTGATAAGGAGCTCACTAGGCACTAATCCTTGTAGGGCTCCTGGCCCTGACCCTAAGTGACTTAAGGCTCAAGAGGAGCAGGAAGGGCAAGTCAACTCCCTCCACAGGCCATGTCTGAGGCTGTGTTATTTCTTAAACGAGATCAGAACTCGGGCTGTAGTAGTTAAGACTTCCCACTGTGATTTATTTAACAGCCATTTTTTGCCTCGACCCATTTTTTGCCTTTACAATGGATTAAAACAAGAAATACAATAAACCTATACAAAACATCACAGAATATGGTCAAAACATCACAGGCAGGGGTGTCTGACAGCCCAATCCTAACGCCCCTTGTGGTGATGCACTGGTGATGCACATGGCCACCAATATATCCTATGGGGGGAGTTCTGGCCTCTGGAGACTTCCTTGGGTAAGGGAAGGGGTAAGCCCCAGCAGCTGCTATGAGTCAACTCAGACCTGTGCCAGCATGATATAAACAAGCCATTGCATTCTAAGACACAATATTTGTCATCTTATAGAAAGGAAAAGGCAAATGATGAAAATATATGTATACAGTCAGTCCTTATTATCAGCTAAGGTTAGGTTCCTGGAAATCAGCACGGATAACAAAGTCACAGATAACGAACTTTTGATCCTATGATCCAATGGGGTTAGGTGCAAGGGGTATCTTATCTACCATCAGAAGAATCCAGCAGAGACCCTCAGGAAGCCAGCAGAGCACAGCAGGAAGTGCCAAAAGATCTCTAAAAGCTGCAGAATGGCAACTGCAACTAGCGCTGACCACTCTAATATGGGCGGTAGAAGCAACCACCAGCCATATTTAAGGGGTCAGCGCTAGTTGCAGTTGCCACTCTGAAGGTCCCTGCAGCTTTTGGAAGGTCTCTGCACAGTGGATAATGAGGACAGATAAAGAGGTAAGTAGCAATTCTGCCCCTCACAGGTAAGCGAATTTGCAGATAGGAGTTTGCATATAAAGAGGACTGACTATACTTACCTTATGCATATCTACTCAGAAGTAATCACTATTGAGTTCAATATGTGTATAAGATTTCAGTTTATCCTATTATTCAATCACAAAAAAACCTATATACCAAGTTGTTTTCTTACCTATATTCTACAGGCAGAATTTCAGCAGCAAGATTTTCATGACTTTTCACAGCAGCTGCATCTGAAAATATAATAGAATTTTAAGGCTATGTCCAGTTGAAAGCAATAAAGGGGAGAAATATATATTCATACCTGTTTGGTTCAGGTGATCCTGCTGCATTTGTGAACACCGGAGCTCTTCATTTGTCTCTTTCAGTGCATCACGCTGTATTATCAATCTCTGGAAACAAAGAACATTAAGTTGATGCAGAATAAACAGAACCAGATCTTTTCTTGTGTCTGCACTGCTTAATAGTCCGCCAGGATTAATAACTTGATAAGCCGCCTTGGGCATTCGCTTCAGCATGGGAAAGGTGGGATATAATTTTTTTTTCAAATACAATACTGACACATCAGTTATGAAATGCCCCTCAAACAAAAAAAAATCACAGTCAGTTCATTTGCAAAGTATTTCCCCACAGAGGTCAAGGCAATGCTGTTTTAGTTCAGAAGATCATTATAGACCGTTCAGTCCTTTGTTTTACAGTTTAAATAGATCTTAGATTGTTCTTCGGTCCTGTTTAATGTTGCAAACCAGTCTGGGGGCTCATCAGGTGGAAAAGGTGAGGCAAAAAATGAACCATGTGTTCATCTTTAGTAGTAGTATCAACACCTGCTTTAATATGAACACAAAAGGTTATGTGTACTGAATGAAACTCAGGGCTGTCATCAACCCAATGCCCCTTACAGCATAATCCTATAGAAATCCCGTCTCAGATGCAGCAGCAACACCACCAGAACGCATAGCTGCTGGGGAGGCAGTCTCCGAGGCCTCTTCCAGATAAAGGAACTTGGACCCATGGCAGCGATTTTGCTGGTGCAAGACTGAGTGCACCTGGGTAGGGTGACTGAGGCCAGGAAGGGGGACAGGATATTGGTGGAGCTGCCGCCGCCGATAACCACTCCATCCTGCCCATCACACCCTCATCCCTGCCTCGTTCCACCCACTGCCCACTTCCACGCCAACTTATAGCACCAAGGCATCCGCAGAGGCCACTGCCGGTCAGTGCTTGCACCAATCCCCAGGCTGCACTCTATCAAGTGTCACGTTTTGCAACAACTATAAAATGGGCTGACCCACTGGAACACACATTCTAAAGATGCAACCGCCAGATAGGATTGGTTTGTCAGTCTTTAAGCAAGGGTTATACCCAGACGTGTTTGGAAACAGTGTTATTTTACTTAGAAGTAAGCCCATTGTGTTTATTAACACTTGGGCTGTAATCCTAACATAGGGGGGGAAAAAAACTTCCCCTATGAAATAGTTATAGATGAAATAGTTATATTTCAGCAAGGAATCTAGACAGTTTCATTTTTCCTCCCCCAAAGCAGTATAGTATATAGTGCCTGCTCCATCCCATGAAAGAGCCTAAAATATACTTACCATCATTTGGATCTCATCCAAAGAGCTTTCTGTGTGCTCCTAAAGCTTTTCTGTATGAATGTTGGAGCTTAGCCAATTTTTCTTTCCCACTACACCCCCTGCACTGCCTTGAATGTGACTACATAAGCCCCTCCCATCCTCAAAAGCATGTTTTTCAGAGGGCTTAAAGGGTTGGAACAAGAAGAGGGCTTGAAAATCTTGTCTGCATGTGGAAGACAGGACATAGCCTTTCATATCCTGGCCAAAGTCTTCAAGGAGGGAAGAAAAAAACTTAATCAGCTTTCTGCCGCTGATCAAGAGATTAAGAGGCCTACAGCTGATTAGAAGGCAACAATTCCAGGCCAACCTAGTTAACAGTTGTCCTAAACACAGCCTTGGCTTTAGGCCAAAAAAAAAATCTCCAGCTGCTGAACAGTGGTTTAGGCAGCTATTTGACACAACAGTTTAACTGTGAAGAGCTCAAAAATTGATACACTATTTCGTTCAAGGAACAGAAGTAATATTTGTTACATTTACCTACCTTCAGTTTAAAACTCTACTTTTGAAATTACAACACTGCTTTTTATTCTGCCTAACATCCAATATTCTACCTAGTGTCCAAATTTCCTCTCACCAACAGAAAACGGTCCAACAGGGCATCCCGCATATCTATTGTAACTCCTAAATAATTTGAGACAGACATGCTAATAATGTATGTCCATCACACGCTTTGAAATCTTACCTCTTTCTCTTTAATTAATGCTTCATGCTTTTCTTCTAGCCTCTTCAGTTCAAATGCCAGTGTATCAGCTCTTTTGGATTCTTCAGAGAGTTTGTTATGAAGTTCCTGAACCTTGTTTGAAAAAGCAGGTGCAGAATCACTTTAGAGGGCTTTAATTGTAAATTGGGGTTTTTAACTGTAAAATTTAAACTACAGTAGTTCTTGGGAGTTGGTCATAGCCAAAATTTCACTGTTAAAGAACAAGGATGTCTTCTGAAGTTCTGAAAACCGGCTTTGTACTTCCTTCAACAATATCTTGAACTTCTTCTCTTCCTAATCTGAGAATAATTATTGGTCACAAATTATCATTTCAAATTTCAGATGCATTGCAGATTACCCTCGCTTCGGCAAAGAGAAAGGGGATCATGCTGTGCCTTGAATTTTATATCATGGGTTGTACAGCCGAAGTTAAACAAAAGCTTGTACTGGAAATGCTCCACAAAGAAATACTGTTCATGAAACAGAGCTACAACCAGCTGCTGGCTGCAGTTATGGAGACTCATCTATACATAGGGACTGCATCACTTCCTTTGTTGTAAACAACGCACTGAACATGCAAGAAATGCTCATGTAAGTGTGTAATGTTCATGTAAGATTGGAAGTACGGGTATCCACTGATTCAGGATCCATGGTTTCAGTTACCCACCGATACCATGGATACTGGGACACCTACTAAAAAGATAGTGGAACATTTAGCAACTCTTTTATTTATCTTGTTGCCGCAAAACCACTGCAGTTCCCCTATCTTTAGAAAGGCGTCACCAGTAGCCAGTTTCAGGTATCCATGGGGGTGGGGGCTGGAATGGAACACCCACGGATACCGCGGCATGCCTGTAACTTCACATCATTCCCCCCCCCGCTAAAAAAAATGCCATAAGCGTGGACCTGAATCACCCAAGAAACTTCTAACACTGTAATAAGAAAACAGAATTATGAGAAACATATGAAGCTAATTTCTTACCTGCCTTTTATATGTTTCCAGCTGGGCACGGGCTGCATTTGCTTTTTTTAGCTCTTCTTCTAAGCTAACAGTATTATGCATATACATCATATTTGTTTCCTGAAGAGATTTCACCTGCCTGCGAAAGTCATTTAGGTCCTCCAATTTTTTACGATAAATCTCAACTGTGGACTCCAGCTTACTTGCCTTGTCAGCTACTGTCCTGCAGAAGCAAAGCATAAATTAACCAAATGGGTTTTCAGAATCAAAATGGTTAGCAAGCTATACAGTTAGTTTTTCTCAAGAGTATGGCTCTGGTTGTTTTTTCCCCTCCGAGCTATAAATGGATACCTAAAAGCAGAATAACAAATGTCAAATATTCATCCTTTGGACCTTATTTTTCATTAAAAAAAATCAACTATGGAGTTTATGTAAACTAACCTCCTACTTGATATATTACGAGTTCTCAATTATGTATCAATGTGTGTTGGAGAGGAATACTTGATCAGAGTTTATGACAGTTAATAAGATATTCTTTATCTTTAAAGAAGTTTAGAATTCTATACTCAAGCTGAGATAGTACAGACAAACACCAGAAGTACAGCCTCTAAAGCTGTACTTTTGTGGGAGGACTTCTTTGGAATCAAAGATCTGAAGCATTCTTACCATCACTATATATTAATAGAGTGGGTCACCAACATAAAGATGCATTTGAAGTAAGATTGTGACACCACGACCGCCAACCTGCCTTCCCCCAAACAGCATGTCCAGCCACAGATGGCACATGCATACTTCCTTCTGATACCCAAGAATATACTGGGAACAAAAAACACACTGTGTTTTGCTGGGTTTGCCCAATTATCAAAGGGCAGGTTGCCTCCTCCAACTTTAAAAGCAGTCAAAAAGAAAGGACTTCCTCACAACTACCGTCCATGAATTTCATAAAGTCTAAGTATGTTAGTTCTGTTCTTGAGTTCCCCAAAATCTGAAGTTATGGATATGAATTGGGGTGTGGAATTACCTGGGAGGATCTTTTCTACAATGATTCTTTGGAACTTCCAAATGGAGCCCTTCTGGCAATGAGCAAAGGTTGTGTCATTTTGTAGGGCAGCTAGAGCCCCAACCCCTCCCCCTGAATGAGATTTATCTCTTTTTGTTGTCTGAGATTCTCTTCCCTCTCCAGATTTTAGCTTTGATACTTATCTGATTTTCCTACTTTGGTTTTTAATTGTATTTTAATGTTTTGAAAAATAGCTGGAAATTTGCAGTTCTCCTGAATGCGCAATAGAGCAGCTCCATCATAGCAATATAGCAGCAGCTTTTGATTGCAGCCTAATCACACATCTTTACCTTGAGTGGAATGAAGTCTCATGTAGTTATAAAACATTGCTTAGTATGAACTATGATAAACCATGCAGATAAGCTCCCTTTATCAGTTATATGCACAAAGACACAGAAATATATAAGACCTTCTTCCTGAAAAGCATTTTCATTTTCAGTAGGAAGACATCAAGTATCACTCTAAAACCGTTTTGTTAGCTTCAAAGATACAATATCTACACCAAAAAAGTATTTTAGGACTCTGGCCTATATATTAAGCTTCCTTAATTAATACACATTTCTTGACTATACTGCCCTCCACCACCCCTTGGGAATTTTAAAATGTTACTCCTTTATGTAGGATTTTTAAAATGAGAAATGGAGTACTGCACATTTTGGTTCGAAATACCAAGCTTTAATGCAGGAGAAATTCAGCATCCTCGTTGGGAACCTCCAGTATTAAGGACAATTTGATTCACATCATGCCTACCTAAGAACATCAATTTCATCTTTCAAAGCCCTTGATTCTTCTGCCAGAGAGCTCACTTCATCATTCCGATGCTGAAGCTCAACCAGTTGTTTCTCGAGCTCCTCACAGTGAACACGATAATCGTCTTTTGCAGCTTCAAGTCTTTGCATGAACAAATGGGATTAAATAAAAAGGGCTTATTGTTAGTTGCTTCTTTAAATACTGGGCATTTATATTCATTTTCAGTAATGCATATTTATTTTACACCTGCAGTGGCAGCAGAAAAAAGTGTTTAAATACACTTCAGCACAGAGACTTATTTGAATTAGCCAAAGAGCTACTAAACCCTTATATGCACGAGTACCTTTCCACAAAGGGCAAATTAAATCTACAGAATGACTGCTCTGTCCCAATCTCTACATTCTGAACATGTAGGTTTACATCCAGCCTCTCTTGTCTACGGAAAAGTAATCTAATTCATTAAAAGAAATGGATAAAGAGAAAAACATGAAAGCATCTCAGTATTGCAAATAAAGAGGAAGACAGATAATGAACAATTCAACAGAAATGCAATAACTACAGAGAAGCAAATGGCAAAAATAGTCCATCTTGCAGATCTGAATTATATTACCTTTCTACCAGCACTGCTCAAGACCACGTACAAACTAAATTCATTTTCAAACTTATTTAAATAACATAGACCAACACACCTTTTCACGAGGAAGCTGCTTGAACCATTCACTATCTCGGCTATGCTACCTTTCCCAAACTAGAAATGATAGAGCAAAGCTAATGCCATCCCTCCCTCATCAGTCTGGAGTAGGCAAAAAATCTGCCATCCACAGTCAATTCGGATAGCAAAAAACTCCTACCTGGCCCTCATAATGAGTACTTAATAGAACTGTACTAGGTTTCTCTCCAACTAAAAAATGCAAATTGTATCTTGCAAAATGCAACTAAGACAAATGCAGCCCTCCCCCCAATCTAACCATCTAAGCTGCTCCAAGGCCCATTTTGTACATTACACAACAAAAAAAGCAGGGCTATCACAGCATGTACATCCACTAGGGAGTGAATTATCCATTTTATGGTCATTTTTATATTTTGTTTCGACCAGTACATGTTCAGAATTTTGTTTATTTTGCATACATAAATAATTTCAATTCACAGCCCAATCCTAATGTGTTAATCCAGGGAACACAGCTGTGGCAGTCGTAAAAGGGTCTCTATCAGTGCATGAAGCCACAAACAGCTGGAGCATGGACTGCTGCTGGCCCACCAACTCAGGAAAGCAGGTGGGGGAATATGGAACAAATATCCCCTTACACAGAAGAGACTTCTGGGACTGCCCCCTCCCACACGATGCATCAACATAGCGGGAGAAGCGTAGGATTGGATTGTTAAGTATAGGTTAGGTTACAAGGGTCTATACTGAAATAAGTAGGGGACTACCTGTAATTAGCCAAATCACAGAGGCTGACACTGGTCTATCAATAGCTTGGAAGAAACAAAGGCATGTAAAAAATATGTAATTCAGGAGCCTGGCAAGCCTCTTTGAGGGACAGATGCCTTAATTTAGGAGCAATTATGAAGATTATTTGAGTTCCCGCAGTCAATAATTGCGAACGTCAGACCAAGACCTTGAGACTATCTTGTGAAATAGCCATTGGTATGCCAAGTCTAAGCTACTCTGGGCTTTACAGATGACCAACAGCATCTAGAATCAGGCTCAGGAAGACACAGGAAGCAAATGCAGACAAGCCAAATTTGGGCTAATATGAAAATATTGCTAATTGACCTCTAGTAACTGAGCTGCATTGCTATGCATCAGCTATTAATTCTAGAATATTTTTCACGGGCATACACAGAATGCACTGTAGCAATTATTAAGAATATGTATATATTGCTTTTCAACTATCTATCCAATAAATTCCTGTGATTGAGCGTACTACAAGATGCCATCAACACATACCTGAAATTTTCTTCTTGCAGTTGTTCCACTTGCAACTGTGCATGGAAATATTTCTTTGCAACTGCAGTATTTGTATCATCAAGAGATCCATCTAACTGGTCCAATCTGTCATTCATGACCTCATTTTCAGACATCAAACTGCTCTTTTCCTCTTGAAGTGCAGCCACCTAAAGATGCAAAATCAATTTCAGGCTTACAAGTTGATTAAGGTTTCCAATAACATATAACTATTCAACTACTGTACTGGTTGAAGAGAATCTCTCCAAGAAGAGTAGCTGACAGGTCATACCCAAACAACCCATTTTATAGATGAAGTGTAGCTTAGGTGGAAGAATGTTTTTGTCCTGAAGTGTTTACATTTGCAAGCTATCTTGTTATTTTATGTTAAACACACCTTTTTTCCCCTATATGCATTCGTAAGTTAAATTTAGAAAGAAATTCCATCAACTTCACTTCAACAAATTATTTTCAAGAACAGCTTAGAACTTCCACCTTCAGCTAGACACCAAATACTGTATTATAACCTTCAATTCATAGATATGTGTTTCTTTTCCTTGTGCAGATAGTCTATGGAAAACACTGCAGGGTGCAGGAAGAAAACAATATTGCATTCAGCATAGACAAGCTCTTCCATGTACCTAATTGTGGTAGATCTACTGCCTCAAATGGCTTACAGCCCAATCCTAAAACTAGGCTGCCCTTTAACGACAGTGGCATGATAGCCATTTCAGGTCCACAGCTGCATACAGCTGTGCAGTAACCACAGCAACCAAAATGATTACTGGGCTGGGGCACCTCCCTTATGAGGAAAGGCTACAGCGTTTGAGGCTCTTTAGTCTAGAAAAAAGGCACCTGATGGGGGACATGACTGAGACACACAAAATGAAGAAAGTCGATAGTGGGATGTTCTTTTCTCAGGATACCAGAACCAGGGGATATCCACTAAAATTGAGTGTTGAGAGAGTGAGAACGGATAAAAGAAAATACTTTTTTACCCAGTGGGTAATTAATCTGTGGAACTGCTTGCCACAGGATGTGGTGATGGCATCTGGCCTGTTTGCCTTTAAAAGAGGATTGGACAGATTTATGTGTGTTTCCTGAGCCAGCATTGGCAATTCCCAGTTCCCATATGGAATTGGCTCTCTACTGCTTGATGTTCTTCATACCTTGGTCTGAGACACCTCTTAGATTTGCTACGTAATGCAGGTTATCAGACACAATAGCTAAATGGGAGATCTGTGGACACAGCTAATATACCTCTGTATATTAGATGCTGTTACAAACAAGAGAACGTTAGCTGTTGTGTCCTTCTGGTGAATACCCAGAGGCACTGGCATTCCAACCACACTGGTATAGTTGGAAATGGAATGCTGGACTAGACAGCTTCTGATCTGATCCAACAAGGCAATTGTACTCTCACCTTACAGAAACTGCCTTGTTGAACCTGACAACATGGATACTGTTTCTAGAAAACAGAAATTAAGATGGAATAAAAACTGTAACCAACAAGGTGAACAATATTTCTGATTTGTGTGTTGATAGAACAGTAGCACAACTCTTTTACTGCTAATTAACACTCAGCAGACAATGGTCCGGGCAAAAAGCAATTCCAGGAAGCACAAGTCAGCATTAAAAAAATTTAAAACAACCACCTAGCCAGCATCATATACAGAACATGCATTTGGCCATTATTTTGAAGAATTCTGCTGAGAAATGGGAACACAACAGTCAGTATATTAACAGTCATAGAACAGCCACAGAATACAAGAACAGAACCTTTAAGTTTTTCTAGTGAAAGCCACTGTGTTAATTTTAATATCATATCAAACATCAGAGCATGTCACATGTTAGTTCATAGATGCAAAGTGCTCTTGTGTTATTTTTTCCTGAAAGAAAAACAAACCTACCTTCCTTAAATTCTTGCAAAGTATCATGGGAGACTGAGACCTTATAAGTGAATTTATTAACAATTAGTTTTAAATAAAAAGCATCCATTTTCTTGATTTTTAAATAAATTTTCAGTATATCAGCACATTATAGTGGCATTACTTTTTTTAACAACTAGTTAAATTATCATTTACATCTATTAGATTGGAGACAATAAAGCAGTTACAGGTGAGGATCACAGTGAATTCAGGACCGCTAGAAATAGAAATCCATACAACTTATCCTTTTTTCTTAAAGAGTTTAGGCTTGTTATGGTGTATGAGTGTATTTAAAGGAGCACCTGAAATTGCAGCTGATGTCCTCACCTCTAAACCAGAGAGAAAGGAACTCTTATCTAGTTCCTATACATGCTTACTAACAAGAAAGTCCTGAATTTAATACTTCCGACTAAGGGTGGCTATTGGTTTTGGCTAATAACACTGCACTTATGAATGCTTAAATTGTTTCAGGGGTCCTTCACAGGACAGTAAGCAGTACAGTATTTGCTGAGATCTACAAATTAATCTAGGAATGCGTATTCTAGTGTTTCACCCTACATTTCGCAGTGAGCCAGAAGTTGCCATATTTAATACATACAATGGGACTGGGTAGGCACTAGCACATTTCATAACATTCAGAGAGCAACAGAGTAGAGATGTAAATCATAGAAAGAATTTGTAAATATCACGAGGAAATGTCTGCTTAAAGAAAATATTTGAACTATTTAAAGATATTGCAGATCAATGAATCCTCTCTTGATGAAACAGTTAAAAAAGGAGACTCACCTGCTGATCTAGTTCTTGACATCTTTGTTTCAGTTCTTCTTTTTCTGCCAGTACTTCATTAAGCTGCTCTAATGTTTTTTTCAGCTTTAAAATAATAAAGTTTTCTTTTTCAGTTATTTAGCAACATACAAAAGATACAACTGTTTCATGATCATATAATGAGCACAGAGGAGCCTCCTCTACTTTGGAAACTTCAGTCAGGTCTTGACAAAGACACATATAAAATTAAAACAGGTATATTCCATTAGAAATGTGACCCCATCTCCATATAGTGAGGGGCACAATGTATTCATCTGGCACTGTACATACCTTTGGAATGGCCACCACTGTATCCTATGGAGCCACAGAAGCACCCAGAAGTCTTCTCATGTTCCTATGGGACCTATGTTCCCTTACTCTGTATAGAGCAACCGCAGCCCATATGGGTCTACTCAGATCTGCACCTGTGAAATCATTAGTGCAGATCATAGTAGCCCATGTTGGGCTTTCAAGTGTGGGGGAATAGGATTTGGTGGCAGACTCTTGACACCACCCCCATCCCAAGCCTGTACTGCCCTCCAGCCCACCCTCCTCTCACCCAGTTTTGCACCCTCTCCACCTCCCTGCTGCCCTCCCCTCCCCTGAAACAGCTCCCTGTCACCTGATGAGGACACACCTACTGCTGTGTGCTTCTCTTCAGTATCCCGATGGCAAGGAGGCCTAGCACCAACTGGCACTGGCCTCTCCACTGGCACTGTTTTTTCCCTGCCAGCAGTGAAGTGCCGTATGGTATTTTTGCAAACGCCATTGCTGGGAGAGCATGTATGCTGCTCATGCTGCCCCAGCACTGGATTAATTTTGTTTTAAGTCTAAACTCCATTTGATATTTTTCATTATGCTAGGGGTTGGATATTCAACATCAATGCACAGGAAAGGCCTTTAGACTCTGAGATATCAGAAACAGGCCCTGCTTTCCCAGCAACTCCCGTTTCTTCCTTTCACAACCTCTCCTTGAGTGGCTCTAGGGCCAGCCAGAAATGGCATAGGTGCACATAACAGTAAGTTCACGAGCTGGAAATTAATTATAAGTTAGAACTGGAAAAGACAAAACAGAAGACATTTCTTATGTGCCATAATTACCTGTTGCTCCAGATCACCAGGCAAATCGCTTCCAACAAAGCCCACTATTTCTTTACTCATTAACTGTAACAACAGCAAAAATTAGGGTGTCAGGGATATAATCATTCCATACTATAAAACAGGTGTCAGAAATCAGGTTCCCAGCTGATAGGGCTCAACAAATACTCATCTTTGAGGTTTCAGGCTATAATGCAATTCAGCTAGTGCTCTGCAAGGAACATTCCCAAACTTTTCATATAGAAAGGGTCTCCTTGCTATTGGTAATATGCAATATACCATGTTCAGAGTCATAAGTATAAGTAGAGATGTTCTTAAACATTTTTTTGCCAATTTCTCACCCCTCTCCAAGAAAAAAACTGCAGAAAGCAATGTTATGCATTTTTATTCCAAAAGGCAAATTTTTATAAATTATAATAATTTTGTACTAGGTGTGCGATATAGGTGGTACAGTGTCAGCAGATGCAGCCACAATCAATTAGGTGTTAGAAAGTGATTTTATGTTTTTTGCAGACTTTGGGAGGGGGTTACAAAAATATGAAGTGCAAAAAGTGGTGTTGGGTGTTTATATTTTATTATCATTGAAAAATCACACCTCTAGTTATAAGGAATCCATGCTTTTCTATTTGGAAGTAGTTTTTTCCATGTTGCAATACCAGAATAGTACACCAAAAAAGATCCAACATCGTGGTATTTCCAGAGAGAGAGAGAGAGAGAGAGAGAGAGAGAGAGAGAGAGAGAGAGATCATATCTATACAAATATGCAGAAATGCCCATGTGATTTGTTTTTTCAGCTATATATGCGCTTAATAAGCAGCCACATAAATTCCCTTTTACCCCAGAATCCTGTACAACTCCTAAATAGGGGCACTAAATAAGACAGATTTTGATCAACTCACTCATCTTTTAAAAAAAAATGCAATTTTGGAAACACAGTCAACAAAAATAAATCTGTAAAAGAGTCGTAAGGAAGGGAAGAGGAAGGGAAAACAAACAAAATGTGATGTGAAAGTGTTCTCAAACAAAAGAGGCCCATATTCAAAATACATTTCAAGTTTGTATTTTGCTATACTTTCCTCTTTCATCACTACATCAGCTAATAGGATTAGCTAAATACGAATACAGAAAATAAGCAAAGATTTCCTGCTGTACAGCTGTTGCAGCCCTAGAGAGCCATGTTGCTTTGATTTTGGAGAAAAGGTTCACATTGTTTATGCATTAATTCATTTTCTTACCTCCTGAATAGCAGCCATGACAACATGCTGGACAGACTCCTCTAGTGTCATAATGACTTGTATATGTTCTAGAATGCAAAAGAATTTGTAAAAGGTTGTTTTTGTAATAAATAAACACACTGGAAAGCGGTGATCTCTTTCACATAAAGAGATCTGCATTCTGCAATTCATTTCTAAAGCCTGCCCTCCAGCTGAATGTTTCACGAGTAACAGCAAGTAAGAACTCAATTTATACAAACTATGAAACACAAATTTAGATTTCCATTGCCGATTTCTAGAATATGTTCCAAATAATATAATTGTAGAACAGACCATTTAACCCCTCCCACAACATTTCTACAGTGCTAAACACAGAAAAAGAACCATGGCAGATTAAATACTTTTGGACTATTCCAAAATTACAGTCATGAACTGCAATCTTAGGCATGTCTACTCAAAAGTAAACCCCACTGCAGTCAACTTATTTCCGTGTAATATAAGAATGTTTAGAACTGGAGCCTTAATTCTCTCTACAACTCAAGTATTTTTATCACTGCATGTATGGGTGGGGTTGGGGTTAGCTTCCTGGTATTTGACGTGCTTCAATCATCACAATTATTTTCTGTGCCATTCTAAGTCAAAGCTAAGTGAACGAATAAATCAGCAGCTAACCAAAGCATTTACCATCTTCCAATGCAACCATTGTTTCTTGCTGTGTGAATGAGCCCCAAACAGCTCTCCGCTTGCTTTCCCCTTCTTCATTTACTTTCTCAGCTTCTTATCAACCTGTGACACTTCATCCTAGTTTGTTAAAGCCACAGCTCTGCAGCTTGTGCCAAGCTGGGAACTGCAGTTTAACTCTGGCTTCCAAACCAGGATGTGAAGCCAGTTTGAGACCACACTTCTGGCTTCACATAAACAGTGGAACCACGATTTAACAAAACCAGAATTCCTGGTTGAATGAGCAGAGGTGGTAAGGTAAGGAGGGAGATTATAAATTCATGGCTTTTTAGAGCTTGTTCATGTAGCAAGAAAAACATAATTCCCCATTATGTCTGAACTGATCCCTAAAGACATACACCAACTTGAATATTTTTAGGACACCTTCAGAGTACACAGAGTCTGGATTCTCATCTTCATGACAAGAGGTTTGAAAACCACAGTTATCACGTATTATGAAACATGTAACTACCTGGAAATGTGCACATTAATAAAAAACAAAAACTTTAAAAAACTAACAAAATGTGTTAATGAATGTCTAAGAATTCAGATACAGTTACTTTATTACCTAGCTACTTACAAAAAAACCATTTAAATATTTAATACATAAAAACTTCTGTGTAATCTGTATTGTTTAGAAATCTGTCACAGGGTGTTACTGATTCATAAGAAAACATTTAACTATGAACGTGTTGCACCTTGTTTCTTTTCACAGTTGACTGCACAGCCTAAGATAAGTTGAAGTAACCTGCCGAGCTCTATAGGATCTGAATGTTCAGATATCCGATTTAAATCAGGAAGTAGATCTTCTGAAATTTGCTGACCCAAAAACTGCAGAATTGAAAACCAAGCAAAACACAGAAAACTGATTTTATAAAGGCTATGGAATGATTGTCTTCATAGACTCAGTTTTGGCAAGTACATTACAAGCATGGGAAGAAGCCAGAGAAGTTAAAACCCCATTTTTTGTTCATGCATGCATCACATAAATTTCAACAGGTTTTTTATACAACTGCTTTAGAAAAATCTACCTATAAAAAACCTAAAAGTTGGAAGCTGATCCAAATCAATTATGAAATGATTTCTCTCCAGCTAGTAACCGAGGCTGAACAAGGGGGGTTCTCCTGGATCCACAGCTACACCTGGAGTCCCAGGTGGCGGCGGTGGCCAGGGGAGCCTTTGCTCAGCTTCGGCTGATTCGCCAGCTGCGGCCGTACCTGAGCTGTGCGGACCTGGCCACAGTGACCCATGCCCTAGTGACATCTAGATTAGATTATTGCAATGCGCTCTACGTGGGGCTGCCTTTGAAGACGGTCCGGAAATTACAAGTAGTTCAGAACGCGGCGGCTCGGGTGGTTGCTGGGGCACGTCGGTTTGACTCTGTCGAGCCACTGCTTCGGCGACTGCACTGGCTGCCGGTTCTGTTCCGGGCCCAATTCAAAGTGCTAGTTTTGACTTTTAAAGCCCTTTATGGCTCGGGTCCGGGGTATTTGAGGGACCGCCTCCTTCCATACAATCCAACCCGTACTCTTAGATCATCTGGAGGGGCCCTTTTGACTGTGCCGCCACCAGGAGAAGTGAGAGGGGTGGTGGCCAGGAAGAGGGCCTTCTCGGTGGTGGCCCCCCAACTTTGGAATACCCTCCCCTTAGAATTGAGAACTGCTCCCTCTCTGTTAACATTCCGGCGGGGGCTGAAGACCTTTTTATTTCAAAAAGCTTTTAATTGTTGACAGGTCTGGCGGGCTGGCTGGTTTATTATATTTTATGATCCACTGGGTTTGTTGCTTTTAAATTGTACTATTGGTGGTTTTAATTGTTTTATTGTATTGTTTTTTTATATTGTTTTTGAAGTGTTTTTAATGTTAGTTTTTATATTTTGTAAAGCCGCCTTGAGTGCCTTTAGGCAAATAAGGCGGGGTATAAATTTAATAAATAAATAAATAAATAAAGGAGGTAACAGGGAGTTTGGGAATTTGGCCAGGGAGAGAAGCTGCCGTTGGCCCCCTGAGTTGCTTCTTCCATGGAAAAACAGAAGCTTTGGGTGTCAAGAAATTTTCATCAGAACCACAGGGTGAAGGGAAAGTGTTAGCCCTCTCTGATAAAATCCAGATGGAGGGGGCTGTAGCTGCTATTTACCAGAACAAACAAAAAGAGGCTGTAGAAGGGCAGATGACATGTTTTAAGTCACATTCTCGTTTGACATTTACAACCAGGATGTTCATGGACCAAAGATATTAGGTTGAGCTTGACACCAGGAATTTTAATGCACCAACATATACAGAAAGTGGAGTGCACAAATTTGGGTAAAGGAGGTGCGGCGGAGGAAATGCAAATTAGGCTGCAATAATGACTCTTGTACACAGTTCTTAGCTCAGTAACTTTCTCTTACATATCTACAGTATCTAAACCTGGGGGCACACACATGCATACAGCATGTCCTGCATAATGTTACACAATTTTAAAAAAGAAATGAACAGGCAAAATAAGCACTTTACACAGAAGATTTTCCTTTCAGAGGAATAATACCAACATACACCAACTTGATGATGATATCTGTTACAATCATAACTGATTAGACAAATCAGAGTTAAGACTAGAACTGTCTTTCTAGTTAGTCAGAGCACGTAAGTGACCCAGCCAAACCAGTTTTGCATGCACAATACAAGTAAAATCCATTCAGTGATATTTCATCAAGAGATGATCAACTATAAATTGTAGGCTTTGTCTTGGGTGAAAATAAAATACTTGGTATTTTAAAAGAATATTATTAATTGGATTTTTTTATCTCCATACCTCATGATAATAATCCGTAATTCCTTGAAGAACCTTCTTCAAATTGCTGGCCTAAGAATGTTTAATGGAAAATATTGGTTATGACTGAAAATTTAAGACATTTCCTTAAACTTGCAATTCAGCACTACATTTCTCTCACAGCCTTCACTGACTCAGATAAATAAATCAATAATATTTATATACCGCTTTTCAATACAAAATTCACAAAAGTGGTTTACAAGCAAATAGTAATAATAAAGTTAAATGGTTCCCTGTCCCAAAGGGCTCATAATCTAAAAAAAATGCAGAACACCACCAGCAATAGCCACTAGAAAAGACTCTGCACAGGGGTGGAGACAATTATTCTCCCCCTGTTAAATATAAGATAAACACCACTTGAAAAAGTGCCTCTTGCCCAATTAGTAGGGTTAGATGACATGCGTGAACATTACAAAATACCTGCAAGATGGGATCACATCTCCAAATATTCTTCAAAACAGCCATGTCCCAACTGCCAAGCACTGAGTGGGGTGTGCGGGTTAACAATTCTCCCCATTATTTTCTCATACCAAATTTCTCTAACCAAAGCTGTTATTTCTACAGCAGAATCATGGGAAGAAGAGCTTGTGGTGGTAGTAAAAGGTAAAGGTAAAGGTTTCCCCACAACCGAATGGTCTAGTCGTGACCGACTGCAGGGGGCGGTGCTCATCTCCGTTTCAAAGCCTGTAGAGCCGGCATTTTGTCCGAGGACAAGCTTCCGTGGTCATGTGGCCGGCATGACTCTACGCCGTAGCACACAGAATGCCGTTACCTTCCCACCGAAGTGGTCCCTATTTATCTACTTGCATTTAGGTGCTTTCGAACTGCTAGGTTGGCAGGAGCTGGGACAAGCAACGGGAGCTCACTCCGTTGCGCAGTCTTGAACTCCCAACCTTCTGGTTGGAAAGCCCAGCAACAGCAAATTAACCCGCTGCGCCACCATGTCCCTTTGTGGTGGTAGTGATGAGGTTTAAATCAGGTAAATGGCACTAGGAGAAAGGGATTAATCCCCCACTCCTTGCTCTTCTATGCCCCCACTTCTATGCTCTTGCATAGAATTGCAATGAAAACTGCATCCAGGAATATAGATTTCATTTCTATATAGAGTTTGAAATATGAAAGCTAATCTTTAGTAGAAAAATACAAATGTTTTGTACTACCTTTATTCTCCAATTGTCACCAACGTCTTCTTTAATACGGCTTAGCCAAGCTTCATCAAACCAGGCAGCATCACTACAATGAAAGAAATCTGTGTTTATTGAAGTATTAAAAAAACTACTAAAATTCACGACTGAGATCCAATCCTGTTTCCAACACAAAGGCATGTAGCAACGAGGGTATATCAAGCAAAGTATATTAACTAATTTATGCATTTTAGGGCACAATCCTAACCAACTTTCCAGCATCCAGTTCCAAGATAACAAGCATTCCCTTACCTTGAGGAGGCTGCCATGACTACAACTCCACTACAGGATGCAGCACGTGCCCCATTGGCACAGCTATGTCAGTGCTGGAAAGTTGGTTAGGATTTGGGCTTAAGGTACCTAATCCAGGGTCCAATCCTGAGCCTCTTAGAACTGGCAGTATGAGCGTACTGCCTGCTCTGGATTTCATAAACAGGCCATAAAGTCTGTTTACAGGTACCTGGGAAGTAAAGAGTAATGGCGCTGGGCCTATTTCCTTATCCCAAGGAGGCTTCTAGAGGCCAAAACTTCCCTGCAGGATACAGCTGAGGCCATATTGGCACCACTGAATTGCAACACACAGGGTGTTAGTTAGGATTGGACTGCAGGAACATCAAAGTATATTTTTCTATCTCAGTTTCTTCAGTTATACTTGTGAGAATTTTGGCACCAAAAATAGGCATGTTCTGGGTTACCTCTGTTTGGCTGGTATCAAGTCATTTTTCTCAACTTCCATGGGTGATATTCACAAGGCAAAGCATTAAAGAGGCCTGTCTCATATAATGAAATTCAGAGACAGAAAGAATTTAGCATAGTTTTACAGCATGATCACAGAAAGAATGTGGTCTTCTGAATGTCAGATGACAGTTGCTTTTTCAGAAAAGGTAGCTTCTGATACCAGATTAGAAAAAGATGCATTTGAATGAACATATAAAACTGCCTTCCGCTTGTGTAGTCTGTAACATCTGGTTTTACTGACAGCTGCGCTCCATCTTGTCAGCCATAGAAAAACCTTTCTCAGCTCTGCTACTGGAGATCCTGTTACCTGGAGTTGCCAAGACTTTAGACATTCAAAGCATGTACCCTACCATGGCACTGGGCCCCCATAAGTGTGGCATAATAACTCCTGGCTCTGATAGAAAGACTATATAAAACAGACATAAAAAATCGAACTGATTTAAATTCACTTACATTTCATGAAGTACATGGGCCATGGCAACACCATTAGTGAAGTCCTGAACTTCTTTGCAGGATTCAGCAGTGTTAAAGGTCTGTAACTAAAGAGAGAGCAAAAATGACTATAACTGGTCCTATCAATTTCAGAAAGAAGTCACATTATTCAGGTCACTGTTGCATACATTTTTTTTGTTTTTGACGCCCATCTGAATACATCTGTGTGCCATAGGGATGAATGAGTGCTAGATCTTCCCAATTATTTCCTTGGAATCAATTGTTACTCAAGCCAGAATTAATCCATACATAAACAGTTGGTTGAAAAGTATTTACTGCCCATTGATGTGCAAACTATACTCTCAAGCAACAACTTTCAACCATCATGCCACAGCATCCTGGTGTCTGAAGGTGTGCCATGCAAGTTTGGGGAGACAGTCATATATTAGTAGGACTGAGGGGATGTGAGCCCCTAGCTGGGAGTGCAATGTGCCTTGTCAACTGTAAAAAGACCAATGGTGTGTCTTGACAATTTTAGTGTCTTTTCAGTGTTCCATGAGATGAAAAAGGTTGAGAAAAAAACTGCTCTAAAGTAATTTCTTGAAAAGGACTCTCACTTATACTTTGGCTGGCTGAAAAAGCACGAGAGATGAGGAAGTCCCAGAAGTCAACAAGCTACCTGGCTATTACCGTCTTTGACTTTCCAGAAGATTGAAACTTTTAGAGAGTTAAATTAGATGGTCATGTGTACACAGTGAAAAAGTAGTCTTATTTCCCAAAAGCTTCATACAGATTAAAAAGTGCGAGATTAATCATGTAACAAAAAGGTGACAGCTTGTACAGGCATGTCTCAGTATCTGCTGGGGTTTCGTTCCAGATACCTCCAGGTATCTCCGTGGATACCTGAAACTGAGGATACTGGGGACACCTTTTAAAAGATAGAGGAAGATCACTGGTTTTGCTGCAACAAGGTGAGAGAGAGAGAGAGAGAGAGAGAGAGAGAGAGAGAGAGAGAGAGAGATTTGTTTAATGTTCCCTTATCTTTTTAATAGGTCTTCCTAGTATTCATGGTATCTCTGGATAACTGAAATCATGGATAGCAGGTCACGCCTGTATAGAATCTTGGTTAAGAGTCTAAGCAGAAAGTCAAATTTCACTTCCACCATGAACTTAGCAAATGGTCATAGGGAAGCCAGCATCCCCGTCCTGCAACTTACTTCCTTTCCATTATGGGAGTAGTAGTAGTGACCTACCTTGCAAGGCTCATCCAACTATTATGGAAATTGTTCCAACACATTTCACATGAATCATCTCAAGTGAAATCTAATTTATTATTAAAAACAGAAAAATTACTGTTTAGAAAAAGGAACAAGTGAGAGCCATTGCTTACTTAAAAGCAAGGAAGTCAGTAAAATACAAAACAATACAACCACGCCAACATTTAGAGGACAGTCCTGAGTTGCATTCTTGACCTGAACAGGTTTATTGCATGATTTAAGAGTATTCCAACATAACAGAATTATTTAATATTGTTGGGCATAGGCCATCCAAGTCTAGTCTTATTTGCTTCTCTGGATTATGCCAATATATTCTGTCGCACTGCTCTGTGCCCTAAAAATACATTTAGATGTACCGCCAATCATGTGAGCATCTGCTTCAGTGGGAAACTATTCCAAGGCAGGTGTTTTTTCCTCCAGAATCCATCTACAGCAGATAATCAGGAAGAAACAATAAGCACCACTCATGCTGGTACTGACTTGAGACATCTGGCAGGAGGATTGGAAAGAATCCAAGATGCACAAAACACACAACCTCTCACAGCACAAAACAGACAACCAAATTCAATCTATGTTGCCTCAAAAGTTAAGGTCCATTGCATTTGGTAGGACTCTGGCAAAACTGTGCAAGATTTCAGCCTTGGTTCTAGAAATTAGCAAACAAAGTACCTTATGTGTTCATATAAACTGGTATTTCCTTGAATAGAAGTAGCAGATTGGGATTAGTACACTACTAGAGTCATTAGCAAAGAAAAGCATAGCTTATCTATTGCTTGGGTTATAAAACAAGTGAGCCTGGTTAGCCCATACAAGCCAGTTGAACAGTACCCGAGTGTCCCAGTACCTGCAGTTTCAGTTATCCATGGATACCATGAATACTGGGACAACTACTGAAAAGACGAGAACATTAAACAAATCTCTTTTTTTACCTTGTTGCAGCAAAACAACTGATGTTCTATCTTTAAAAAGACATACCCAGTATCCACGGTTTCAGATATCCACGGTGGGGTCTGGAATGTAACCCCAGAGGATATCGGAGCATGCCTGCATTCTGAATTTTATCTTTCCTGTGATTGCGTTCTGTCATGTGTAGTTTGCCTCTGAGAAGACAAAGTGGCATGCATGCAACAATGTTACAAAAGTCTCCTTCAAAACAGAAATGTTGAAGTTCAAAGTACAAAGAAATGTTCAAAGTACAAATACATAAAACCACCACATACAAAAAAACCCCACATCCTTAAAAACCACACCCTGCATTTACTAGTTTGACATTGAGATTAATCACACATGAGGGCTACATCACTAGTCACCCGTAAGTATGCCTACAAACACATACCTTTAAAAAATATAAAGAAAAAAGTAAAACAGGACAGGTACAGGTTATTAAAAATATAACTGTAACATTGCACAATATGGAGATGGATGTCTCATCACACAATACAGAGATGTGGCTCACTGAATGCACTTCTAAGTTGCAAAGACAGAAAGGTTTACATTCTTCACCACCAAGAAGATTCTGTTTTCTTAAAAGTAGGTCATGCTCAGCAAGTGACAGACACTTTAAGTGTGATGGAAAGAAACAACGAACATTTCTCTTCGTAACTCATTTTTCCACTGAAAATACAAATCACAAAAATGTGTTCAGTGATTTTGCTATATCAGCAATGTGCTAAAAGAATATAAAATTATTCTACTTTCATTAGAAATGGATAGCAGTTGTATTTGTTCCTTGATAAGTGAATAAGGCCCAATCCTATCCATAACAAATGTTACCCTGCCTTGAGGAAGCTTCCGTGACTATCACCCCACCACAGTATGCTGCACATGCCCTGCTGGCATGGTTCCATCAGTGCTAGAAAGTTGGACAGGATTTGGCCCTAAGTTTTTTGTTTTGTTTTGTAATTTCATTTGTAATTTAAATGAAAGTTGCACCTAATGACATATACCATGCAACTCAAGTCCCTAGAATTATACACCTGTATAACATGACTGAATCATAATATTTTAAAATGTGTACACGTAAAAATGTTTTGATCAAAAATTAATTTTACGGAGCCTTGTTAGGTACATATAAGAAAATAAAGATTCTTATGAAGTGGAAAACTGATAGTTTTAAAAGGTAATGGAATCGAGAATGAGTTAAACCATAGGCAGCACAATCCTAACCTGCACTGGTGCAACCAGGCCTGCACTGTATCGAGCACAGCTTAGGAGGTGGCTGGAGGACTCCTTGGGATAAGGGGATATTTTTCCCCTTACCCTATATAACACCCCAGCCTGCTTTATGGAACTACTCGGATCTGCACCAGCTATTTTGTTGCAACATCTTTCTTAGGCCCCTTCGATGAGAGAAATGCCTTGTAAAAAATTCAACAGAGGTTGTTCAAACACAAAGCACCATACCTGCTTTCCAGTGCTGTCCATGGTGCTTCTGTATTGATTCCTATGTAAATCATACTCAGAAATTGCCTTCACTTAATTATAACCCCCCAACCTTTTTACTTTTACTGAGCACACAGCTCAAGCCACAGCAGGATCTTGCAAGTTAGGCCCTCCGGGGTTGGGGGCTCCTTGAGTAAGAACACTGTGGAGTAAAATTCCTTCTTGCAGTTGAGGTACATGCTAAAAGGGCAGCTGAGGTGTTTTGCAGCCTTACCACAAACATAGCTGCTTATCTTTCTGCACCTCTAAAGTGAGGACAAAATTCTTCAGTAAGAGAAGTCTGAAGGGGCGGTTTGCCTCTTTGACCTTTAAAAGACTTGAACATAGCTGGAAAGTAACCCTATATTTACCACTGAGCTGGCTGCAAAAGGTTATCTCAGCTTCTCTGAAGCCCCAGCTTGAGAGGAGGGCAACCTGTTCTCACCCTCTGATTTTTATTTTATTTTTTAGTAAAATAAGACTCAATTGACAGGGGAATATTTTGGAACCATGACTGCCCATTGGACAGCCTGAGAAAATACCACACGCAGCACCTAATCTTCTTTGCAGCCTCAGAAGCAGCAAATCAGTACATCCACCCCCCCCACCCCCAAAAAAACATATTTCGCTGCGCTCGCTCACTCACTCACTCACTCACTCACTCACTCACTCACTCACTCACTC
>JAJKFI010000028.1:7455103-7494671 GCA_029204185.1 Lerista edwardsae | reverse complement strand
CTCACTCACTCACTCACTCACTCACTCACTCACTCACTCACTCACTCACTCACATCCTTCCCTTAGCTTCAAGTTGTCTCATCTATACCATGCCCTTGGAGGAATGTTGAAGAGCTGGGCAAAGCAGCATTTTTATTGTCCCAGAGAGCTAACACCTCTCCCCCCCCCCCCCCCGTTGATAAAGGTTTAGAGACTCTCAGGTATTTTAGGACAATCATATATAAGTGACCTGTAAATGGCCAGTGATCAGAGATGACTAGGAGCACCTGGCTCAGGGTATAGTAAGCCAGAGGCCCTATGCCTGTAACCCCAACCAAGGCTGATGGCTGGCATCACCATCACATGCTTAAAGAATGGCTTTCAAATTCCTTCATGCTATAATGAATGAGGTGAAGGCTTTGTAGCTGCCCTTAAAGTTTTTGAAGTTGTTTCCCAAGCAGATTCTTGTATGCAAGTAGTGACATGTTGGGATCAAATCACGGCTATGTGGCCACACCTTCAATCTTGACTACAGCACACGTTGTGCTCCTATTTTGTGATATGTTATGTTGACATTTTGTGTTGTTATTTTGGTCTTTCCAGCACTCCTGGTCTACATAGCCTTAGTCTGTTCTTAGTCAACTCAGACCATATCGCTTTTTGTTTATCACCTTCCCATCTCTGTTTCCTGGTTGGAATTGCATGTTCTCAAGTACTGAACTTGAGAACTTTTAATTTCTAGTTTAGTTCTTATCTAGAAGTATAGTACAGGCCAAACTGGTGCAACTGAAAACAAATAAAGTACAAATCTGATCTTGAGAATTCAAGGGAAATGGATGGTAGTAACTTCAGATGCCTTATTTTCTTTCACAGTGAAGCTAAGGTGAAGCATGGAAATTTGTTTCTAACCAAACAGATAACTTTCAGCACAATAGGTACAGAGAACATGCCTTAAATTATTCCCCATGATGGCACCAATTAACAGAGACACATTTTTAGATAGTTGAACTCTTTATGCTAAATGCAAGACCTCAAGAGCTTCCAGTGGACTGTTACAATTCCCCCCAAAAGCTCTTTATGCCTTTTCTCATCAAATCATTAAAAAGCATTAAAGTGGCAGAGACCGGAGCAGCATATGATTGTATTTATAATGTTATGTTCTCACAAACCAGCACTTGACGGAAGAATTTAAAAAACACTGTGAAACAATATCTTTTAAAACAGCAAGTGACAATTATGCCCTCTGACAGCACTATATACAGCAGTGAACCAGGGTCATACAAAAAGAAAGAGGGGGGGGGTTCTGATACCGAGGCGGCTCCCCAGCTATGCAGAACAATATTAGGGTCTTTTTAGGAGAAACAAAGCCAAATGGAAGATTAAGAGCTGCACATACATACTATCTTCTTGCAAGCTGTTTTTTTGGCATCATGATGGCAGAGTATATCCTAATTTTACCAGCTGGCTTTCAGCAGGCCTCAGAGGCTTTATCAGGAGGTACAATGTTTCTTTGGGGCTCTGTTCCTTCTCTCTTGGATCATAATGTTTACGAATTAGGACATATAAAATTAGGCTTACACAGAATTTGAATGCTAGTCTTTACACAAAGTTTTTTCTAGGATCCCATGGAATTTCCCCTCCTTTGGCTCTCAGGCCAACTTTTTGACTCCAGACCCAAATATGATCTGGGGCCCTGCACCCCATCTCATGGGCCCTGGTAAAATTGTAAAATGTAAACTCCAAGGAAATTGCCCTTTTTGACCCTGGGCCCAGATACAATTTACCCTTTACATCCCGCCCTATCATGGACCCTGATTTTTAGGTCAAAGGGCACAAACACAGGTCTTGATGGCACAGGAAATCATTTAATGGAAAAAAAATCAATGTGTTTCATAGGGAGCTGCATACTGTCCCACAGGTGCTCAATCCTAATTTGCACTGGAAGGCCAAGTGACCGGCCCTGTCTCCAGCGCAAGGTAGGTGCCAGATGCAGGGCAACTCAGGATAAGGAGATGTTTTCTCCTTATCCCATGTCATGCCCAAACCACCCTGATGGGGCTACTCAGATCTACACCAGTGATTTCGTGGATGTTAATCTAAGCAGCCCATGTGGGGGTTAGGATTTGGCCTGAACTGCTGCAGCTGGTCCCACTCCCCTTCCAGGCCCCATTCGCCTCCTGGACTGCTTTTTCCCCTCCCCAGAAGTGCCCCTGTTTCACCCTGCCACCACCTTCTCTCATCCCCCATGCTGGCCTGCCTTGGTCTGTGAGAACCTGCCTGGTCCAGGTGCAGATCTGGCATCCATGAGTTGGCATGGGCCTCCAGGCAGGCCTAGCCAGCTCTTGAGGAGGTGCAAAGTGCCTTATGGCATATTTGCAACACTCCTAGGCTCGAATAGGGGGACCTGTGCTGGTCCAACAAGTGCTCTGGGCTGTGCTTCTAGCCTACTACCGTCATCACTGACTGGCAGCAGCTCTTCAAGATGCAAGACAGGAATTTTTCTCTGCCCCGTCTGAAAACACAGGAATTGAGAATTGCATGGAAAGCAGGGAATCTTACCCCTCCTTTGAGCCAAGTAGCAATGCCGTAACAGTGATGACAACTTAGGAATGACATTCCGCAAAGAGAATCCATTCAACATAGGTCTTTAGCTGGTGAATCAGTTGGGACCAATTTTAATTGATGGGGCTGTGAATTAAGGGCACCCTTGTTCATTTTTGATTCTGATGTGTTACTGTTAATAGGGCATGAAAAATGGAAGGAAAGAGCATGTTCAATAATGATAGCTTTTGCTTGTTAATTTTTTATCTTATACTGTACTTCCATTAGTAGCTCAAAAATGCAGCTGCATGGATGCATTTGAGAACGCTAGACTTCCTTCCTTCTATCTTATCCTCATATTTTCTTGTAACACAATACATCGCTCCAAAACGTATCTTAACACTATTTCTTATAATAAAACTCAGGGCCCAATCCTATGCTACTCGCCTACCCTGCAGTACATTGGAGCCAAAATGGCCACTGCTGCATGGGAAGCAGCCAGAGGTCTCCTTACCCTGGTTCCCTTACCCTGTGTAGCACCCCTGTAGCCCCATTGGGTCTACTTAGCTGGTGCAGAACAAGGAGATATATGTTGGGCTCTAAGGCAGCCTCTGATCTGCATCTCGTCCCCTACCCAGTTTCAGCCCCCCTCTGCCTTTCCCCCTCCTCCCCCTGCCCAAGAACACCTTCCTATCACTTGGCAGAACACTTACCACAAGGTTCTCACACTGCTCCTTCCACCAGCACAGAAACCCAATATTGAGTAGCAGGAACCTCCCCACTGGAAACTCTCCCCTCCCAGCTTCCACAATGTTAATTTAATCTTTGACCACCAAATTTAGGGTGATATATTTTAAATATTTAGGCCATCCCGCCATTAAGGGATGGAATTCTTTAAGGGCAGCTAAGCATTTAATCCAATGGTCTCCAAAACCCTGCAGGCTACTTTGAATATTTCATATGGTAAGAGTTGGTGGCTGTTGATAGGATTTGGTGGTCTATTAAAACTTCTGTGAGGAAGGTTGTAACCCAAATTAACCATGATGCTCAGTGCTGGGCCTCAAAAAAGTGGGCCTCAAATTAACTAGTGCTGGGCCTCAGTGCTAGAGGTAATTCAAAATTGGTTTCTTAGAGCTCTTTCAACCTCATTTGAAGAGCACCAGCTGCTCTAACATTGGGCTCTGCACCATGATGGCGTGAGTTTGTAATATTCATTTATTGGCTACAATTCCATCATGTGTGAACAAATAAATTGCCAAACACATTTAAGTTTGAGCAAACATTGGAACGTGCTGTGTAAAAATACATTATTTACTTACAGCATATTAATGGCTATCTTAGAACCTGTCTTATTAAGATATTAGGACAATTTTATGCCATGGACTGCGGTAACTATTTCTTGGTATAGCAAAATAATTTTCACTAATACCAATTTGCAAACAATTCCCATTCTTCTGTATGGTACAAATGACTGTACTCAACAAAATATAATTAAACTCTGCAAATGTAATTGCAGTATTTCACATTCTATTTGCGCCAAAAAATGGTCTGTATAAATGACTTTTCAGACCACCCCTGGTAAGTATTTTTGGCTGATCAGTACTTTTACATTTGTGGCTGAGAAAAAAAATAAAGGTACGACTGTTTATATATATATTATTCTATAGGTCATGCATTCATCCAGATATCTTTGTTTGTAGCTTATAAATGTGTACAGTACAGTCACTGTTTCCAGCCACAGAGATAATTTAATACAAATTACTACTCTGGACTTTGCCCAAGCTTAATTTAACCTGAATGTAGTTCCCCATTGTTACCGTCCACCTTTGACTACCCAGTTATTGTTTACTGGACATGTAACATTATTGAAATAACCTTTGGTTTTGATCAAATAAAACAGCATTACCTGAATGCAACTTCCTCATGTATGAGAAAGACATGAAACTCTTTCTACAAAACAGGCACCTTAGCAACATGAATAATGCTAGCAAAATATTTTCACTATAACAAAGAAACAGGAAAAAGCACTCGGGGCCCGATCCAATATCCCAGCCCCGAAGCAGCTATGCCAACAGGCCAAGTGCATCAGTGCTGGAAAGTTGAGTCTTGCATTGCAGACTCTGTGAGTGTTCTCTGATTCTGAAGGAAGTATTGAAATCAAAATAAGCATGCATAGGGGTCAAGCTGAATAGCTGCAATTCTGCACATACTTATTTGGGTGAAAAAAGTCCCATTGAATTCCATGGGGCTGACATCCTTGGACTAAATGTCAGGTTTGTTTATAGTTCACTAGCTTAACGGTCTATATATTGTTGGTTTTTAATGAGACTCCAGACTTGTATCAAATGCTGCTAGATAGTAAAGTAGTAAAGTAGCATTGCCTGATATAAGAAGCAAGAAATGACATTTTATAAGAGACAAACTGCATGACAACCTAAATGAGCTTGTCTGATTTCTGGTTTTTGCTGGTTTTGAGAAGGAAAGAATAACAGAACACTACCTGTCAGGTAAAGTGATGGGCTCATGTGTCTATTCTTTCTCAATATATTTTCAACATCAAGCATGTGAGGAGAGGATGGTATTTTTTCCATTTCTCCAGTAAGCAATTCTGAGAGGGACAGACAAGAGTTTGACCAAATAAAAGTGCATCACAGTTAGAGCTGCTTTTCTTTGAATAAAGTGACATGCAACAAGCGTTTACATGAACTCCATTTTCAGGGACAATTTGAACTACAGCCCAAATGCTACTGAAATTTGTTGCCTGATATTTTTCATATGTATTCAAAAAATTGAGCCATGGATCTCAACGAGGCTTACTCAGAGGTAAGCAGGCATAGGTCTACAGCCTGAGGCACACTTACATTCACTGAAATAATCCAAACTGAATAAAACCCTGTGGTGCTGACATAATATTTGCTATTTTTGGTCAGAGAATTCCACTTGGAGAGATTTGCCCTTCACAGTCTTAAGAGTGTAGGCATAGAAGAATTATTTTATGGAAGAATAAATTTCAAGAAGAAAGCGTTCCAAAAAATAATTTAGCACAGTGAGGAAAACCACAGAGAAGCTATTTGCAGAAAAACGTCTTTTACACAATCCTTGAATTGGCACTGATAAGTCTGCATGGGGAATCTGCAATTTACTCTGTCTAAAAATGTACATTATTATTTTTCCTTCCCCACTAAGCACTTTCACACACACAGCACAAAACAGCAGGGAAGCAGTTTAAGCTTAAGGAGCAAAATCATCCTCAGTTGAAACTCCCTACTTGGGGAACAGACACTTGGGGAAAGTTGGTACATGTAGGAATTATCAATTGGTAGGCACTAGGGGGCTATACTGGCTTGCATTCAACAGTAACAGAATACACTAATAGCAGAGAATGGCATGAGGAAGGAGCCAAACAAATTTGCAACTCTCTGGAAAAGGAAGACAGAATAACATCAGAGGCAACATCAGCAACCGCATGGGTATACCATGGGAACAAGTGTCAGTTATGTAGGATACATATAAATAAAAATGCACAATATGAACATGCACAATATGAAAAAATGCACAATAAAAACAATGGCAGGATACACGGCAAGCATGTGAGCGAGCATATGTACTAGAACAGCGATTTCCAACCTTGTTCATCTGGCAGCACCCCTAACAACGCACTAAAATTGTCAAGGCACACCATCAGTGTGTGTGCGTGTTTTAAACAATTGACAAGGCACACCAAACTGCTGGTGGGGTGATCGCATCTCCCAATGGCCCTACCAATAAATGATATTCCCCAAAATCCTAAAGCACACCTGTGGACCATTCGTGGCACACCAATGTGCCAGGCAGGGCACACTGGTCGAAAATCCCTGTTCTAGAGCAGTGATGGCAAACCTATGACATGGGTGTCAAAGGTGATACACCACATGTTTGGGGTGACACACCAGCATTCACCAACACCTGACAAAAAACGAGTTTTTCTACTCATCTTTGTAATTATTATTATTACTTTCTTTATATAATACACAGTATCCCAAATGACTGGACTGCATTTTCTATTTGAATAAACGAATATAAAGGATAGTTTCTCTTTTGTTTGGGAGGGGGAGGATTGACACGCCAACAGCGTCAAGCTAAGCATTTTCCTAAGTTTTGACATTACATAAGGTTCGCCATCACTGGACTAGTATAGAGCAACCCACAGGCGGCCGTGCTGTTGTTGCCGGCAGTCTGCAGGTGAATGCAGCGCACAGCATAAGCTCGGCAGCCTCGCTCGGCGCGTGCGGTGAAGTCCAAGCGGCAGGGCACAGTCACAGCTCCATGTTGGATTTCCACCCGACCGACCGTCGCTCGTGCAGACTCGAAAGCCAGTCCCACACTCGCTGGCTCGCGGGAGCGGAGTCGCGCGCAGGTGCCGCTCAGAACCGCTGCCCTGAATTCCACGGCGGCGGCTGGGGGCGCCCGGCCAGCAGGGCGCCTGGAAGGCGAGCGGTGGCCGCTGGAGGCGACGCGGGGCTGCCTGGCAGGGAGCGAAGCCGGCCCGCTGTGACAGGCAGGGTTGCCCCGGGGGGAGACGCGGCGCCTCCCCCCCCTCCGCCACCCCGGCCGCTTACCCAGAGGACGAGGCTGTCGCACAGCAGCTGGTCGGTCGGCTTCCCTTCCATGGCGGCGGCGGCAGCAGCGGCGGCACCGATTGTCCCCTCAGCAGCGGCGCCGCTGCGCTCTGTTACGGAAGACACAATGCACCAACCTCACTTACGGCCAGAACAATGCGCAGGTTACGTCTCGCCCGCCGCCTGTGTCACCTACATTGACATCCATCACGAGCCCTGGCCTGGGGAGCCCATTTTTTTTTTTGTCTGTGTTTGTTGGACGGGAGAGGCAGCCAATCGCGAACTGCTGAAACTAGGCTGGCGTCACCTATTGGACCTCGTGACAAGGCACTTGGTCCTATCAGGAAGGCGCGGCTGAAGGCTTGTGGGAAGGTGCGGTAGGAGCAAGAAGGTTAGATAACAGGCGTCGACATGACATCATTATCTTGAAGCCATGAGTCAGACAATATGGCTGACTCAGATCTTTCCCGCCAGGAGGAGGGTTGCCGTGAATTCTCTAATAAAACTCTCCCTGCACGTCTGCAGAAGTTAATATCTACCTCGTTAATAATGCCTTTGTGTTCTGCATACGGGTGTGCGAATCGCTGCACGAAAAATGGGATGTAATTTCCACAGAAAGATTCATGTATTCACATTACATCGGTTCAATAAAACTACCGTTCAGTGAGTGCATTATTTTTGAAGCTGTGTACTTTCTTGTTGTTCCTAGCAGTCTTATTCATCATTTTCTGACACTCACTGTTAATGGTCTAGAAGGGAAAGAAAAAAAAATATTTCCTTTTTCCCCCCTTCCCGTTTACACTTTTTTTCCTGCCTTCCATTTTCTACGGTAATATTTTCGAAATTCTGAACATTAACAGAATTTGTTTGGGGGGGGGTGAGTGTAGAAGTTTAAAAAAATACTCGTAATAGCCTAGAAGTAAAAAAGGAATTACTCTCATATTGACAACTACTTGTGTTATACATTGAGAGATTTTAATGTAATTTTCCTACATATTTATCTAATTTTTGCCCACCCTTCCCTTTTTTTTCTTTCCTTCCCGTTCACACTTTATTTTTGCTTGTGTAGATTTCAAAAAAGTCTGTCAAAATAGTGCAATCTGAGTTTAAATAGACAGCATTTCGTCCGTTATGTTCAATAATATAATTATGAGGAATTAAACCTTGTAATTGCATATTAAATCATAATAAGGTTACCAGTGATGTTTCTCCACGATCACACGTTTTTATTTTGGTAAGTTTTTATTTCAGGAGTAAACTATTCAGTCCTAAACAGTACCAGAAAACCAATTCGAAATGCTTGGAATGAGCAATGTTTTGAGTCACTTAACATGGCCGCTAAGCCCGCCCCCTGGCTTCAATTCGCTCCTATCAATTCAATAGGCATATCCTCTCCTGTTATTATAACTTTATGGGTAGGAGGTAGGGTGGGACGACCGAGAGGAGCGAGTCACTACAGCGCCATCTGCCGGAAGTGCTCGAAAGTGTTTGAGTCCGAGAAGCTTCGTCGCTGACCTAGATGCGAGCTGGCCGACAGTGCGACAGTGCGAAAGTCCACGCGCGCTCTTGCCGGCTTCTCCCACTAGTGCCATAAAAGGGATCAGTCGCTGTGTGTGTGTGTATTCTTTTTCTTCGCCGCCTTGACATCTGTTCAACCCCTCGTCTGCCTCGTTCACAGAATGATCTTCCCTCCGCAGTTTGCATTTATACGCGCCACGTTGTGCAAGGAGGGACACTGTGACATAATCGCCAACATTTGACTGAGGGGAAAATGTGCTTGCATGCGTTTCACTTTAAGCCGACACCAGGTAATAGACACACACTCACAGAGGCACCTGCGTTGAGTCCAACAAACAACCAGTCAGATATTTCCTGTCCTAGGACCAATGAAAAGGTCGCAAAGGAGGCGTGTACAAGCTTTGGGGTTCAACAGTGTGCTTCATTAGGCTGGATGTTGAGCAGCAAGGGAAAAATGGGGAGAAAATGGTGTGTGCTTAGCATGCCTGCAGAGATTTTTCCACCTTGTCCAGCAGCATTTTCTGTCTCCCCCCCCCCCCGCACGGGGATTTTTTTTTCCTGCTTAATAATTTAACACCAGCCTGAATGAAAAACTTGGATGCTCTGTTTAACAGTTGCAAAAGGGCACAGAAGACTTGTTAGCAAGTACAAAAGAAGACTTGCTACAAAACCCCCTCCTTTAAACATACAATTTTGAAAAATGTAAATCTAAGGTAAACAGAATCATCAGACACATTACAGGTCCAATCTTTTTATACACTGATTTTTGATCCAGATAAGAAGAACCCTGCTGATCCCTGGCGAAGGAGAAAAAAATGTCCCTTTAAAATCCCTATTCTAAAAACTACTTTTCTAGGGAGTCAGGCTGCAGGCATGCCCTGGTATCCACTGATTCGGTATCCAAGGTTTCAGTTATCCATGGATACTGGGATGCCTATTAAAAAGATAGGGGAATATTTAAAATATCTCTTTTTTTAACCTTGTGGCAGCAAATGCTCCCCTATCTTTTTAAAAAGGTGTCCCCAGCATCCATGGTTTCAGGTATCCACAGGGAGATCCAGAACAAAACCCCAGCAGGTACCAGGGCATGCCTGTATTCAAACGGCTATTTTACAGCTCACTTTGGGAAAAATGACCCCCTTCCTTCGCCCTGGCTCACTGAACAATGGAATATGGAATTAATCCCTTTAACATTCCATTCTTCAGTGAGTGAGGGCTAAGGAAGTGGGTTGCTTTTCTCAGAGTAAGCTGCAAAATAGTTCTAATTTACTGCCTGCCTGACTCGTGTTTTGTTTTATTTTAACTACTTTTATTTAACATGGTTCTTTATATCAGCGGGGAGTCCTAGAACCAAACCCCAGTGGATACTGAGGTCCCACCTTGTATATACAAATCATACAAAACCTATAAGCAATTAAAGATAGGTTAGCAAGGGAATAATGTTCTTTTGGTGCTATAAAGAAATGTTTCTCAACACCCTTCAATCAGTAATGTTGTAGTAAATGTTGTATGAGTGGTCCTCTGTACAGACACATAGTAGAATTCTGAGCAGGTGCAGAGCTGACCTGGGAAGCTTTCAGAGCTCTGTCAAACATTCTGCCCCTGCACTCAAATGGAGAGACCCTTAGTATATACAGTAGTTGCATGCTGAAGCTCAGGTAGAATGCCCAATCCCAAAACATGAAATAAAGTTTGTTACTTTTCCTACAGCACCAAAAAACAATGTCTTGTTCACCCACCATTCTCCTTCCATCACATTCATTGGAGGTGGCTGATTTAGGACATCCTAGGTATGATTTTCAGTTGTGTACTGACAACTTCAATTGATGTCAATTTGAGCTATATATACCAGCTCTCTGAAAACTAGGTCACGGAAGACTGAAACTAGGCAACCAAAGTACTTTACAGAGATAACTGTGAAAAATGTGAATGATGGTGTTTTCAGTTAGGTCTTCAGGATCTGAGGAGAATTAGATAGAAAAATAAACAAGAGTGAGGATAATATCTGAAATGGCAATATCTTAAAACAGGACAAGGACAAAGCAACAGCATTACCAAAAATATGGATGAGGAGCCAGTACAGCCGTTGAAGAACAGCTTGAGACGTGATCTCAACACCCAGTCCCAGTTTTTGGACAGTCTTCCAAGATGTAATCCAACTGGAGGTTACCAGAGCATGGATAACTGTGGCCAGGCTATCCCCCATCCAGAAGTGGTCACAGCTGGTGCACCTGCTGCAAGAGGTCAAAGGTTGTCTGAGTGATTGAAGACACCTGAGCCTCCAGTGATGAAGCTGAGAGCGCAATCCGAGCCTGGAATTAGGCCAGCAAAGTTTGGCCGGCACCAGGGCCACTGTAAAGCACGTTTGGACTACTTTCAGAGTCAGGGAGGGTGGCGTATGTGGTAGCCTCTCTGACTCTGAAGGTCCAATCCTAAGCAGTGCCAGCCTAGCAAGGCAGGCACAGCAGGGCTGTCTCCTAAGGCCATAAGGAGGTGGCAGCAGTGCAATGCAGGGCACGGGGAGGTTTTCCCCTTGCCCCCAGGTAAGCCCCAGCCAGCCCTCTGGGGCTGCTCGGATCTCCGCCTGCTGCTTTGCAGGTATAGGTCAATGTGCACAGCAGCAGCCCAAATTGGGGCTGCCGGGGACGGGGCTTAGGATATGGCGCAATGGCTGTTGTCCATCCCTGCCCCCGTCGCCACCCATTGGACTGCTCCATTATGCCCAAGGCAAGCCTCTGGCATGCCCATGGCGAGGTCCAGTGCCGACCAAGTACCGCCGGCGCTCAACTGGTACACAACCGGCACAGCCAACGGGCACAGTGGCGCCCATGCACTGGTGCTGATGCTTGCACTGGTCCAGCACCCAATCCCATGGCGCAGGCGTGCCTGATGGCACATTTGCGACAGCACTGGACCGGCGCAAGAGTGCAGCACAGGCGCAGTGCAAGTAGAGGATTGCGTTCCAAGAGTGGTCCAAACATAACTAATGGTGTCCCTTGTGCTGGCCAAACTTTGCTGGCCTAACTGTGCCGGCCTAACTCCAGGTTATGATTGCATCTGGGTCAGTTACACCCCGGATGTGGACTTGATCCATCAGAAGGAGGGCAACTTCATCCAGGACAAATCAAACATCACTTTCCTGGGCAGATTATATCTGGACTGAGTTTCAGTCCCTTAGCCTTCATCCAGTAACAATCCGTTACTGAGTCTCAGATAAGAAGGAGTGGTAGGGCTAGGTATCATCCTACTACAATGGCACCCAACACCGCATCCTAGATGACATAACTGAACAGTATCAGGAAGATATTGAGGGACATACTTATTTTGGAATGGGTGGGAAAGTCCAGTGAAGGGTTACGATCAGATATTATATGCAGGGTTGGAGACAGCTTTTGGGGGCCCTTGGACACAAACCCTATGGATTTTCCATTTATATACCTGCATACCAGTGACTCAATCTACGCCCCAGTCTATACAGGATCTGGACAGGACACTGGGGAGGTTTCTCCATGCCACCACTGCAGCAGTAAAGTGGAGGAGATATCTATCTACTGCAGGTACTGCCACACCTGGTAGTGCCCTTGTGACTTACTGGACAATGGGTGTTGTGTTAAGAGTCTCAGATGCTCTGCCTGTTCCCAACATTGTTATAGAAATGCTGATGGTGGGGTAGCAGTAACAGCAGACACAATACCCTTCAGGACTATGGACACTTGACATGTACCCAACCACACCACACCTGTTACTCCATCCCTGTTCATATGATAGGAAAAGATGGGGAATGCCAAACGCATGTTAACCTAAAGAACAGAATGTCTATCTTTTTTTCCTATTCCAGCCAGAAACACAAAGTACCTGGATTTCTGGCACCTGCTAAGCAGTGGTGTCATCTAAATGATTTAAGAACAGGTACCCACTTTTGATTGGCATGTGTTGGGACCCGCCCACCGGAAGTGACGTCATTAGCTGGAAGTGAGGTCGTGGCAGGAAGTGACATGAAAAAAGTCCTTTTTGAGGCCTCAGACAATTTTAAACTGACCCAACAGTTGCAACAGTATTCCACAGCACCCCCAGAACATGTTAAGGAGGCCTGGCATCATGTTAAAGTGACCCAACAGTTCCAAAACCCCAGAGCAGCTCATTTTTCAGTGGTAAGGCAAGGCAAGTCTCTGCTCACTGCCTGCCTGGCTGGCTGGCTCTGATAACGTGCAGGCAACTCAAACATGCAGGAAATTCAAACGTTGCAGGGGGCGGAGTCGACGAGTGGGTGGACAAATGGGCGGGGCCAGCCGTAATCCTAGGAACCGGTACTCGCGTACCCCTGCGTACCCCCTGCATGACATCACTGAAACTAAGTACCATCAAAGAGATATGATACATCTTGTAGCTCTCTTTTAGTCTTGATCATTTCCCCTCCCTTCACTTTTCAGGTGCTAAGCATCACTCTGTCACTGCAGAATAGATGAGATACCTTCCTTTGAGGCTGTCATCAGTTTTGTTCCAAAAGACTGTCAGTCTCTTGGGCCCCCAGGCGTGGCACAATCTGTTCCCTCTTCCTGCAGCCTTCAGCTAGTGAGAACATTCTCTGACGGGGAGCTTGGTGAGCAGAGGAACCGAACTGCTGCTGTTGAACTTACTTCACCTCTCCACATGGTAGTACTGGGCAAAACGGCCAAATCACCACAGGTGGCTGTACAGTTACATGCACTATACTACAGCTACGCTAAAAGGGAGACAGGATGCCTTGTTTCCATTTCTTCGTCTTCTTTTCTACGGCTTCATTTGGTGCTTTTTCATTATTCCTTCACTGAATAACTATAATGAGGCGGCGTCGAGATATGGGCGTGCCCTGGTATCCACTGAAATCGGTATCCATGATTTCAGTTATCCATGAATACCATGAATACTGGGAGTGCAATCCTAACCTGGAGTTAGGCCAGCACAGTTAGGCCAATAAAGTTTGGTTGGCACAAGGTACACCGCAAAACGTGTGTGGACCACTGTTGGAGTCAGAGAGGCCGGCACACAGACGTGTGCCATCCCCCCTGACTTCAAGAGTGGTCCAAACACGCTTTATGGTGGCCCTTGTGTCAGTCAAACTTTGCTGGCCTAACTATGCTGGCCTAAATCCAGGTTAGGACTGCGCCCTAGGATTCCTATTAAAAAGATAGAGGAACATTAATCAAATCTTTTTTTTTAGTGGTTGCAGAAAAACCACAGTTGTTCCCCTATCTTTAAAAAGTTGTCCACAGTATCCATAGTTTTATACACTTACAGTGGGTCCAGAACAGAAATCCAGCAACCTATATTTTTCTTTCATTGCATCATTAGACATGTTTTAGAGGTTTGTTCTTACTGCGTCCCTAGTTTTTTTTAGTTAGTTTTATTTCTCTATCACTATTGCTCCATTTTTATAGTTTTTGAAGTACAGTATACAAGGTATCCTTGGATAATTGAAACCATGGATAGTGAATCAGTGGATATCAGGGCACACCTGTATTGGCAAAGTTGGTGAATAAATCAGAAGGTATAATAATGTCTCCTGATTGCAGTCTGGGACATGTGAATTCTGCATGTTGGCTTGACTGAACAAAACTGCTAACTCACAAGGTTTCTCGTGACTTGGCAGGCGACAGGGCTGAGCATGATCACCCTCCCTCCTGTTTCACATGGATGCAATGCAGCAGAATGGAGACCGCAGTGCTTTCTGGATCTGGTCCATCAAAAACTGACCGAGAGGTGGTAGAAGAGAAACGAACTGGTGTCACCTTGGAAAAAAGCAGATTTTCTTATCCCCTGAGATGGGTAGTAATTCTTTACATGTGACACAACTCATGTGATAGTCAATCAGCTGATTGCATTTTTGTGCCAATCTAGATTATAAACACCTTGACCTGCATTCACAGTCCTGTAGGGGGAAGGGCAGAATAGCACTTTTGGCAGTCACCAGGGTTTAACCTTGAGATACCCAGTTTCAGCTTATATAAACTCTGTCTTCCTCTTTTTCCCCCTAGCAAGCTTCTTTTAATTGTTCAGAGAAAAGTATACAGTGTGTTTTACCATTCACACTGTCACAGCCTAATACGGTATGAAAGCTTGCTAACTTGTTTCTAGCAAGATTCAAAGCAGCTCTAATGTGAGGTCTGCCAATGTGATATGAATATAGGAGTAAACAATTTGTAGGATTGTCTGTGTCTGATAGAATTCCTCAATGCAGAATAGCTATTCATTGAAAACTGTGGGTTTTTTTAAAAAAAGAAAGGGCACTTTTCTCTCTATTAATTCAGCTATGTTTATGTTGTAGTGCCGCTATTCTAATCTGCTAATCAATGACAGCAAAACCAGGCAGGGCAGACATTATTTGAGAACAATTAATCTGAAATGAATGACCAGCTTTATTAAAACCCTTCGAAAATAACCCACATGTTGTCTGAAGTCTAGATATGACTGAATGTTCATTTTACTTCAAAGGAGCTTTCATTAATAGGTACGGCTCAATCAGCTATATAGATCTTTATATTCGTATAGCTGGTAATGCAGAAGCTTAGCAACAGGTGGGGCCAAAGTGTTGCACATGAATAATGCACATGAATATGGCTTTTTGTCAGTCAGGTGGGAGACACTCTCTTGCACAGTGCAAAAAGAGTATGTCACACACTTGCCTAAAACATGCAAGTACCCGAGGCCACACACACAGTGGCCAAACTTGCTTGATGTAAAAATTACATACGATCAACTTCAGATATTTGCGCACCGCAAGAGCGCTGTTTGAGAGCCACAATATTTAAAAAGCATTTAGATTCTTAAATATACAGTATTTAATCACCACAGAGCCTGAACAGGCTCTGGCGGTGCTGGGGGCAAGGTGACATCATCCCCTGTATCATCATGCCTCTAGCACAACCGCACAACCCTCTGGGCTGCCTCGCGACACACCCCAGCGTCCACCATTTTGGAGCGAAACGGGTGCAGGGGTGGGCAGGCGAGCCAATCTGCCCGCCAGCTTTTTCCTCTTCTCCTTCAGTGGAGCGCCTGCCCCTCCAACGGCACCCATAGCAGGCACCACCCCATGCCACATAGACACTCTGCTCTGACTCACCATGAACATTAAACATATGGTTTTTTTTTCCAGTGGACTCTCAGTTTATACCTGGTAAATAATTATAAAGCTCACAGCCCAATCCTAACTTTTGCTGGAACAGGCAGGCCGACTGGCCTGCTCTGTATCCAATGCAGGTTAGGTGCAGGCTGGAGCACAACTTGGGGTCAGAGGTTTTTTTACCCCTTACCCTGTGTTGTGTGCTAGCTGCCCCTATGGAGCTGCTCAGATTTGTTGTTCAGTCGCTAAGTCGTGTCCGACTCTTTGCGACCCCATGGACCACAGCACGCCAGGCCTCCCTCTCCTCCACTAGCTTCCAGGAGTTCGCCCAATTTCATGTTCATCACTTCGGTGACACTATCTAACCATCTCATCCTCTGCTGCCCCCTTCGCCTTTTGCCTTCAATCTTTCCCAGCATGAGGGTCTTTTCTAAAAAGTCCTCTCTTCTCATGAGGTGGCCAAAGTACTTGAGCTTCAGCTTCAGGATTTGTCCTTCCAGGGAGCAATCAGGCTTGACTTCCTGGAGGATTGACCAATTGGATCTCCTTGCAGTCCGGGGACTCTCAAGAGTCTTCTCCAACACCTATTTACAGGTGTGGGCGCATGGGCCAATCTGCGCTCCAGCTTTTTCCTTTCCTCCTCCTCCTGATTTATAAATCAGGCAGCAGCTTCTAGGGCCACTAAACCATTTGAGATTCTTTATGAAATCTGCAACACTTCTGTCCAAAATTTGCAAGCATCCCCACCATGGAGATAGCCTATATTGAATGTGGCACACTTAGATTTGTAGCAGTGGCACAAAAGATAAACTTTTAAAGAAAATCATCCACAAAGGTGAACAGACTGAGAGCGCAATCCTATCCTGGAGTTAGGCAAGTACAGTTAGGCCAGCAAAGTTTGGCTGGCACAAGGGACAACCTAAAGTATGTTTAGATCACTCTTGGAGACAGAGAGGCCACCACACAGGCATGTGTCATCCTCCCTGACTCCAAGAGTAATCCAAACACGCTTTATGGTGGCCCTTGTGCTGGCCAAACTGTGCCAGCCTAACTCCAGGTTAGGATTGTGCTCTGAAGAATACACTTGTTGGTCAGAGGTTTTTTTACCCCTTACCCTGTGTTGTGTGCTAGCTGCTTCTGTTGGACCAGTGAGAGCAGCCAGCAAGTAGCATGCACAGTGTGTTTCAGCATGGACTCTTGTAGTCTTCCTCTCAGGTCCTTTTGTCCTGGCAGCTCTTTCCAACAGTTATCTCTTCCTTTCTATTTTAAACTTTTTGTTTACTTTCGACTATCTCGATTTCTATTCTGGTACCCTGTTCATTTAAAAAAAAATTGCCAAGGTCAGAACAAAACTGAATTGGGCAGATTAAACTAACTCCCTCGTTTACATTTGCTGACTTCACAGTGTTTCGAGGCAGTTCCTAGTATTTCAGGCCCTTCTGTTGCCCTAGTTTGGTAGTAAGACAAAATGCTGTTCTATCCCAAATAGTGTTTCCGGGTGGGATTTCTCCAGCCCGCCTTTGAATAAGCCTTTGGTGGGGTTGATGGGCATTATGGGATAGGTGGCTGTGGCCCTCAGCCTCAGCTTCCTGCCCTCAGCCTCAATTCAGTGTTTCTTAGTGGTCCTCTCCCTCCCTTGAAAATAGTATGGATTGTACTGTATGGGTCATCAGTTGGGGCCAAATAGGAATTGATCATTGGCCCTTTTTTCCCTACTGACTCCATATTGTGGGTGACACAACTGGCACGTTGGGTGACACCAAACCCAGTGATGCCACTGCTTAGGGTCATGTTGGATCCTGCAAAACTGACCAGCTTGAGTGAAGTTGGTCCTTGTTGACCCTTAAGGAAGTTAGCAGTTAAGGGCAGGGGCCAGAATTTGGTTGGTCCACTGCTTGGAGCCTTGGTAGTGTCCCCAGTGGCTTGGGGGCAGGGAATACTCCACCCAGTTCCATTAGTTAGCCCACATTGTTTTGTGGGGTTGTAGTTAAGGTTCCACTGTTGCAAATTATAGTTAACCAATTGTTCACCCTTCGGTCCAACAATTGCCTCATGTCTTAGTTAGGTGTGGGGGCACCTAATTATCTGAGCTGCTAATCTATTCAGCAGGACAGTGGTTCCCAAAGTGGTGGGCAGCGACCCACCACTCTGGGAAGCAATTGCTGCTACCCCTTTAAGGGTTGGGGAGAGGTAGAAGGCAGCAACACAATCTCACAATCCTGGACTCCTCTTTGCCTAGAGCAGCAGCAGAACCCACCCATTCTCTCCCACCTGCTCACCCACAGAGACTATCCCTTCCTCTCCCCCCCAGCCCACTCAGCATGCCTGGAGGCTGGAGCAAGAGACCTCACTCCCCCCTTGCTCTCAATCTGGAAAAAAGTTGGGGGGGCTGAGAGACCATGGGTGCTCAATCCAGACTAATTATCCCAGAGAAAGAAACATCATTGAATTCCCCAGTCAACTGGATATACCTGAAAAAGCTACGCAGGATCAGTTCTGGTTTCACCTTGGATGGGTCACAGGAAACCATTGGCTAGAATGTGGATGGGCAAGAAATGGATCACTTCCGGAGACCCAACCTGAGTCAGGTTTTGCAGTTGCCTGTGGAAGCTTGGAAAATGCAAGAGCTGTGCAACCAGGACAACAATTGCACACCTGGAAAAATAAATGGAGGGTTCTATAAGAAAACATTTGCAAAAACCCCATTCAAAAAAGGGGGTTTATGGTCAGCCTGCCTATGTAAATTGCCCTGAGTCAATGAGAAAGGCGATATATAAATAATATGATTGATTGATTGATTGATTGATTGATAAATAAATAAATAAATAAATAAATAAATAAATAAATAAAAAGCAACCCCCACCCATAATGTCCTTAAAAAAAGCCACTGTAATATTAGTGACCAGGAAACACAAGGAATAGTTAAAATATCATGATGGATACAGTTGTAGAGTCATAAATGCTAATTGTAACATTATTTGTAATAGTTTATTATCCAGTATAATAGTGAACTCAGTTCATTATTATACATCAGTTCACTTTTCACTTTTATACATTAGATATAGGTATATACATCTTGATCTGACAGAATCCTGAAATTCTAATTCAATCCATGGCTCCAAAATTCTACCTGCATACTCAAGGCAGCTGTATATTCAAAAACTAATCAAGTCCTGAGCTTATAGTTCAACATGTTTTCTCATAAATCAGCTCTGGGCTTAACAGGATGCTGATCTGTAAAATGTACTGGATTATTTATTAGAATGTCAATAGTGCATTTTAAGGCCAAAGTTTCCACATTTCCCAATCTTTAAACACCTTTTCTTCCCGTAAGTCTAATGGCAGCATTAATATGTTAGTATACACATGCAGCAGCCTTCAAATATGCTTCTCTGTATGTATTACTCAACAGACATAATACTCTTAGGGCGCAATCCTAACCTAGAATTACGCCAGCACAGTTAGGCCAGCAAAGTTTGGCTGGCACCAGGGACACCATAAAATATGTTTGGACCACTTTCAGAGTCAGAGACGCCAGAACACATGTGTGTGTCATCCTCCCTGACTCCTAGAGTGGTCCAAATGCACTTTACAGTGGCCCTAGTGCCAGCCAAAGTGTGTTTGCACCACGCGCGGAGACAGGGAGACCAGCACATGGATTCCAAGAGCGTTGCAAACACACTTTATGATGCATTTGCAACACTCCTTGGCCAGCACAATTGACTTGTGCCAGCCTAACTCCAGGTTAGGACTGCGCCCTTAGATTCTGTTCTTCAGCTTACTTCCTTACTAGAAAATGGAAGAAAACTGAAACAAGATCAGTTGTATGTGTATGTGCACATAAGCAGGCTGCTGGGCAAGTGCTGAGCATTTATAGCAAACACACTGCTGAAAATTCTACTGATTTCATTGTGATTTAAGCACATACCAAACTTTCAATCCTATGACAGCTGGTTGTGTGTTTTGCTGTTGCCTTCTCATTGACAGCTGGTATCCATGATTTGCTATTGCATTGGAAGTAGGTTAATGGCCACTCTAAAAGCTAAGACCTTGCAAAACACTGTAAGGCCTCCCTGTGCATACAAAGAGTCAGCATTCTCCATTTACACTTCTCAGAATATAACTAGGTCAGAAATGTGCAAGAAAAACCTTCTCAAACAAATCCAAAGCTCTTTTAAAACTCAATTATGGACATGCCTGAATTTTACCGTAACAGTGTCAGGACCATGGCCCTTTGTTCCATTCATCTGTTGGAAGCTGGACTCATATGACCTGGAGTGATATAAAGCTTTGCTTATTTGTATCTGAATGCTCATTGAATGGCTTTGCATAAGAGCCCAATCCTATGCATGTGCACTCAGTAGTAAATCCCTTGATAGTCAATGGGCCATACTCCAGTGGTGTCATCTACTCACCAGTAGACAGTACGCTGGGCGGGACTTAGCATGATCGACAGCCCGTTCACTCACTTCCGCTTTCTTCGCGCTCCCCGCGCGGCTTTCCCTTGCCTCGGAGGGAGCGCCTCCTCGCGAGGGGGGATGGGTGGGGGGCGCGCCGGGTGCCTGGGCGAGCAGGCGCCCCCTCCGAGGCGAGGGAAAGCCGCACGGGGAGCGGGAAGAAAGCGGAAGTGAGTGGGCGGGCTGTTGATCACGCTAAGTCCCACCCAGCGTACCGTCTACTGGTGAGTAGATGACACCACTGCCTTACTCCCAGCTAAGTGTGGATAGGATTGTGCCTTAGGGCACAATCCTAACCTGGATTTAGGCCAGCACAGTTAGGCCAGCAAAGTATGGCAGGCACAAGGGACACTGTAAACTATGGTTGGATCACTCTCAGAAAGGCCAGTAAACAGATGTGTGCCATTCTCCCTGATTTCGAGAGTGTTCCAAATGTACTTTTCAGTGGCCCTTGTTCTGGCCAAACTCTGCAGGCCTAACCTATTCTAGAGTTTATCTGCTAAGACCTGGGGTCCATACTTTATAATGTATTAGTACACTTACAGCCCAATCATAATGAGCCCTCATGCTAGTGGAATGTGCATGTCCTAGGCGTAAACTGCTGTATGGTTGCCGCAAGAGGAACACAAAGAGGGATGTTGGACGCCCATTGATGCGGGTAAAGAATTGAGCTGGCGCAGGTCCAAGTTGACCCAAGGCAGCTGCTGCAGGTTATCCTGAGACAAGGGAACAAATGTTCCCTTACACCAAGGAGGACTCCAGGGGCCAAAAATCCGCCCCCAGGACCCAGTGGAATCCTATTGGCGCCACTGCATTGCAGCACAGGGATATAGTTAGGATTGGGCTGTGAGTAGTGGCCTGGTATAACTGACTGCATTGATTCAGTGTTGTGATTTGTTCATTACACTGTACAAATTCCTCCACAGGGATAAAAAGATAAATTTGTAACATTCACCAAAGCAATATATTTCCATCATATCTGATTTTCTCTCTAACCCAGTTCTTTCTATCCCCAGTTAACCTTTCATACTAACAGTACCCAATAAAAACCATCGTATTAATAACCTTTGTTTCCCAACTAGCCTTTCTGCCTTTAATCATGTGAAATCCAGCATTCTTGGCTGGCAGCTACTGCAACCCCATTTTACAGTTCTTTTGGGTCTGTCTGACTGTGTTCATTTACTGATCTCTTATCTATGCTAGTGATAGCATGCTGCATTATCAAATGAGCAAAACATGCCCTTGAGAAAGCTTATGGTTGAAAATAATATTTCAGGATTTCCCTTTGAGATATGTAATTGTTCTGGCACGATTCACATGATTTTAAGCCCAAAGGCCTTTGCTTTTTGCAGACATCCTTGGTTAGGAAATTCAGAAACAGATTATTTCCCTCATTGGTATTTAGAAACCCTGGCAAAACCTTGACATTAGTCAGGCCGGTGAATGATTAACTAAAATAAATGGCCTGCCTTTATGAATTGTGGAGAGTGACTCCACATCACAACGCTCTCCTGTCAGCTTAACACAGAGAGACACCGCAAGTTGGTATAGAAGTTGTCCTTCTGCATCTGTTGAAGTGGGAATGATACACAATACATGGTACCAAACCTCTGGGATCAGGTAAGACACCAAAAAGTATGAACTAATAATCTGGATTTTTGTGGGGAGGGTTTTTTTTTTTTTTTGTATTTTCAGAAACATGTTCAATAAAAATTATACATTATTGTACATTTCACTGTGAAATCGTTTTGTCTCCTCCCTTAAGACTGACTTGCAAATTAAAAATAACACCAGAGAATTCTAATCTATTGTTTTTAGTTTCTCATCTTAATTTGTTACTCTTAATTAGATTATTGTATTTATTAATTGCATACTCTACTTGAACGGATGCACAAAAAGTTGCAAAAATTAACAAAGACAATCAAATGACCTTTACTAACGTTCCATTCAGTATGGATTATACTGCATATTATTGTAGCTCTAAAAACGGAGGTTATGTCATGTTATAATACATTGCATAAGGCTCTTGCTTTTGTTTGACAAATGAATTTAATTCCCTGACCAGATCCCCTGCTGCAATTCCTTAAGTTTTAATTGGCTCAATTTGACATGCATTCTAGTTAATTTCTACAGCAAAAACTGCACAAAGCACCCCATTAATTATGGTTGGTTGGGGATATGGAAAATGGAATTGTGGGACCCGTCATAAGGACAGTAAGCAGACATTTGAACAGTTAATATTTGAAAAGTCAGTATAGATCTGGTATATACTATACATGCTTATCAAAGAGCGCAATTTTTAAGACATCCACAAATTCTTTACAGGTCTGGATTTAAAAGCAAGTTGAGCCCAGACCAACATTGTTTCTTAATGAGTACTGTAACTAATAAAGTGTAACCGACACTTTCCAATCACCAAATCTTCTGAAACTTTAATACATGCTGCTCAAGTATTAATGGATGGCTTTTTAATAAAAATATCATTTCAGGTATTAAAATGAAAAAAAAATTGCTCTTATAACACCAGGGTCAGAGTCAGAGAAAAGAAGGATTTTGGAGCTTTTGATGTGCTTATTTCTTTCCATGGCAGATTGAAAAATGAACTATGCTAAAAAAACAAGAAGCCAGTCGAGAGTATAGTTTTTCTGTGGTGTGCCACTGGAGAGCTGAGCCCCGGATCATTCTCTTCTCATGTAGTTAAGAATAAGCTTTGTAGACTACTAATTAAGGGTGGTGCTAAGCTTTCTTCCCTAATACTCTGGGCTATCCTCATGTACTGGGGGGAAATGCGCACAGTTCACCCTGATAACGATAGGATGTAGTCGTTCATACTCCGTACAGGGAAGAACCCTACTTAGATCAGACTCTTTACAGCACTATCTGCGGATACATGTTCATATCATAACCCCCAGCCTTGCTCTCAACAACCCTCATCTATGTCCAGCCAATGATATGGCTCAGATCTTATCGTTGAACTGGACTGATTTTGACTACGTCAGATTGTATTTCTATACCAGGTATACATTCTCTTCACAGAACTATTTCTAGAAGTGGAGTTGTGTTCACCTTGTGAATATCAGTGGACAGTCAACCCTAACAACACTATCTGTTCCTAGCAGTAATCATGTTGGATAATATTGTATATCCTGAGAACATTATGATGTTCTTTGTTTCCGGTATGGTGGCTAACTCAATGCATGCATATACAATGAATGTATGCATATACCATAGAAAGCCAGCATGCAGTAGTGCTTATATTGCTGAACCCAGGTTCAAATCCCTACTCAGGCCTGATGCTTGCTGTCTCCTTTGGACCAGTCAAGATCTCTCTGACTTATCTCATAAGGTAGAGCCAGCGATGGGATCTACAAATGACCTGGGGGAACACTGGGCGGAACTTCCGCGGGGCTTCCGCATGATTGGCTGCCCGTCCGCAGCATTCTGCAGCTGTCCTGGCCTCGGGGGGGGGCTGCCCCCGGTTAGCGCGCCCCACCGCTGCTCTCCCAGGCACCCGGTGCAACCCTCACCTGTCCTCCGCAGCAAGCAGGAGTCCCCCCCCCAAGGCCAGGGCAGCTGCGGATCGCTGCGGACAGGCTGCCAATCACCCAGATGTCCTGCCTAAGTCCCGCCCAGCGTTCCCCCAGGTCATTTGTAGATCCCATCACTGGATAGAGCAGTGATTTTCAACCTATTTCATCTCATGACACACTAACAAGGCACTAAAATTGTCAAGGCACACCATCAGTTTTTTCATAATTGACAAGGCACACTGCACTGCAGGTGGGGGTGGGCAGACACCCCCAATGGCCCTACTCTCTCCCTCCCACCTCCCCACCTCTCTTTTTCAAGTGGTATTCCTCTTATATTTATATTTGTCCCTCTCCACCCCAGCACAGTGTCTTTTCTAGTGGCTGTTGCTGGTGGTGTTCTGCATTTTTAAGATTGTTTGCCCTTATGAGACAGGGAGCCATATAAAATAATCAACTTTATAATTATTTTTTGCCTATAAACTGCTTTGTGAACTTTGTTGAAAAGCGGTATATAAATAGAATTGATTGATATATTCAGCTTCTCGATTGTGCAGCTCAGTCAACTGATACAGGAAGGTTGCCACCCTTTCAGTTGTTGCAAGCAAAGACTCAGTTTAGTTAAGAGTAATATATTTTTGCCACATCAGAAAGTAAATCAATCAATCAAATAGTATTTATATACCGCTTTTCAGCACAAGTTCACAAAGCGGTTTACAGGCAAATAGTAATAATAAAGTTACATGGTTCCCTGTCCAAAAAGGGCTCACAATCTTAAAAAAAAAAAAAGGAAAACACCACCAGCAATAGCCACTAGAGAAGACATTGCGCAGGGGTGAAGCGGGACAATTACTCTCCCCCTGCTAAATATAAGAGGAACACCACTTGAAAAAGTGCCTCTTGTCCTTGTCTTATTCTTAGAATGGAGTCCAGGTATCTTTGATGGATCTCAGCATAAAAGGGGCAATAAGGAGAGAATGGGCAATTGAATATGTCCCTGTCCGCAAGGACAGCATCTATCTGCATGGGGTATCTTGTGAAATTTCCCATATAGTAGGGTTACCAGATACAAACTGGGACAGAGTGCCTATACCTTTAACCATTGTATAGAAGAGGGACTTGTGGCAGGTGCAGCTTTGGAAATCCTTCCTTGATGAGCTGCATCTGCCCAAATTCCCTAGGCTATACAATGGTTAAAGATATAGGAACTCTGTCCCAGTTTGTATCTGGCAACTCTACCATATAGGACAGCAGATGGCAAGGCATTAAACCTGGCTAAAGAAAAAGCTTTCATTTCTGATGGCAGTGCAGTGAGTGTAAATGTGGAGCAATTATGGAGCGACTTGTCCGTATGCTACAGGGATCTCCAAGGGGAGCAGACTCTGTTCGCTGCACTAAAAAGATCTCTCCTTTCAATGTTCAAGAGTCTGCGTTTGAGGCACTGAAACACCTCTTGATAAGGGAGCACACCTAAAGTTTCCAGAGACAGCCCAAGGGAGTAGATTTTCTTGTCTAGGGCATCTATTATATAGCATCTATAGAAAATGGCTGATTAAATTCAAGAAGCATCGGGTAGAGCAAGCTACATGGATGGCCCTTACTAATAAATGACCCTGCCCCAAACTCCAATTACACTTAAAGATCATTCGCAGCACATCAATGTGCCATAGCACACTGGTTGAAAATCGCTGAGATAGAGGGTGGAGAACCATGCATACTGCTCTAAACACTTTGAAGGAAGGGAGGGATAAACATGCAGTAAGTAAATAAAGTACACCCAGATTCCTTGACAGCTTTCCTGCAACTGTGCTGTTCAGGCACTTTATGTGCTCAGAGTCACAAGTTTCTCTCCAGCTTCTTCTGCATGGGGGATTCCCTATGATCAGTTTGTTATCTCAACTTAAAGGTTGCCCTGTCAATGGACATTAACATTTTATTGCTGATGGCTGAGTTTTCCACAAGGGAAATGTCCAAATTGTACTGATAATCAGTTAGCTTGCTGGCTCAATGCCATGTGGAAATAGTTTCAACTTGGGACATTTTCAGAGCAAACAGATTTATTTTCTTGAAGGGGCCTATGCGCAATATGCTACAAAGCCTAAAGCACATATTTTATTATCCTTTTGCAAAAATTGCTTTTTTTTTTGATAGACCACTTTGGCCTTATAGCCAAAAAATGTGGAAAAATATTTAAATAAATAAAAGAAACACAGCATAACAATAATGAATTTTATTGCCAATGTGGTCGTATCCTAAATTCACGGTCTAGGCAAAACATGCTCTCTTGTATCAGTCTATTAGACTTTTCATTAATAAGGTGATTGAGAGCGCACTTCTAACTTTGTGTTAGCCCAGCACAGATAGGCCAGCAAAGTTTGGCCTGCACAAGGGCCACCATAAAGCACTTTTGGACCACTCTTGGAGTCAGGGAGGATGACACACGTCTGTGTGCTGGCCTATCTGATTCTGAGAGTGGTCCAAACATACTTTATGGTGTCCCTTGTGCCAGCCAAACTTTGCTGGCCTAACTGTGCTGGCCTAACTCCAGTTTAGGATTGCACTCTAAATACATGCATTACAGAAATATACAAACATATGGATACACATAAAGGGCAGACATTGGCATTAATTTTCAAATAAGTGTGTATAAGGACTCAACCAACACATGCAATCTATCTGGTTTAAAACTGGAAAAAATTAAAAAAGTGTCCAAATTACTCAATTAAACTTCATCTCCATGTGATGCTCATTTCTTTTTATGACCCATTTTAGGTGCTGGACTTAGTTCAAGATAAACAGAGGGTAGCTTCACTGCTTTTTTTAAACCAACCATCACTTTAAATGACAAATGGGGTATCAGGGTCAAAGATAAGGAAGCAGCTTCTTTTGACCTGTTCTGTGTGTGCTCACCGGAGGCCTCTAATATCCACACAGACTCTTGCCCTGTTGAAATATGTCTAGTATTTTAGACTCCAGGCTGTGTGAGGATTGCAGAACTACTAAGTACACATTTAATCACTTTTCAAACAACACATAAAAGTCATCAATCCAAGAGAAATTTTGCCCAGGCGTTTAACTAGACAATGCTTCAATTTAAATGGAAAAGATGTTTTAGATTATGACCTTCTTTTTGATTTAGGGAATATTTCTGCATAACTTCATACCAGGGAATTTGGGATGGAACCCATTTAAAGGCAACAAGAAACCCAGATTCAGAGTGCAATCCTAACGAGTTAGGCCAGCAAAGTTTGGCTGGCACAAGGGACACTGTACAGCATGTTTGGACCACTCTCAGAGTCAGAGGATGGCACACGTCTGTGTGCTGGTGATCTTATCCTCTGCCTCGGACTAAGCAGCCCAACATGGGGCTGCTCGATTCTCCACCAGCAAAATAGCCAAGGGAGAGTTGGGAAGCCTCATTGTGGGAGGCAGGGCTTTCCCTGGGGGAAGGAGACAAATGTCTCCTTCTCCAGAGGAGAGCTCAGAAGCTGTCTGCCTGCTGCTGGAAGCAGAGGCAGCTGTTTGGCTACTGCTGCTCCCACAGCTGCCAGGCAGCTCAGGAATGGGCCTGTTAGATGAGCCTATGGTTCGATTCAGCATAGAGCAGTATCCATGGATAACTGAAACCACTGATACTGAATCAGTTAATACCGGGAACACCTACCTGTATTGTAAAATATATAAATAACGAGTCATCCCATGCCTAGTTCTAGTGGTGCGATGGTTGAACTGCATAAATATAGCTTCAGATGCTTTTACCATAGGTGTTAAAGAACAGGGCTAGTAAATCAACTATTATGTCAACCTGTTATGAAGGACCTGTTCTATCCTTTTACCTGTATGATATCTCTCAACACAACTACTCTCTGGCAAGCTACCCCATCTAAATTATATGCACTCTTTTTCTTTTGTTTTTACAGATTTATTAATTTAAGTCAAGAGATGAGTCCTCTGGAGAAGAATTATGCCCCGTTGTCCCCAAGACATCACATAGTAAGTTTATAACTCGGCAGCTCTTCAAAATATATTACAGGTATGCCCCGGTATCCACGGTTTCAGTTATCCACAGATACTATGTATACTGGGACTCCTATTAAAAAGATAGGGGAACATTAAACGGATCTCTTTATTTTTATCTTGTTGCAGCAAAACCACTGATGTTTCCTTATCTTAACAAGGTGTCCCCAGTATCCACGATTTCAGGTATCCATGTGGGAGTCTGGAACGGAACCCCAGCAGATAACAGGGCATGCCTGTATAAACTAGAAAAGCAGCTTGATATGTGCCAGGGTCATGGATGTCAGGAAAGCTCTCCAAACTTTCCATCATTTACTCTCTGGAACTGCTGAATTTCCCTGGGTTCGGAATCTTGGTGATCTAATTAGAAACACACTTGGTTCCTGTTTTCGTAAGAGATGAAGCTTAGAAAAAAAGAAGTGGAATTACTATTCAAAACAGCGGCTTGATACATGATATGCTGAATTTTATAGAAGCAGAATGACTTCATTAGCCAGGTTTTCCTGTCCTGTTAGCATATGAGAGTGGCATATAACTAAAATTGAATTTTGTGTGTGTGTGTGTGTGTGTGTGTGTGTGTGCGTGTGTGTGTGTGTGTGTGCGCGCGCGCTTTAAGATAAGAGGTTTCCAAAGGAAAACCCACAGTGTTAAATTAGCCCAGGATGGAACTGTCTTTGGCCGGTCTTAGAAGTGTGTAAAAGAAGCCAACAAGAATTGTGCATCTGCGTTATTAGGTTTTCTTCAGATTTTTCTAGACTTAAAATTAATACTTATGAAGAACCACTGGGAATCTTATATATTAGCTGGGATATATCTGTTTTAGCCTGTGCCTATTAAAGGGTGTGTCTCTTTCTGTGTCTCTAGGAATCTCTTAGACATTGGAAGCAAAGTTATCACAGTGATTTAAGCTGTCCTATTTGCCTCCAGACAGCTACTTTCCCAGTAGAAACCAACTGTGGACACTTATTTTGTGGTGAGTTTACAGGATTTATTTTTTACTTTCCAAATAGATAGTACCATTGATGTTATGTTCAATCATACAAGAAGATTATACTTCTCTAAAATGCAATATTGTTTGTTTACCTTCACCCTGGCATCAGAATTAAGAAAAGGCAGAGAAATTTAAAAAAGTGAGAGATAGAATTTAGGTTATGAAATAACCTAATTCACAAGACAGGAGTCCAAATTAACTCAGATTGATTTATCCCAATTTATTAAAATAAACACTTTGCTTGTCAAACAGATTCCTGAACCAGCTTTGATGATCTGGAGTATTTCTTGATTTTTTAGCCTTGCAAGCTTGCCTGTCTGGCTACTAATAGGATTATCAGGCTCGCTGCATGTAAAGGGCCACAATCCAGAAACCTTCTTCTGCATCCAGTACAGAACAGCTAGCATTTTCTTTGAGGAAGAAAAATCAGCCAGCCAGAGAGTCTTTTCTACATGGATAAGCCTGTTCCAAAGTCAGTTGTGCTCAAAACTGATGCAAGGGTTTATGCATCCCTGTACAAAACTGCCACTGAAAGAGCCCGTCCCCTTACTTCCTCCTCTTTAAGCAGGCTCTTTAAACAAAGCAGGAAATGCAGAGGGCACTAGAAGCATTCCCAGCATTCTCTGCATTTCTGGCTTTGTTTAAGGGGCTGCACAGAGGAAGAAGACAGGTGAGAGGGTAACCAGGAGCTCATTGGCTCAATCACAGCATGACCACTGAGCATGCTTGTGCTGCCCGCGGCTCAGCCTGTTCGCTGCTGGGCCAGGCAGGCCCTTAGCGCCTGACTGCTCCTACTCACAGGTGTGCTTCCGGCCCAGCGCTGAACATGGGGGTGCTGCGCTGTGTGGGGGTGCTGAACACTGGGGGTTCATTGTGGGTGCTGACAGCATACCAGCACCCATGGAGTTGGTGCTACTGAGTAGTAGTATGTCTCTGGTAAAAAGCTGCAGAAGAGCAATGGCAGGAGAGAAATATGGCTCTCTCTCCTGCTTGTGGGCTTTTTACAGGCGACTGGTGGACCACTGTGGGAAACAGAATGCTGGACTAAAGAGGCCAACAGGGTTTTTCTATTTTCCATCTTTATTAGATTTATGTCGGATTTTGAAAGAAGTTTCCTTTGGCTGCTTTTACGGTACCACTGACAGGGTGCAAAGTTTTGCAATATTCAGGAAGTCTTGTGGACAATAGACAGGAAACAGAGACCTCCAAGGCCCACAACAGTTCCGTACTTAAACTGTTACAGTGGAGTCTCTGGTGTGGGAAAAAGGCAAACAGAAACAACTACTATAGCAAAGCAGAACAAAAATAACTTAACAGTACAAAGCCCTACAGAAATCTAATATCAAGACTTTGAATTGTAACACTTGAAGCCTAGGACAGAATTCATAATATTTAGTAAACTCATAGTTAACAAAACTCACACTGGTGCCAAGTATCCCATAGTGCCTTTGGTTCACCTTAAAAGATCCTGGAATTAATGTTTAATTTGTTCCTTTCTGAATCCTAAGTGCATTCAGACTCACAGTGTTAAAAAAAACACACCGCCATAACAGTTATTTCAGTATTCATGGCAATGTCCTACATCGTTGCTGCTTGAGAGATTTGCATTAGGATAGCACTTCACCAACTTTTATGGATGTTTCTGCCACCAGCCCCAAAGCTGGTGAGATCCCCAGCCCAGATTGTAAGTGCTTGTGGGATCAGGGCAGAGGTTGCGGGGGGGAGAGGACCTGGTGGTGCCGCAGTGATCACGGCGCTGTGGGCATTTACAGGTAAGTGCCTTACCTGAATGGGGTCATTGAGGGGTGCAGAAGAGTTGGGGAGTCTCGCTGCCACCTCTACGGTCCTCCGTGATGCTAAAAATAGTTCCATTGCAAGGTCAGAGCTAACTTCCTGTTTCATGTCCAAACAGGAAGTTAACTGATCTTGCAACGGAGCTATTTTTAGCATCAGGTAGGCCCGCGGAGATGGCTGCTGGCCTCCCCCACCCTTCTGCACCCCCCAAGGACCCCATCTAGGTAGGGCACTAGTCTCTAAATGTCTGTAGCACCACGATTGCTGTGGTGCCACCAGAAGTCTTTTCTGGGGCCACTCCCCTTAAGGGGTAATGGCCCCTTTCTGCTCCTTATGGTGGGTCACGACCCACCATTTGAAGAGCACTGATATAAGGAATGATCTGTATTCCAAAACCATTCATGACAACAGGCAGAATTCCCATTGACTTACGATTCCTGTAGGCTTGGAAGGGGAGTAAACATTAGTAGAGCAGCACCAGAGCAGAGTTCATAGGAAAGCCGAATCAGGGTGGGTTATAAGTGCTGGAGTGAGAGGAAACATTATCCACTTGTTTTGATGCTGGAAGCAAGCCCCATTTTCTGTGCTGGGCAACAGCAGTCATCAATAGGATTGTGTTAACAGCATGGATAGTACTATTCAGCAGTGGCACTCCTAAGGGGGATGCAAAATGCAGGAGCCTGAACTCCTATGTAATGCAACCCCTCCCCCTCGCCTTCAGAGCCATCTGCAGCTTGGAGAGCAAAGTGAGCCAGCTCTTGAATGAGTTGAATGTAAGTACTGTATAGGAAGCCGAACATGTTTTTCAGTTGTATTATATCTTAGTGAACAATTGTGTATAGAGCAGAGTTGTAACTAGGGCGGAGCCTGAGGGGCCCGTGTGCTGCGCCAAAAGGGGGCTCAGAATTGGCCCCAGGCTCCACCTTAGTTACGGAGGTGACTATCCATATGTGCTTTGATTGAGCGCCCCTCCTCCAGGGAGACACTAGAAGAGACTGCTTTTGTATTTGCAGGGCAAAGGCATCTCCTCTGGGTTCTTCCCAAAGGCGGAGGTGTGGGCCATTTCACATGTGTGCCCTTCCTCTGGGGAGAACCTGTGACATCACTGCCCCAGGGCGCTGGGGTAGGACATTATGCCTCTATGACATTATGTATGTAGAATACAACTTGCACACTTTTCTTACATCTCCATAAATAAAAAGCCTAGAGGGTTACTTTTTGTTTCTGTTAAAGAAGACTGATTTTTGAGTGGGTGGCGGCGGTTGGAATATCCCTGAGGGGAACTGGCCCTCCTCCTTGTGTAGCTACAGCCCTGCCCCAGGTCCACTACAACATTGTACCAATACAATACTGTAAAGGAACATTGTGCAACTCAGGCTTTTTGGAATGCAAGGTGGAGGAGAACTGATGTTCATAACCTCTGCTTATGGCTGCAGAGTTGGGGAGACTATCAAGTCTGAGGCATAGCCATGGCTGTGACAGTCAAGGTGAAGAGGCTCTGTCCACTGTTCAAGAGGCTCTGTTTATACCCTACAGTGGGTGAGGCTATGCTCAGAGATCCCTAATCTTGTGTGTTTTTCTCACAGCTGGTTGCAGCTGTATTCACCGGATAGTAAGAGAAGTACAACACTTAATCCTTTGAAAAAAACTTTTCAAAGAAGGACTTTAGAGAAACTTAGGCTAATGAAATGAAATGCCTGAGCCTGCACAAATCTAGACATAAGTATGCTGTTTTATAGGTCTTAGAGGTCTGAAGGACAGGTCTGGTCTAGTTTTCCTTTACCTTTCTGTTCTCACAAAGCTGATTTAATGAAGACGTCACTGAGATTTCTAGAGGGAGAGAAAAATGACCTTTTTGCCAAAAAACAAAATAATGCCGTTTTAGTGCTAGGAAAAGTCAGTATTTGCTTTGTATTGAAAAAGACACCAGGATCCCTTGCTCCAAAAGAGCATCAAATGTTTGTAATGTTACATGTTCTTTCTGACAAGTATTGCTTCATAAAAAATAGAAAGGAAAAATGATTTCACAACTCAACAGAACGTTGTGTTATGATAAGAATATTCCAGAGCCATACTTGACTTGCAGCACTCCTCGCCTGGGGCAACATCACCGTCAGCGAGGTCATCTGGGCAGGACGGTCCGGAACGCGGTACCTCTTGTTCTGAGGACGGGCTGCGATGGGGCGCCATTGCGCGGTAGATGCTGCGCGCTTTTTGGCCTGCCCATCCTCCCCTGCGCTTGATTCGCTCTGATATGGAGCTATTCCGGGCGCAGGGAGGCGTGGCCGGGCTCCACACGGGGGCGGGGAGCTGCCACTCAACCGTGCATTCCGGTTGTTGGTGCTGACGGATGACATCACTGATCACCGTGCCTCCATTGCTCCTGCTCCACCCCTTTGCATCGCCCAGCCACACCTCCCTGCACCTGGAATGGTTCCATTTAGGAGTGATTTGACCACAAGGGAGGGTGGGCCAAAAAGCAAGTGGGTGCTTCCACGCTGCTTCACCCTGCCACAGCCAGAGCCCGCTTCCCCCTGAAGCACCCTCCCTATGCCTCTGGATTATTCTTAGGTAGGGTTACCAGATCCAAACTGGGACTATAGAGTAAACTGGGACTATAGACCTTTAACCAGATTCAAACTGGGACTATAGACCTTTAACCACTGTATAGAAGAGGGAATTTGGGCAGGTGCAGCTTTTGAAATCTTTCCATGATACCCTTCTGCTATACAATGGTTAAAGGTAGAGGCACTCTGTCCCAGTTTGTATCTGGTAACCCTATTCTTAGGTGTAGATTTTCTCTGTTGCCCAGCATTTGCCCTGCAGTTCATCTGGCTCAGAGTCAGAAGAGGTCCTACTATCATCTATTCAAGCTCCCTGTTGTAAGATAAGATCATTCATGTTTAGGGTGCAGTCCTGACCAGCTTCCCAGCACTGATATAGTTGTGGCAATGGGGCATGTGCTCATCCTGCAGCTGGGTGTGTGTGTGGCAGTGGGTGGGGAGGCCACCTCAAGGGAAGGGAATATGTATAGGTATTCTCTTACCTCAGAATTGGAAAGTTGGTTAGGATTGCTTCCTTAATTACACTCAAATATGAGCCTCCTCCTTTTTCCTTACTTACCTCATTCTGATGTTAGTGTGCTCTAAGCAGAGAGCAAAGCAAATGAAATGCCCAATATTAGAGATTACCACTGAAAACAGACATGTTTTGTAAAATAGTTTAGATGGTTACCCTTGCTAGAGGCACTTTTCACGTGGTGTTCTTATATTTAGCAGGGGGAGAGTAATTGTCCTTCTTCACCCCTACGCAGTGTCTTTTCTAGTGGCTGTTGCTGGTGGTGTTTTGCATATTTTTAGATTGTGAGCCCTTTGGGACAGGGAGCCATTTAACTTTATTATTACTATTTGCCTGTAAACCGCTTTGTGAACTTTGTGTTGAAAAGCGGCATATCAATACTATTTGAATGAATGAATGAATGAATGGTTCTAGCCAGGGATAAAAATCATATACCGCAAGAAGATACTAATGAAATGAACAATGAAAGATTCTTTCTTGACCCCTTTTGCAATATTAGTATTTCCACATCTTACCATGTGTAAAATCTTAAATGGAAATGAATAGACACTGTCCACGGAAACAAAATCTCACCCTTCTTTAAGAATGTGTATCTGCCATATATTTCCCTTCAATGGTCATCAATAGGCATAATGGTGGGCATGAAATACATTATCCGATAGAAATAAATGCAGATTGGCTGTGACTTTTAGGAAAAGGCATGTTTGCTAATCTGTGTTCTGGTTGAGAATTTTTCTATTTCTTCCAAGACGTTTTAAATTCCAATTGTATCTTGAACCATATGTCCAGGAAATGGAGTTGAAAGCTGATACCAGGCCAATATTATTTTCTTTAATTGCTTATAGCCAACAGAGTGTTTCTTGAGGGTCTTGCAAAACTCTGCAGCAAGCTGGATTAGAAGTCGATTTGATCTCATTTATGAAACTGGGGATGTAAGGCTTGAGAGGGCTCTGTCCTTCCTTCCTTCCTGCTCTGTTGTTGTTAAATAAGTCATCATAGAAAAGTAATTTGCAAAACATGATTTTTAAGACTTTGAAAAGCTGAACTAGTTCTGTGAGCAGACAGACATCCGTGCCTATAATTTGGTTCCAGGCGGTATCATTGGCCACATGGAGTCCTTAGAACTGTTCTTAAAAACTTGGGTACATAAGAACATATGAAGAGCCCCACTGGATCAGGCCAAAGGCCCATCTAGTCCAGCTTTCTGTATCTCACAGTGGCCCACCACTGTGTAGTGGAATTTCCCATGGTGCCTCCAGCTGTATTTGTTCTTCAGTTCTGATGTGTTCTCCTTCATTTTTATGCATCAAAATGGTTGTGAGAAACCACGCACGTCAAATTACATCTGAATAATTAAAGGGATGAAAAACTTAAGGCTGTAAAATAAGTACCCCATACGGTAAATGTTAATGCTGTTATTCTTCTGCTAGACTAGACTCGAGGCACATTTGTCATCATTATATCCATCCCCAGGAACCTGGTCTAAGTGAGAAGGGGATATTTATATTGATTTTATTAGCTGCCAAAGGCCAAAGAAAGTTGCAGCGTAATCCAAATGGGTTTGTGCACTAGCAAAGCAGCCACTGCATCCAGAGGCGGAGGGAAGGTGCTGCGGGAGGGAGGCAAGTGCTGGCTGTGCAAGGCGCAGCAGCACGGAAACACCTCCGCGCTTTTTACCCTCCCTTGCACTCAGATTGCTCCTTCAAGGAGCAATTCCGGGGGCAGGGAGGCGTGGCCTGGCAACGCACGGGGGCAAGGCGGCCACACTGGGACACAGGGATATTGCCCTGCCCCAGGCGCACGGGGAGCTGAGAACAGCTCTGAATTTATCAGCCAAGGGTGTCGCAAACATGCCATAAAGCTCTTTGTGACACCCGGAAAGTAAGAAGCGCCAGCGAGGACGCTGCGCTGCCCCACCAATGCTGATTGGCTGCCAGTGGAGGGGTGGTGGTGGGAGGGTGGAACTTTCTGAGCAGGGGAGATCAGAATGGAGCCATCAGGCCAGCGGTAATTAGCATCAGGTATTAGCATCAGGCCAGTGCTAATAAGATCAAATGATTTAGGAACAGGAACTCACTTTTGATTGGCACTTGTCAGGAACCTGGAACCAGCCACGGAGCCCGTTAGGATCCGGAACGCCCGTTCTGGTCCGTTCCCCCTGAATGACATCACTGCATCAGGCCCAGGAGGGGTTGGGATTGGGAGAGCAGGCTCCCACCGTCTCCTATCCTCCTTCCTGGTCTGAACGCCCTAAAAAGGGCTCCTTGGACTTGCACTCCTTGGAGCTGGCACAGAGCCGAGTAACCCCATGGTGTGGGCTGGGGCGTTACTTGGGATAAGGGCAAAAAAATTCTTTTACCCCTGAGGTGACCTCCAGCCTGCTCCTAAACTTTGCTGGATACAGTGGAGGCCGGGTGGCCCTGCTGCAGCAGCACAGGATAGGATTGGGCTGTCCTGTATATTGGGGTGACGAATGACTTGGATGGCCTGTTTTATCTTTTCCTGTGACAAAACTCCCACATTCCATAGTAAGGAGGCTGCAGTTTTCTGTTAAACTGTGTAGTTGTGATGGATTTTGCCTCAGCGCAATGCGCTAAAATGTTCGCTGAAGCATCTTCTGGTGCTAATAAGATTTATTTCACCTTTTTCTAGGATCCTGCCTGATTGAATATTGGAAACATGGAACTTGGCTAGGAGCCATCAACTGCCCACTCTGCAGGCAGAAAGTAAGAGTTTTCTCTGTAATCACCTGCTCTTTGACAGTGATTAGAGGCAATGGAAACAGAAGCCTTTTTAAATGTGCCCAGGTTTTCCATGCATGCTACTACAAACCACGTGCATCTCTTATTTGATGCCTGTCAATTCCAGAAACCCTTATCAAATATTAAACAGCATTCCTGCAGCAGATCTTTTATTATGGTTGGTTGGCTCCTTGGTGTTGCATTCTGCCTCCCCAAGATAGAACTCCTTATCCTCATCTGACCTTGGCTGCTGACTGCATGCATATTGCTCTGGCAGAATGCACAAAGGTCCCGAAATAAGGAAAGGAAACTGCCATGAAGGAAGTTTACTCACTGGAGGATAAAGCGTACAAGACAAGGGTCAAAGCAATAATAGCAAAAGGTCTCATCAAATTCAAAATAGTTTTTTGTGAGGCAGAAGCAAATTGCATTTGTGTTAATTCTAATCTAAAGAGCTTCTTCTCGATTTTCCCTGAAGGTTATTCTTCTGCGCAACATTTCTTGTAAAAATCAGCCAGACAAGCAAAGCAAACAAATTGTGTATGATATCAGAAATTACAACAAACGCTTCTCAGGACAGCCTCGGCCTGTAAGTAACAATGTTTCTAGTTCACAATGGTAGAGAGAATAGAACTTGCAGCCTGTACATGGGAATGAGCATATAATAAGACTTTCTAGTGTCCAGACTACAGAAAGTTAAAAAAAAAAGTCTTAGACAAACACGTCTGGATTTTGGAATAGTCTGGATTTCAGATGTCCAGATAAGGGATCATCTTCCTATATTCTGTCCCTCTTTAAGTGGTAGATCCAATTTTAGGGAATGTACTAAAGAGCAGAAGACATTCCAAACATAGAATTATTCTCTGCTCTGTGGTGTGTGCCTATACAGACATTGTTGAAAAATGTCAAAGAGGCCAGGAGATACCCAAATGGGGAACAGTGTAAAAAGCAAGCATTTCTCATTATATGTATGCAATTATTCCAAAATCCAGACAAATCCAAAATCCAGCACCTTCCCGTACCAAACAGTCCAGATAACAGATACTCAAACTGTATTCTTATTAGCTTATGTTCTGTAGTACCGGGTGCAAGGGAGTGGCAACAAGATGCAAGCGTCTTGTGTCTCGTGCCTCCCTGGGGCACCTGGTGGGCCGCTGTGAGATACAGGAAGCTGGACTAGATGGGCCTTTGGCCTGATCCAGCAGGGCTCTTATGTTCTTATGTAATGGGGTGATAACAAGACTCCCATTTTGAAGGGGCCCATACAGTCCACTCTCTAGATCAACAATTTTCAACCCATGTGCTGCAAATGGTCTGCAGGTGTGCCATGGGAATTTTGGGACAGGTCATTTTATTAGTAGGGCTATTGGGGGTGTGAGCCCCATGTCAGCAGCACAGTGTGCCTTGTCAATTGTCAAAAACCAGATGGTGTGCCTTGACAATTTTAGCATCTTGTCAGTGAGGCATGATGAGATGCAAAAGGTTGAAAATCACTGCTCTAGATCAAGGAACCACTCCATATGACAAAGGAGACAAGATGGCTAAAGGCAACCATTTGGTTGTTATTGATTTGTTCAACTTTATGTGGGTCAGTAGTAAGGCTGATGTTTAGGTTCAGAAACCCATTCCCCCTACCAGATTCAATACAGCAGTATGAATTTATGATAATATTGTGATTATTTCATAACCCTCCAAAATTCTGTGTCTAGTTTGTAGACTACCTTTATGACATGCCGCTGCTTCTCAACCTTGCCCTACGAGGAATCTTCACCTTGGGTGGCCTTGTGTGGCTCTTCCTTCTCAGAGTCGTCATCTGTTCTTGTGGAACCATCATGTGCTTAACTTCCCCATTTGACATAATGCCTGAACGTCTTTGTGGAATCCTAGGTGCCGTTGATGACCTCATTGTTGTATTTCTACTTTTAATGTGCATGATCAATATCTGCTCCCAAATGGAATCGGAAAGGGCAACAATCACAAACTCTACAACACAAAACATTCTGTTGGAATCATGATGGGCTAAAACAAACAAACAAACAAACAAACAAACAAACAAACAAACAAACAAACAAACAAACAAACAAACAAACAAAGAAAGAAAGAAAGAAAGAAAGAAAGAAAGAAAGCTCCCTAGAAGGAAAAACTGAGCACACCACAATGAATTCTAACCTCAAGAACCAACACAGCTTGGACTTGACTTTGAAGAATATTCAAGGGCTGATGTATTGCACTGATGTTTACAGGTCAGCAAGAGAGAACATGTTGAGCGGAGGCTATAATGTTAATCATGGGCTAAGAGTAACGCCCACAAGTCTACTGTTACAAATGGTTATTTATCTTAAAAATACAATGTCACTATCTTTTGTGTCCTTAAGACTGGATTCTGGGAAGCACAATGGATAAGACCACCACAAGCTGTCTTCACAGCTCAACAGTTCAGATGTGGCTAGAGAAAAACCAGTACATTTAAACTTGAAAATATTCCAACTTTTATTATTGTAGCACCTGTAGAATGACTTTGATGTGTTTGATACACAGGGTGAAGAAATCAGTCTGCTGGGGGTGGTGGTCTCTGGGGAATTCAAAGCTTAGTGAACCAAGATAATTTTGGATTTCACATTTGTGCAGATATAATACATGTACAGTGATTGAGAGTTAGGTATGCTAGCCAAAAGTTGTAAGAATCATAGTATAACCCAAAGTCAAACTACATAATTCATAAGTAAAAAACAACAACAACCTCAATAATTAAATAAAATGGAGTACCTGGAACACACATGAACTGGAGAATATCATTCCCTGAATCTTCAAGACATGAACATACAACGATTTTAAAATCACTTCTGAATGCTGAGCCTTGCAGCTGTAACCTTTTTCATCCTTTGTTCCCAAGGTGGTGTTATATAGTGGATATAATTTTAATATACGTCCTTCTAGAACTTAAGCTGACACCAAGGCCTAACGCAATGTAAGCACAGTGATATTAGTAAGAAGCATGGGACTAGACAGTAAATGCAAAAAATGTTGGTAATAAAAGAAAACTCTTAACGCACTCTAAATTTAGCCTGTTTTTGTTCATGATGTGAAATTAGTATGGAATTGGGTTTTCTATCTTACTTGTACGTAAGAATGTATGTGTATAAATATTTATTGTTTATAATTGTTCTGGAGTTTGTGATCTTTCTTTTTAAAAAAATGTATATAAATAACTTCAATATACGTCCTTCT
>JAJKFI010000028.1:7434946-7455003 GCA_029204185.1 Lerista edwardsae | reverse complement strand
TATATATATATATATCAATTTCTTTAAGTTTTCCCTTTGAAATGAGTGCAATACTCTTGGATTGCAAGGCAAGCAAGCACGTAAGTAAGTAAGGAAATCCAGACGTTTCAAAAGATAGTGTTTGTAATGATAGCTTTTGAAGGAAGCTGATCTCAGGGTGCAATCCTAAACTGACTTAGGCCGGCATAAGTCAGTAAAGTTTGGCCACCACTAGGGACATCGTAAAGCATGTCTGGACCACTCCCGGAGTCAGAGAGGCCAGCACACAGACCTGTGCCATCCTCCCTGACTCTGAGAGTGGTCCAAACACAATTTATGGTGGCCCTTGTGCTGACTTTGCTGGCTTAGTTTATGCCAGCCTAACTCCAGTTTAGGATTGCGCTCTCAGTCTCGACATGCAAAGCTGATGGCTGGTAGGGGAAACTATCCTTTCTTACTCTGCAGCAAATTGCCTTACAGTGTTCATTAAATGTCATATTGCGGTGCCTCCCCAGTTCTTGGTCTTAGCAGGGTCATCTGTCTCACGACCTTTGCTTTCACTGTAGTCCAATTATTCTTATCTAGTCCAGTGACGGGCAACGGTTTGGAGAATTTGCTCAATAGGCCATAAAGTACTTAGCATTCTTTATTAGCAATAAACGTACACTGCAGATTATCACAACCTGAAGCACAATCCTGTGCATGGAAGTAAATCCTATTCAGTAATGCTCACTCTCAAATACACATGCACAGCATTGGCCTTAGATAGATAAAATCATTGGAAAAAAATGAATGGACGCCATCAAATGAGGGATTTTCCTTTAAGTTGCTCACATACTCTGCATGATGGCTTTATACTCCTGCTGATGCTCCACAAGTTTCTGAAACACCTGGTATTTCTTGTCATAAAACCTGTGGAAAAAAGCATAACAAAGTTACCTTGGGAAGCTATATAGTTGGGAAGCTCTATATTTAGGCATATAGAAAAGGGAGCTCTCTGCTTTGCAGTGCTCACTGACACACACAAACAGGTCCTATGCAAACTAAGCCACAAGAGAATTGCTTTTACATGGCTCCTGTTCACTTTGTCAGACCATGACCTGAAAGAGTTCCTAGTGCACTGGTTCCCAAACATTTTTGACTGGCAGCTCCCTTGACCTACTGGGCCATTGGCTGCGGCTCCCCATTAGGGCTATAATCCCATTCATTGTATAGGGCAGCAGGTTTTTTGTGAAGATTTCTGAGGCTCCTGTGGGAGGCAGGGCTCTCAGTTTGGGAACCACTGTCCTAGCGGATGGTGGCCATTAACTTTATCCTAATGTGATACCAAAGAGGTTGCTTCATAAATGCAACCATCCATTGTTTTGTCACAGATTATCACTACAGGCAACTGTAAGCACGGGATTCATTTACCCAAAACACTCTAAGGAAGAATTTTCTGCTGGTGTAATGTGTGCAGGAAGTTATTCTATGCTAGGTAAATAATTGGCTGATTCAGTGGTGTCATCTAAATGATTTAAGAACAGGTACTCACTTTTGATTGGCACGTGTCGGGACCCGCCCACCGGAAGTGACGTCATAAGCCGGAAGTGATGTCGTGGCAGGAAGGGACATGAAAAAAGCCCTTTTTGAGGCCTCAGACGATTTTAAACTGACCCAATAGTATTCCACAGCACCCCCAGAACATGTTAAGGAGGCCTGGCATCATGTTAAAGTGATGCAACAGTCCCAAAACCCCAGAGCAGCTCATTTTTCAGTGGCAAGGCAAGGCAAGGCTCCGCTTGCTGCCTGCTTGCCTGCCTGGCTCTGAGAACATGCAGGCAACTCAAACATGCAGGAAATTCAAACGTTGCAGGGGGCAGAGTTGACGAGTGGGCGGGCGAATGGGCGGGGCCAGCCGTAATCCTAGAAACCGGTACTCGTGTACCCCCGCGTACCCCCTGCATGACATCACTGGGCTGATTGCTCAGGACTCGAACACCATATAAAGGTTTGATTATCTCAATAGGTTCTCTTCATAGTCCAATTAAAGATGAGTGAGCTGTTCCTCAAATAGCTCGCTTCTTAATGATTCAAATCTATTGTCCAACCCCCCCGGGGGGGGGGAATAGTATCATTTACCAAATCAGTTTAAACTCACTGCATAGTCTCTGTGAATGAGTAGGGAAGAAAGAAACTGCCAACTGTTGCTGGTCACTTGGGGCGGGGGGGGGGCAGTGGTATAGCCAGGACATTTTGCACCTGGGGCTACTTAATTTTTTTACACACACCCCCACGGGAATTTTTTTTTTTTGGCCATAACTTTAGCACTAAGGTAATGCTTATTTACACTCCAGGGGGCTTCATTGAATTCCTGGTGAAATTCTGCTTCCAACGGGATACAGCATGATGGTATTATTCCTTCAATTTGAAAAATAGCAATTTTTGCAAAAGAAGTTTTATTTTAGGTTTTCATCTTTTTGGCCATAACGAATAGAGATATTATACTCCAGTTTTTTCCATTGAGTTCCTGGTGAAATTCCACACCCAACAGTATACAGCATGATGGTATTATTCCTTAAAACCGCGATTTTAAAAAGTTTTATTTTAAGTTTTTAAGTTCTGTTTTTAAGTTTAAGTTTCTTAAGTTTTTTTAGTGATTTTAAGTTTTATTTTCGGTTTTTACTTTTATGACCATAACTTTCAACAGAATAGAGATATTACACTCCGGTGTTTTTCCATTGAATTCCGGGTAGAATTCTCCATCCAATGGTATACAGCATGACCATATTATTCCATAAACTCGTGATTTTTGGAATTTGGGGTTCAGTGGTGAAACCCCTCTGAAGATGGCACCTGGGGCGCTGCGCCCCCACTCCATAGGTGACTACGCCACTGGGCAGGTGAAGACTATTGGGGAGAGGCCAAAATTATTTGAACTCTGGTTCCACGATCAAGTTTTTTGCTTCTTCTTTGTGAGGGAAGGAAATTTGAAACTCCCCAAATTTGTTTCCAAACGTGGACCCAGAAAACTCTGGCAATGATTTGGCAATTCAAGGCACAGTTAAAAGGTCCTTGAGTTCTGAAGCGGCGGAATAAGGCACCCTCATATCCATCAATGCACACAGTGCTTCTTATAAATGCAACCACTTAGTGATGTCACAGTTTTATGTCTGGAAGTGCCAACAGGACAAGATGGTGTTTTACTGTAAGCTGCCAACTGACAGTAACTTGTCCCTCTGCTTTTGGGCCCTTTGCCAAGTTACTTAAGGGTACATTTTGCTGAAGTCCATTGACTTGTAACTTGTGGCAGGATGACATTCTGGCATCTCAACCCTGAGCATGTTTGCTTGGAAGTGAGCTCATTTGATGCTGCTGGCTCTTATTTCCCAGGAAATGCAATTAGTATCAGAACATTATGTCTGGATCCTGTACACAGTTCTTCCAGGACTGGTACCCTGGAGCTGGACGAAGGTCTGGTGCTCGGGTATGGGCACCCTGAAAGTTCAGGATGTGTCTGAGAAAGCAATCCTATACCCCCGTTGTGCCAGCACTACGCTCTTGCGATGGCCGAACGCTGTTGCAAATGTGCTGTCAAGCGTGTCCGCGTCGGTGCTATGGCGCTCGACTGGCGCAAGCAGCAGTGCCAACACTTGGGTGCTGCCACGACCATCAGCAGCTCCGGCCTTGCGCCATTTGAGAGGCATGCTGGGAGCATAATTGGGTGACACAGTGGGCAGCGACAGGGATTGGGATGGCTCTAGCGCCAAATCCTAAAGCCTGACCCCTGCCAGAGCGGCCACGATTCGGGCTGCTCCTGTCCACATTCCTCTGCGCCTGCAAAACAGCAGGCACAGATCTGAGCAGGCCCATAGGTGCGACCGGGACTTACACAGGTGCAAGAGGAAAACCTTCTCATGGCCTGCACTTCATTGCTGCCGCCTCCTAATGGGCTTTAGGATACAGCCCTGTTATGTCAACCTTACTATGTTGGCCTTACTTAGGACTGGGCTGTAAGTGAGAGATTGCTCAGCTTTGTGACTGGAAGCCACAATGCCATGTGATGACTATCTGCAGTGGTGATGTTGATGCTCAGCAAAGAAGAGACGAGCTGCTTCCTCCTCTGATGCTCTACTCCATTGCTGCAGATATTAAGGCACGTGACTCCTGCTGCTAAAGCCTTCAGTTTGAGACCCCTGGAACATTACTCAGAAGCATCACTGCCCTCAACGGCGTTTGCTTCCAATAAGTATCCATAGAATTAGGGACCTGAGCTGTATAAAGTAGATGGGTGAGGAAACACTTTCTAAAGATAGAAGCACCGGTCCAAGTTGACATGTTCATGCACAACACAAGGTCAACGTGTTTGGAATTGTAGAATCAGAAAGATGGTTCTGAAGTGAAACATTGCTCCCTATGCCACTTCTGATAAAGGTAAAGGTTTCCCCACGACCGAATGGTCCAGTCGTGACCGACTGTAGGGGGCAGTGCTCATCTCCGTTTCTAAGTAGAAGAGCCAGCGTTTGTCCAAGGACAAGCTTCCATGGTCATGTGGCCGGCATGACTATATGCCAAGGCGCACGGAACGTTGTTACCTTCCCACCAAAGTGGTACCTATTTATCTACTCACATTTTTATGTGCTTTTGAACTGCTAGGTTGGGACAAGCAACGGGAGCTGACTCAGTTGCCTGCTCTCGAACTGCCAACCTTCTAAGCTCAGCGGTTTAACCCGCAGCGCCACAACGTCCCTGCCGCTTCTCATACCTAGTGAGAAAACTAATGCTGCAGCTGCACTGCCTACACAATCCTACTAAGTCCCCATCAGCTGAAAAAAGCATGCTCCATTGTGAACTTCCCACTTATCTGAAATTCACTTTGTCCCATGTCTATTCAGTGTTAATCTTCTTAAATATTGTAGATTAAAGTCCTTACAGCAATTGCAAAATGGGGATCCCAGAAATCCGTAAGAATTTATGCCTGTAGACCCTCCTCTTGGCCAGTAGGTGGTGGTCTAACACTTTTTGAACAAGTTTGTGGGCTGCTTTATACTACAATGCAAGGTGTGTTGTCCCTTCACATTCACTGGAGCACCTGGTAAGCCATGGGTCTTTATACTGCACCGACTAAGACCTATATGGAATCTGAAACATATGGGGGAATTAACTTTGCATAACTTTGAATGCAGATCCTGCATTCAAGGTAAAGCTACATTATTAGAGAATCGAAGCAATGTGAAAACTTGGTAATGTATGTTTCTGAATAGCTTTGAAACATCCTTGAGGATGACTGTTTTACTAGCGAAGTCAAAGTATCTATTCATCCCAGAGGCCATTCTATAAGCCCTGAAATAAGCTTGCAAATTTCTTTTGCTTTGGTTCTTCCCTGATTCCGGAACTTAGCTCCTCCTCTGAACTCTCAAACTCCCTTGGGTCTTCTCGGGTAGTTCCACACCCAACTCCCTTCTTGTGTTCATGAATTATTCCATTTCTCCAAGCAGCTTCAGAATGCCAAGCATTGCTACACTACAAGCAATGCTGGTCCTGCTCTCCTGCACTCCAGATTTCTTCCTTGAACTGCGGCATTGCCTGCCCATCCTGAAAGGCTTGCTATGGCCTGGAGGCTGACAACGCTTGAGTTCAGTTCCAGGGCTGCTTTATTTGCATCTCTAAGGTAGATCAGAGGCTGACATGAGAAGTCAACAATGACTAGCAAGCTCCAGGTCTCTTGACTCATCTCTTTTGCATCCTGCGATAAGTGATATGAAAAACAGCAGGGATCTTATCTTGGAGGTGGCGTAAAGTGAAGCAATTTTTCAGGAAGGGATTTACCCATCCTTTTCCCTTGCCACTACGTTTCCTACAAGGATCAAGACACATGCCGTTTTAAATGCATTCTTTGTGCCTCTGGCCTGTGTCTTAAAATAAATAAACAGCATGCCATGGTGGATGGGATTGGGACTATGGCACACAAAAAGGAAGTATTGAAGCCACTGCACTTATGACACACTTCTAATGTAAGCTGTCTGTCTTTTTGAGAGTTAAGTGCTTTTGGCCTTGGAGGAAGGTTCCCACTGGTATCAATGGGAGCTCCCCTTCCAGGGTTAGTAGCAGATGGCAGGGTGGGTTGATTTTCATTTTGACCCTAGGAAAGGGTTCAATACCCCCCACCCCCAATGTGCCATGATCTCAAAATTGATCAGCTCTTCCCTGCTGGCTGTTATTTTGATTTTTTTAAGGCAGCCAAGCCAAGGTTCTGAGAAAACACCCCCTGAATTTAAAAGACCTCTGTAATGAGTAGAAAAAGTTCTGCCAAGAGAAGTTTCATGATCTGCTGTGAAATTTAGGATTAGGCTGCACTGCAGATAAACAGGAGCAGGTGCAAGTTTTTCTGCTGTAGGATGACCTCTGTTTTCTCCCACCTTCGTTCCTCTAATGCTACATGAAGTACAACTTCCAGATCAAACGCTGTCCTCCACATTCCTCCTCATGCTTTAAGATTTAAACCTTGTCCGCTTTTCTTTTGCTTTCAGTTGCCTTACATGTTTATAATTATTTTTAATCCTTTTGAAGTTGCTTTGAAAAGTAGGGAGGAGCAGCCAATCAGCGTTGTGTAGAGCTTTGCTCTGAAAGGTGGGGAGGTGCCTTCATGACTTACACACCAGCAGCACTGTGGGAATCTGGCTTCCGTAGAAAACCTGTACAGATTTTCCTGAGCTCAGTTCGGTGGGTGGGTTTTAGAGGAATGCCCAAAACATGTACTTCCACAGCAGGTTCAGTGTGAAAATTATGTACTCAGAATGCACTCTTAGTAAACCAGGCTTCTAAGCGTAGAATGAAACACAAGGTAGTCAACACATTTCTGTGTTTGTCTGCAAGATGGATTTATTAGACGTACAAGGCAGAGAATACAGAGGTGCCCCAGTATCCCCTGATTCCATATATACGGTTGCAGTTATCCGTGGATACCAAGATGCTTTATTAAAAAGATAGGGAAACATTAAACAAATCTCCTTTTTTTACCTTGTTGCAGTAGAACCATTGATGTTCCCCTATCTTTCAAAAGGCATCCCCAGTATCCACAGTTTCAGGTATCCACAGTGAGTGTCCAGAACAGTACCCCAGCAGATACTGGGGCATGCCTGTACATGGGAGTGGTTGCTTGCTTAACTTTTTGGCCATTTTCCCCATTCATTGTAGCAAACATGCCTCCCAGGGGCAGGTGTGGGCAGTGATGTCATTCAGGGGGAACGGACCAGAACGGGCGTTCCGGATCCTAATGGGCTCCGTGGCTGGTTCTGGGTTCCCAACAAGTGCCAATCAAAAATGAGTTCCTGTTCCTAAATCATTTGAATGACACCACTGGGTGCGGGAAGACTGAAGGAGAAGGTGGATACAGACAAAAAGCAAGGGGCAGGAAAAGAGTTCTCCTTCTCCCTCCAGCTTGCCCTTTCTGCCCCTCAAATCACCTCCTTCATTCACTGCTACTTACAGTGTACTCAGTGTTTCCAGGTATGCGTTGGCAGCTTAGCGGCTCTTTCTAACCTAACAACAAATCTTAGCCTCTGATAAACTTGCTATACTGAAAAGCTTCCACAAACCAGGGCATTTGCATGTCTGCTGGGCCATCTGAAGCCTGTATAAGCAGCCTACAGGCTGTTTATAATCCATGCCCTGATAAGCACCATACCTTTCCACATCAGACACTTAAAGGAAAGGAGGTACGGCTATTTTAAAGCAGATAGCTCTGTTCCATTTGGTATCTCTCCTAGCCTGATACTTTGAAAAAGAAGGAACTCCATTACCTTTTATCGTTGTGGTTTGGCAGCACCACTTTCCCGATTCTCCCCATTTTCTTCATGGCATCCTGTGAAAAGACCAAGAGAAGCTGGAGTGGTCTGTTTAACATTCTTGGTAAAGAACAAGATGTTTCAGGAATCAAACAGAATGACACTGATAAATTTTGTGCAGGGTTAACAGAGCAGAGTGCTTGAAATATGGCCTCTCCCGTGACCAGACAGCAATGAGAACACACCACACCACAGACGTCTTCAGTAAGCCAAACACCATTGCAGTGGAATTCTGGGGAAGAGTGAAGTAATCTATTTATTTACTCTATATCAAATAGTATGCATAGTAGTGAGTAGCAGAATGTGTAGATAAAATATGCTAGATGTGGATTGATGTTTTATAAAGATACATACATTTCCCAACCTCATTTGTTGCCTTCTTAGATGTTTTGTGCGTATCTCAGATTGGCCACAATCCAGCTAAATAAGATTTGAATTAGTGGGACGGACTAGCTCCATTGTTTCCAATAGCCACCAAGCTAGTTTTATCAGGGTCTTCAGTCCTAGATCACTCCCTTAGAGCACAATCCTAACCTGGCACAGGCTAGGAGTTAGGGCACAGTTAGGCCAGCAAAGTTTGGCCGGCATAAGGGCCACCATAAAGCTGGTTTGGACCACTCTCGGAATCAGAGAGGATGGCACACATAAGAAGAGCCCTGCAGGATCAGGCCAAAGGCCCATCTAATCCACACAGTGGCCCACCAGGTGCCTCAGGGAGCACACTAGACAACAAGATGCTTCCATCCTGTTGCTACTCCCTTGTACCTGGCATTTTGTGCTGGCCTCTCTGACTCCGAGAGTGGTCAAAACATACTTTACGGTGTCTCTTGTGCCGGCCTAACTCCAGGTCAGGATTGTGCCCTTAGAAACAGTTATCTGACGTTCGGTTTATTTCCTTATATTTACAGTTGGTCATCATCTGTGGGTTTGAGAACCACAGATTTGACTCACTGCGGATTGCAAGCCCACGATGGAGGACCTCAAGAGGTCCTAGATGGGCCTGATCCAGCAGGGCTGCTCTTTTGAGATGAGTCCGAGTATGCCGATAGGCTCCTAAATATGGAATTGGACACATTCAAAGAAAAACCAAGAATCCCAGTGAATGAAATGCCATAACCGCCCAGATTCTGAAATAAGGCATTCCAAAGGTTGTAACCAAAATGTATTTTGTGAATTAAAGAAATTGGCCAAAGAGTTAAGCACAATTAAGGTTACATATTTCATTCACTTAAGCACACTTCATTCTATGATGGATTGTGACCATTATATCTTAGATGGCCGCAATGATCACACTAATTTGCCACAGAACTGTAAAGTTCATTGGCAGCAGGGTATTGTAGATAAAAACTGAAGTCACTAAAGAATTGGAAGGAGTAGGGACAGGAAGACAGAAGTGTAGAGTGGTGGGGCGGGGGGGGGGGTTTGGAAGGCTAAATGAACCTCTTCAAAAGCGGTGCTGGTATTTCACTGAAGCCTGTTAAGCAGATTGTCCTTCAGCTGCCAAAGGGATGGGTCAGAGGAAGCCACAAGGTTCAAACACATGCCAACTATTAATCATGGACCCAAGTTCTTAATGTTCTATGGCTACAGGATGTTCAGAAAGCATTTGTGATTGCAAATTCTTCCAGACCTTTTTTTGGCAGATGCAGAATCCACAAGTGCCCAGTATATTAAAAGTGCCTTCTGATGATTAGTTCAAAGTTTGTCCTAATGCCTTATTTTCACCGACTGTAGCATCTGTAAGTTCTGGAAGTCTGTAGCCAAAAGTGTGATATTCAGTCTGTACATATTGAAAGGCAAGTTGCACACTGTTTCTATTACCCTTTTGGAGAAAAGAATTATGTGCTCGAGTATACAAGGGGGGGGGCTTTCAGCCTGAATGGCAGCTTGCCTCCTGGCAGTCTGAATATTGACTGGCTGTCAGGCATGACATTGGCACGAGGCTTCTCTGCCCTTCACTTTGGCATGACACAGATCCAGTATCAATGTGAGTGCCCGCTTTGCAAGTGGAGTACTTATGTTTGGGCCATAGCACATAATGAGCATGGGAGGAGAGAACGTTATTCATGGCCCAATTCTAACAAAGGTTTACAACAGTGTTCCGCTGTTGTAAATGGCCATATGGTAGTGCACTTGAAACTGCTGCCACAAATGGCAGCAATGCCAGCAGCCCAAAGGAGCACAGGTAGGCCGGTATAGGAGGATGGATAATTGGAGGAACAGAAGAGTGTCTGGGCAGGGAGGGGGTAGGATAGGAGATGGAACAGGGAGGGAAGGGGTGAATCCTGGCAGCACCAGCATGCCCAAGGTCCTATTCCCATTCTGTGTCCCTTCTCCCTTACCCTCCTGTGCCAGAAAAATGGCTGGCTTAGATCCAAGGGGATGAACTCAGGCAGTACAGACTTGCTCCAGGGTAAGAGAACAAAAGTTCCATTATCATGAGAAGACCTCTATGACTCCCCCCCCCCGCACAGGATGCAGTGCACGATCCATTGGTCCAGCTGCATCCAAGGGGTGATGGTGGTGATGAGTTAGTCCTTTACCTACCTTTACCCTCCCCACTGGGAGAATACCAAGACAGTTCACAATGTGTTTGTCTACATATATTACTAGAATACAAATGTGCAGGGGGTGCCTCTCTGGCTTTTTCTCCTCCTCACAAAGTAGTCGGTGTTTCTCTGTGAGTGTGGAAGGGTACAGTTCATCGTATTGCTCCTTATCAGTAACATCACAGGCATTATCCAGAAGGTTCCCATGACACTCATACGCCCCAGATTCCAAGGGTACCAACAGCTGGGAGAAGAACCACAGCATATGGTGGACATTGGAAAAACGTGGTATCTTCAAAACAAAACAGCTTCGTAATATAAGAACTAAGGGTTCTGAGGCCGGAGTTGTCACCCGCTAAGGAATTCATTTTCCAGGTTTAGGGCGCAATCCTAACCACCTTTCCAGTACCGGAGTAAGGGCAATGTAGCTCTGACGTAAGGAAATGAACATTCACTTATTTTGAGGAGGCCTTTGCCCCCCAACTGAAGGATGCAGCACATGCCCCATTGGCGCAGCTACGTCAGTGCTGGAAAGTCGGATAGGATTGTGCCCTTAAACACCTAAACGTTTGTAGGTAGTTTTTTTCCTTTATTCCCTTGATAATGCCTACAAAGTTTAGGGTGAAAGGTCGGGCTCCTATCTAGTCTTAGTGGGTGTGGCCTTCAAAGCCGGAAGATGAGAATGCAATCCTAAACTGGAGTTAGGCTGGCACAGTTAGGTCAGCAAAGTTTGGCCAGCACAAGGGCCACCATAAAGCATGTTTGGACTACTCTTGGAATCAGGGAGGATGGCTCACGTCTGTGTGCCGGCCTCTCTGACTCTGAGAGTGGTCCAAACATACTTTACGGTGGCCCTTGGGCTGGCCAAACTTTGTTGGTGTAGTTACGCTGGCCTAACTCAGTTTAGGATTGCGCCCTGAATTGCTTAACAGAAAAACAACTTCTATTTGAGATTATATCTGTTTGTCCATGCAACAAACGTCTGTGCATTTGCTTCACTATAAGCTGATCATGTGGGGAGGCCTTAAGTGTTCTGAGGAGGAAGGAATCCCGTCTGGAAAGAGAAGGACAGCTGGAAACTCCCTTGAGTGTTCTAGTCTTTCCTGTTGAGGTCACAGGTATTGCACAGGCAGAGAACATTCTCTGCTTGGCTTATGTGATCTTTATGCTTCTGGACACCATCCAGCCTTTCAGATAAATATATACTTGCACACGTTTTATTTAAAAGCAGCTACTCACTAGGAGGTCCCTTCCCCACTGCTTGTCTTTTCAGAAGAAAACACCCACCCACAAAAGCTATAAAAAGACTGAGGGTGCAATCCTAACCAACTTTCCAGCACTGACATAGCAGTGCCAATGGTGCACGTGTTGCATCCTGCAGTTGGGGGGTGGGGTAGTCACAGAGGCTTCTTCAAGGTAAGGGAATATTTTCTCCCTTACCTTAGAGCTGCATTGCCCTGACTCTGGTGCTAGAAATTTGGTTAGGATTGCACCCTACATGGCTTCCTTTTCGGGAAGGGACAAGAAAAGAGAGAGCTTGAACTTTGTTATGATGCTCTGGCGTTGCCTGGGTAACAAAATTATCTTCCAGAGTTTATGAGTTTTGCACCCATTCTCACCCCCCATGCCGACAGGGGCCAAACCCGGACTCCAACGGCGACGGGAGCGTCGCCGCTCACCTCGCCGCTCGCCTCGCCGACCCTGGAAACTATGGACTCTATGCCGATTTCGGCCATTTTCGACCGTTTTCATGCGGGGGCCCCGGGGCACCCCCACCCCCGGGGCGCTAGGGGGGCCTGACCCCCGGAGTATTTGTCGCCAGGCCGTAAGGCGTCCGCATGCCGGGTTTGGTGCGCATCGCTCCAGGCGTTCCAGCAGGGCATGGCGGACATTGTGTCTCGCACCCCTTCTCACACCCCACGCTGAGGGGGGGACGAACCTGGACTCCGACGGTGTCGGGAGCCTCACCGCTCGCCCCGGCGACCTCAGAAACTGTGGATTCGACGCCGATTTTGGCCGTTTTCGACCATTTTCATGCGGGGGCCCCTGCGCACCCCTGCCCCCAGGGGTGCTAGGGGCCCCCAACCCCCGCAGTGTTTGTGGCCAGGCTGCTAGGCTTCTGCATGCTGAATTTGGTGCCAATCGGTCCAGGCGTTCCAGCAGGGCATGGCGGACGTTGTGTTTTGCACCCCTTCTTGCCCCCTACGTCAAGGGGTGGCCGAACCCGGACTCCAACGGCGTCGGGAGTCTTGCCGGTCGTCCCGGCGACCCCGGAGACTGTGGACTTGATGCCGATTTCGGCCGTTTTCGGCCGTCTTCACGCAGGGACCCCCACGTACCCCGCCCCCGGGGGCTCTAGGGGGGTCTGACCCCCGCAGTGTTTGTTGCCAGGCCGCAAGGTGTATGCGTGCCAAGTTTCGTGCCGATCGCTCCCCCACACACCCCCACACACCCACGTTCGTTTTTATATATAGAGATTATGGGAAAACCTCTCACCCTCCAGTTCATGGAGCTACACCATTGTTATTTATTACTATATATGAAAAGCAAAACACCCTTTCCCTTCATCATTATTTAATTAATCCTCAATTCATCTCAATAACTCGATGAAAAGGGAAGATGAAGTAGTACTGTAGTATTGCTCTAATGTCATACATGGGATGCTGGAATGCCATTCAAGGCTCCAAATATTATCCTGGATTCTAGTTGTCTGGGATGTGGCTACTCACATGCTACCTAGTAGGGTGCATGCTACTCAGTAGTCTGGGAGATCATATATTCTGCCTGAATGGGACGGATATGATGGCTCCTAGCGGCACAGGAAGTACAGGTCTAATCCCTGAGTTTATATATATCTTTTCACATGCAATCTGGAATCAGACATTCAGGAGGCAAGGCCATAGGAATTCAAGGATCTCTGGATTTTTCCAAAGAAAGCACAGCTTCATCCATAAATTTCTTCTCTGGAGTACAGCCGAGTCTGGTTCTTACAGGGCCCAATTAAATCCTATCCAATATTCTAGCACTGATGCAGCTGTGCCAACAGGGCATGCACTGCATTCCACAGTGGGGGGAGCAGTCACGGAGGCCTCCTCACAGTAAGGAAATGTGACCTCACATTTCTCCTTACCTCAGGGCTGCATTGCAGCTGCATTGGTGCAGGAAAGTTGGATAGGATGGGCTCTATCTTTTGCATTGTGACTGGATCTGAAAGCGGTTTTCTCCCCAGATCAACAGTATACCGTTTTTCAACACAAAGTTCACAAAGTGGTTTACAGGCTAATAATAATAATAATAATAATAATAATAATAATAATAATAATAAAAGTTAAATGGCTCTCTGTCCCAAAAGGGCTCACAATCTTAAAAAAAATGCAGACCATCGCCAGCAACAGCCACTAGAAAAGCCACTGAACTGGGGTGAAGAGGGACAATTTCTCTCCCCCTGCTAAATATAAGAGGAACACCACTTGGAAAAAGTGCCTCTTGCCCAGTTAGCAGGAGTTTACAGTCCTTACCCCCAGAGTCCTGGACTTCTAGCCCTGATCTGTCTATCAGAACACACTGTGTAAGGAGTTCAAATATCATAGTGCTTTCAGCCTAAACAGATTTTAAAGACTTTCCATAGAGCCTTGGGAACTCTCCCAAGTAACAATAATGTTCTGGAGTTTTGGAAATCTCTCTGTGTCAAGGGTACAGTGCACCAGGGATACCATCCTTATATGGAAGTGAGGGCACAATCTTAACCAACTTACCAGCACTGAGGTAAGGGTAATGCAGCTCTGAGATAAGGGAACAAACATTTCCTTATCTTGACAAGGCCTCTGGGACTGCCCCTCAACTGCAGGAAGCAGCACATGCCCCATTGGCACAGCTAGGTCAGTGCTGGAAAGCTAGTTAGGCTTGTGCGCTTAGGTTGCAATCCTATCCACACTTACCCGGGAGTAAGTCACACTGAAGTCAGCAAGACTTTCTTCTGAGTAGACATGCCTAGGACTGCACTGTTAACAAGTTGCGTCAATGTTACTGGTCCCTCAGTTATTCAAGTCAAAATATGCCCCATGTTAAAATTAGTTGCCACCCAAGGTCATAAGAATTGCCACCAGTAAGGACATCGGTAGTCTGTCTTCTCTGGGTGTTCATCATTTTGATATAAACATTGCATAACAACAAAAATTCTGGGCAAGGAGTGAGGTTTCACCTCCAAAACAGCTCCAAAACAACACCAAACCTCATTCAAAGATTGTAACAACTTCTTTGGTTGTCAGCCCAGAAAGCACAATGAGGACTGCCTCACAGAAGATGTGGCAGTCACTCCCCTATGCAATTTGTCACACAATTCTCATATGTAGTTTGCCACATGTGATGAATGCTCATGTGCCCACTGAGTCTTTAGTAAGTAATGAAAGTACAATGAATTCGCTTTTTAAAAACCAAAGTATTTCCTAAAATTACTTTTTCATCATTTCTTTTCTCCTTTCCCGTAAATGCTATGCTAAAAATAAAGTCACATATGCTTATATTTGATCATAATTTCTAAAGGCTAGGCAAAATGCAAGTGAAGGATTTTTGGCAGACAAAAATAGAGCCACTGTAGAGCACAATAAAAGGGGGCATTCATAGTTTCTAGCCTTTTGTTACAGTGTCAAAGCTGAGACAGATACAAGCCAGTAAACAATCTAGTTAGCAGTGAGACATTAACAGAATTAGAATAGTCATTTTTCTATATGGAAAGCTGAGACCAGGGAAAATGATTTTCAAAATATTAACATGAAATTGAAACAAGCTGTTTTGCTAACAAGCATCGACTGCAACATTGGTACCCAGTTAGAATTTACTAATTGTAACCATTATTGGTAACCAACAATGGGATTCCTCGGCAATATGCTGTAGGTGAGTATAGTTCATGGCACTTTAATTTTTTTTCCTGTGCTTAGGGCCCTCTAATTATTCTTTCTGTAGACAGTACAAGGATGTCACCAGGGGAGATATACGAAGGTACTGAAACTAAATGGAGGATATCCTCACTATCTTCTTCAGATACCGTAATCATAATTTCTACAGTGCATATTATATATTATTGTGCATATAATATATATATATATATTCAGATATATTATTGTAATCCTTATAGCTCCTCTACACGGCAAGTACTATTATCCCTAAATTGCAGAAGGGGGGGAGGCTGAGGCTAAGAAGCAGCAGCTTGCCACAGAATCATAACAGAAATGAGATTCAAACCAGGAAATCCTAATTCATAGCTCAGATTCTTACCCACATGGAGCCTCACCTTCTTCTCCAGAAAAACTAGGAATGAGGGCTTATGCCCCAATCCTAGCCACAGCCACTTGCATCAATGCAGCTGCTCTACTGGCTTCTAATTTGTTTCACTGAATAGTTGAAAGTCTGAAGTTAATTTTCAGAGCCCCGAACAGCCTTGGTCCAGGGTATTTCATGGAGTGTTTCCTCCAGGCTGAACCCTCGCTCCAAGTATACGGAGAGCAGATGACTGCCAAGCTCCACTACAATGGAAGATTAAGCTGATGCCTTCAAGGAGTAAGGACCTTTTCTGAGGTTACACTCTTACTGTGGAGCTCCTTCCATCAAGCTGGAGATCCATCAAGCTAGATTTGTTTTTAACTTTAAAAAGGTAAAGGTTTCCCCACGACCGAATGGTCTAGTCGTGACCGACTGTAGGGGGCGGTGCTCATCTCCGTTTCAAAGCCTGTAGAGCCGGCGTTTTTGTCCGATCATGTGGCCAGCATGACTCTACGCCGTAGTGCACGGAACGCCGTTACCTTCCCACAGAAGTGGTCCCTATTTATCTACTTGCATTTTAGATGCTTTCGAACTGCTAGGTTGGCAGGGGCTAGGACAAGCAACAGGAGCTCACTCCGTCACGCAGTCTCGAACTCCCAACCTTGCGGTTGAAAGCCCAGCAACAGCGGATTAACTTGCTGCGCCACCACGTCCCATGTTTTTAACTTTAGAATGTTAGTAAAAATGTCTTTTGTGAGAATGGCTTTGGCTAATGAAGGACTTTAATTTTTGAGGGATCAATCCTAAGCCCGCCCTCCACGCCACAGTACAGAGGCACTGAAACAGCTGCCACTGTATCCTGCAGGGCTGGGGAAACAGATGGAGCTCTTCTTGAATACTGGTTTCCTTGCCCCATGTAAAGCCTACTAGGATCTGTGCCCACCATTTAGTTAGCGCAGTTCTGAGGAGAGCTGTGTCAGGCTCTGAGGTTCAGAAGGGGTTGGGATCCAGCAGTCACTGCTGCTCCCACCTGGGCCTGATCCGACCCTAGAGTGGTGCTCCCCGCATCTTGTTTTGCCCCCATCTTCCCCTGCCCCAGCCTTGCAATGTCTTCAAGTTGAGCAGTGGTTTATTTACCGCTGCCGGAGCCCACTGCTGCCCCCACAGGTGCAGAAGCCCAGCACTGAGTGATGCTGGTCACCCTGCCGGTGTTGGTTGGTTGGTTGTCAGCTGCTGCAACGTGCCAAACGGCAGAGCCATTGCCAGGGCCTGGACTGCTGGCATTGCCCCCGCCGTTGGACCAGGCTGCCCATTTGCTTATAATGTTGATCTGTCAGTACACGTGCCTTAAATTTTAGTGCTGGTTTGCTGCTGTGTTGTTTTATTGGCATAAATGTATCCTTTTTAAACTGATATTGATTTGTGTATTGCTTATATTGCGGTTCTTATCATGTTGCTAGCCTCCCCAAGGGCTCTGTGGAGCCATGCTTGGCGGTATACATATTTCAAAATAAAGTTAGCAAAATGTTGGAACTGAAAGTACCCAAACACAGGCCAAGAACTCCATAGGCAATCTCACCCCCAGAGCACTTAAAGAGTTCTGTGTAAATTGAAATCTGGTATTTTAAATGCTAGCATTTTCTTAAAAAAATCCATACTGCCCCAGCCCCAGCCCATTTGCTCCAGTTTTGTAAGTTAAGCATTCCATTTTGGGCAAGAAAAAAAAATGTTAAGAATGCTGAGAGTAACCAGCATCCTGAAGACACCCAATGCTTTCCACTATCTCCATTCAAGAATATTTGTACACACTATTTTCTCTAAAACAGACAGTGAGGAAGTAAGTAGAGAGAGCGAGGGAAGGAACGGGGTGTTGGGGATCTTGTCTACTGAGCATCTTGTTGCAGTTGTCTACTGCAAGCATCTTGTTGTCTACTGAGCTCCCTTAGGCACCTGGTGGGCCACTGTGAGATACAGGAAGCTGGACTAGATGGGCCTTTAGCCTGATTCAGCAGGGCTCTTCTTATGTTCTTATGGTCACTGAAGGACAAAATAGCACATGAAAAATTTATAATGTGTCAACAATTACTCCAGAGACAGTCCCCGTGTAAACAGATCCATAGTTAGATTGGGCAGCTGGACAGAATCAAAGAGAGAAGGTTCAGTGCAAGGGAAGTAGGAATTTTTTGGCGCCCCAGTCGAGATGTTAGTCACGTATTCAGCAGGCCAAATTTAGAAGTAGAATGAGCCATACCAATTGTCATCCTACCAACCTTCGGGAGGAAAGCCTATTTTGTGCTAAATCTCTTGCTAATATTAGGCAGTTGCTTATTCCACTTGTTGCTTTCCCAGTTCCTCCCCCTCAGTCTTCTGCAACTAACAAATTATTAAGCAATTGTCTTTAGTTTTTTTTTTAGTGGGCAGCTGAAAATGTTGGACAGATTAAAGCAAGTCAGGTGCCAGTCTGACTGCCCAGCAGTGGGAGGCTCAGCTTACATGGGCAGTGGAAGGAGCCCAGCAGCTTAACTCTGCTTTCAGCTCCCAAGTTTTGTTGGCACCAGGCATCGTGATTTAATATGCTTTGGTTTCTGACTCAGCAGTGCTGGCTTTTGCACAGTGAAAGGGAACAGGTGTTCTTGAATGGTTCCATGACTCAGGCCTTGGATGGGGTCAGCAGTCTGTGACAAGAGATCATACGCCCATATGGGATGCCCCAACCTAAATATCTCCCCTTCAGCCTTTGAAGAACCTTACATGGAAGCCACCCACACAACCTTACTCCATCCGTATCCCATCAGTGTGGGATAAGTTCCCACATCCTCTTTCATATCATGGGAAGGCTGCTAACTTCAAAGTGATAGGATCAAATTACCCTTAAGGCAAGAAAAAAAGAAGATGTAATTCACAGCTGATGGGATTCCACCAAGATTCACTGGTTCACTGCATGATAAACATGCCAAAAGAAGTCTAGCGATCCTCAGTGTACCACGGACCTAGTGAAACAGCTGAGCTGGGCCCACAAAGGATTTGAGATGGCAACTTGTAAAAGGTGCTAATAAAGTGTCAACTGTTGTACAGATACTATGATAAATGTTTATCTAAGGGGGCAATTCTAACCTGGAGTTAGGCTGGCACAAGGGACACCGTAAAGTATGTCTGGACCACTCGTGGAGTTAGAGAGGCCAGCACACGGACGTGCACCATCCGCCCTGACTCCGAGAGTGGTTCAGACGTGCTTAAGGTGGCCCTTGTGCTGGCCAAACTTTGCTGGCTTCACTGTGCTGGCCTAACTCCAGGTTACTGCCCTACTGAAGTAATAAATACTGCTTCTTGACTTTGCTTTCATCCCCTTTGGACCATCTCACGAAGTAGCAATACAAGAAGCACTTCCATGTAAGAACTTATATGCAAACTGCTTGATAGCTCTGTGTAAATATGTAGGGAAGATCCAGAATGGTCCATGTGGTATAAGCTATACCTGGTGTCAATATACAATGTAGCTTGCACGTACATTTCAACATGGAACAGTCTTCATGTAGGGATTTCGTAAATTGTGAGGTAGCCCTTAGTAAGCATCCAAAGGCACGCCTCTTAGGCTCACTGGACTCCTTTTCTAAGCAGTGCCACTGAGTCTTCCAAAAGCACCAGAATTTCCATCCTGCCTTCATTATCTGCTGTTATTAAGCAAATGAAGCATTTCTTCCAAGACTACATTGAACGTTCCCTTATACGATATGAGAAAGAAAAAAAATGTTCTACAAAGGGCAGCCTTAAGTGGCAGCCTAGGCTACCTATGTTGATTAACGCTGGCGCATCAACTGCACTGCAAAGCCGTGTAAAGTGCAACACCTGGTGATTAAGCAGCTCTGGCAAAAGGTCTGTATTGCCCCATAAGCAATGGATCCAGACAGTACACCCAATGAAGCAGGTAAGCACCTACTGGGCAGTGCAGGAGAGGGAGAGGCGGTAACAAGGTGGGGGGAGATGGGGCAGATTGGGCCCAGGAACAGGGCAGGATCATTGGAACTGGTTCACACTAAATCCTATTCCCCCTTCTGGGCTCAAAAACCTGAAGAGGCTTCTCAGATGGCTGGAACAGTGCCATTGAGCAGGCTGGAGTTTTACAAGGGTGAAGGGACAAATGTCCTGCAGTCTGCTTCTTGCCAGCACTGGATACAGTGTGGGCCGCATGACCCTGCTGCACCAGTCCCGTTTAGGATTGGCCTGCCCAAGGCAACAGCAGCCCTGACATTGATGCTATTGTCCAATTCATATCAGAAGTATCTCTTTCTATGACGGAAGAGTCATGCAGAGTGTAAGGAAGGCACTCTATGAGATACGCAAAAACCCAGGTCTCTCTCTCTCTCTCTCTCTCTCTCTCTCTCTCTCTCTCTCTCTCTCACACACACACACACACACACACACACACACACACACACACACACAC
>JAJKFI010000028.1:7290763-7434936 GCA_029204185.1 Lerista edwardsae | reverse complement strand
ACACACACACACACACACACACACACACACACACACACACACACACACCTTATTTTATAAAAGATTATGCTTTTCAACATGACTATAAAAGTGAAGGAAAGGCTTCTCCGATGAAGCCTCTCTGGAGCGGAATAAAGCAGATAACTAACAGCACGTTCATAAGAGCTTAAAGCAGGGAACCAAGAACAATATCGTATCTACACAAGACTTGGGGTGGGAGGGGTGCGCATGGAAGAGACGCCAACACATTCTTAAAGCAATTGCAGGGTTGTGGGAAGATTTTGTTTACAGATGGCATCCAATTGCTTTCGCAGCTTGGCTGGGATCATTTTTCCCACTGTGAAGTTGATAGGTGAGGTGGAAAGTGGATGGGGATAAAAAAAAAAAGGTTCTCAGAGGTGAAGTAAGTGAAGAAGATGGAGATGGAAGAAGACATTGGTGTCCACTCCGGAAAATTACTGCACTTTAAAGCCACTTGACTGAAGGTGCAGACTGAAGGTTTATCCCAGCCATTTCTTGTCACATTCATAGCACACATTTTGCTTTCATCGCCTTCAGCTCAAACCGTTTTTCACCATCTGGTGATCGGCTGTTTTTAAAAATCTGTATTTACTTTATGACCTATGGCTAGAGAACTGTTTACATATTAGAAGCTGGATGGGGTTTTCTCGATTCTTTCCATATGTTCATTTACCCTCTCATAAAAATGTTTTGGATCTAGCCAGTTCACATGCATATATGCTGCTTTGTCAAATCCCCAAGTACAGACCACAACACAGCGTTTCTGAGCATCCAGCTGGGATTTTATCATGAGAAACATTTCAGAGGCCACCATGCCTCATTGTTATTGCCATAAAAACACAAAACCATACAGCTATGTTTCCTAACTTTCTGTCTAACAGGATGGCTGAATCCATCCATTCCCATCTTTCAAGTGCTGGCTCAGTGACTTTACCCCTTAGGTACTTTTATCCAATGTCTGGTATCTAAGCATGCACATAAAACATGTAAAAAAAAAACACCAATGGGAGTAAACATCTATGCATGCTGATAACTACTACATATTTGTATGTAACTACATAATTGTATGATTTCTACAGAGCTTATTTGTCTATTCAATTTGCATTGTTAGTAAAAGTTCCCGAGTAATTTTGCACTCCAACCATTTCCCTAATTCTAACATCCATCCTGAGTTGGGAGAAGCTCCTTTAATTTAGATGGACAAAGAGCAAGTGGAGGCATATCTGATGAAATAGATTATAGCTCATACAAGCTCTTGCTACAATACATGCAATGATCCTTATGGTGCTGCAAGACATTTTGTGGTTTTCACTGAGCACTGCTTTACTTCCAGTCTTGAGGAAGTGGTTTTCCAAGATTGGGATGAAAGAGCATCTAGAAGCAACTTCCTTATTTGCAGTTCTGCATTCACTTCTTAAAGGCACCTTCAGAGAGCCAAATATTGTTGCAGGCAACTCTGTCTGACTTGATTCTCCTTTCTCCTGCTTTTCCTTGCAGATATGAGAGAGAGAGGGGGAGATGCTCTTTTCCCTGCTTTAGGATTCATGTTATACTGGAGGTTGTATGGATGAAGCGTCAGGTACTGAATCTGAATAAACGCAAATAACTCACACAGCCTGACTGATTTGAGTACAAGCCAACAAGGGACCTGGGTTTGGTTTTCAGCTACTATTTGCGCTAGAAATTAAATACCGGCAGGCTACAATCACTGTTCATCATTAAATGCAAAAAACCCTATATTTACATATACACACACCTGTATGATCACAGACGCTTTCTTAGAAAAGTACATCACTTTAACCTCAACAACGAGACTGCCAATCTCAGAAGGGAGACATACACATTAGCAAAATACACTGAAAACTATGTTTGATACGTGACCATCATGATTTTGCTTGAGCAGGCTGGTGGCATGAACTGAAAAATGCATCCAGGGAGGAGGGGTGGCCAAGAGAGAATAGTCTCCTTTCACAACAGAGGAAAATATCAAAGACTCCAGGGTACACGTTGACAAACACAACAAATTATGAGCCAAAGAACATGGTGACTTCTCCCAGTGAAAGAGCAGCCTTGCCTCGTTGAAACCTTGCACAAATGCCCCAGGACAAAACTGGCAGGCTATGCCTTGGCAAACATGCCTGTGAGGGTTGTGTGCCAGTGGAGGTACAGCAAAGGTCACATTATCCTTTTTTGAAAGTACTACCTATTTATTGTCAAAGAATAATGCAATCAAGATTTATTTTCAATGAGCAAAGCTAAAACAGCAACCTGGACCACTCCAAATATATTATAATACTTATGGGGCTTTTGTTAGTGGTGCTGTATAAAGGACACATAATAGCTAACCAGTGAACTAAAGAGAGAAAACAGATGTATTAGAATACAATTCTATTGTATTGTTGTAATATTGTATTAGAATTAGTATTGAAGAGCTCGTGGTGCTGTCATCTCACTGCTTATGTACCTTTAGCGATTGATGAACAGGAATTCTCACCCATACTCTTTCCTCTGTCTCCTCCTGTTTTAGCTGGGAACATAAACAGAGTTTCCTAACTCAAGTGCCTGGCTATAGGGCACATGGTTATGTTACCCCCAGAGGAGGAGGAGCTGCACAAGAGATGGTACAGATTGAGTGGGGGGGGAGGGAAGGGACAGTTTGAACTACCACTCAATTTGTTGGCCAGCCTGTCCTTCAGGTGCAGAAATGGCTTTGCCATATGGGGGAAGAACAGGCTGTGAGACCTGTTTTAAATATCTCCCCCTAGTCAAAGACACAAGGCTAATGGAGGGAGGCACTTTTGGAGAACAGCACTCTTGCCAAGGCATCGTGAACACCAAATCCATAGGCGGTAGGAAAGAATCCTGAGGAAATGGGGCAAGGAAAAGAAGCAGAGGAGGATGACACAGAATGCAGTCGCCAAGGAGGCCAGCCATGGGTAAAAAGACTGGACAAATACTGAAGAAGTCTTGCAGTATGGCTCCTTGTGGGAAGACATTTCCCTTTTCTGTAATGACTCCATAATATAAACTTTGAAAGGGAGACACAGGTAGAGAAGCGAGGGTGATAAACTTGGATACACGAAGGCCTGCTGCCCTTCCTTGTCAAATGTTACCTAATGTGAAGAAAAAGAATCCTTCAGAATCCTACCGATGACAGAAGGAAATAGTCTGGGGATTTGCCTTTTGTATATATGAATGCTACATGTTCTATTTCTCTACGTTTCACTGATCCAATTCCAGTCAGCTTAACACGACTGTTTATCAAGTATATTCCAAACTACTAATGTAGGCAATCACAAGGCGGCCTGTATTAACTGTATCCATGAAGGCCACACAAAGCCTTCCGCAGGTGCTGCTGTGGGAACTGGAATGCATTTCAGACATTCCAGACGGTTGAAAAAATAAAATGGATGAACACTCCTCATGGACAATTGTTTTTCCAAAATGTGACCTTCCCTAAATCTGTCCTCCACAAGGCAATAAATCACAACCTATAGCTCTTGGAGAGGATCTACTAGCAGGAATCCTATTTCTTCTGTTTTTGTAACCTCTGGCTGCATGGGGATCTGCTTACATTTTACAGTGCCTTTCTATGTTTCAATAGCTTAAATTTCACACAGTAGGAAAAAAAACTGAGGCAAATCAGATTGTTTAATCATATGAGAAGGAAGACAGCTAGCACTGACAGCAAACCATACAAATCTTTGTACTCCCTCTTCATAACTCCTGAAACTTGGAACAAAAATACCTTGGTTCTCATTCATTACCAATGGTACCAGATCCATTTGGTTCTCAAGTTGAGAGGGTTTTTTTTTAAACTCACCCTGGGCACAATCCTAACCTGGAGTTAGGCTGGCACAATTAGGTCAGCAAAGTTTGGCTGGCACAAGGGACACCGTAAAGTATGTTTAGACCAGTCTCAGAGCAAAATCCTAAACTGGAGTTAGACCGGCATAAGCTAAGCCAGCAACATTTGGCCAGCACAAGGGCCACCATAAAGCATGTTTGGACTACTCTCGGAGTCAGGGAGGATGGCTCCCATCTGTGTGCTGGCCACTCTGACTCCGAGAGTGGTCCAAATGTACTTTAGGGTGGCCCTTGTGCTGGTCAAACTTTGCTGGTTTAGCTTATGCTGGCCTAACTCAGTTTGGGACTGTGCCCTCAGAGTCAGAGAGGCCAGCACACAGACAAGCTCCATCCTCCCTGACTCCAGAGTGGTCCAAATGCGCTCTATGGTGACCCTTGTGCTGGTCAAATTTTGCTGGCCTAACCGTGGCAGCCTAACTCCAGGTTAGGATTGCGCCCTCTATGTTCTAGCTAATCTAACAAATAAAGTGGACTTTATTATGCAAACCAGCTGTTAGAGTCCAATCTGATGGCATCTGGTGGGCCACTGTGACATACAGGAAGCTGGACTAGATGGGCCCTTGGCCTGATCCAGCAAGGCTTTTCTTATGTTCTTATGCTTACTCTCTGGGTGTAACAAGGCTGGCTCTGGTTGCATCTGGAGGGTATTCCAAGGTTTTCTAGGGCCCTAAAATGTCACTTCTGTTTTTCCTGAAAAACCACAAGTGACTTTCAAAGGCCGCCCCGGGGAGGGCTTCAGCATACCCTCCAGACGCAACCGGCGTGGAGCTCTGGTCGTGTTCAGAGGGGGCGAATGAGGCGAGAGGGACTCTGCTGGCCGTAGTGGGCTATGCTAGAAGTTTGTGGAACCTTTGGCTGGCACAGTGGCTACTGCACCAGCAGAGAGGCATGTTAGGATTGCACTGCCAGAGCGTTCATTATACTGTGGATCCTAGTGAAATGGTGGTAAGAGAATTTCTGCCCAGTTTCTCTCCCATCCTGATTCCAATACAAGTCCTTTCCATTTCCAGTGTTCAAAGCTTGCATGTTCTTCCATCTTCTTACATAACTCCCCTACCAGGAAAAAGAAAGATCTGGAACTGACTATTGAAGAACAACTAATGATTATCACATTTAATATTATTGATTCAATTTTTACCCCGCTTTTTCCCCAGAAAGGGCATCCAAGGAGGTGGATTCCATTCCATGTGAGCAAGTGATTAAAGTGATTACAAAAGAGAATTCCTCAAACAATTCACTGAGATTTTTGTGGGGAAGGACAATCTCAAAGGATGGAAAAAAGGCAGCTGAACCACTGAGAGGGAGGAAGAGTGTTGGCAACAGATTGTTGTTCAGTCGCTAAGTCGTGTCCGACTCTTTGCAACCCCATGGACCACAGTACGCCAGGCCTCTCTGTCTTCCACTAGCTTCTGGAGTTCACCCAACATCATGTTCATTGCTTCGGTGACACTATCTAACCATCTCATCCTCTGCTGCCCTTTGCACTTTCTCTTTCACCCAAGAAAACCCCATGGCAACAGATGGCTTGCTATAAAAACCATGCCTGAAATTTGTTGTTGGCTGACCCCATTTATCATTTATGTTAGATGAGGAAAGTTAGATCCACTAGGAGACCCTAGGATGCAGTGACCCAGGCTCACAATCATTGCAGGGACAATGTTGCTGGTCTAGAATCTGGACCTGTTCAGTTCACACTGCCAATGTAACAGTATGCAAAGTCTGTACTGATGCTGTTCCTTTTACAAATGTTTTGGCTGATTCTGTACATCTTATCTGACTTTTAAAATTTGTGCTCCTTTGTCCAGGGTTATTTAATTGACCTAACATTGCACTAACTTCAGATCATTTCATTCCATTAACAGTGATTTCAGGCTGCGTAAATGACTTAATGGAAAACATCAAAAATGCAACTAGTTTCAGTTCAAAGAAGTCATCCAAGAGACTAAACCAAAGATACAAAGAAAGGAGGGCATTTATCCAAGAAGTAAAAAGAGTTTCCATTTTCATCTCTGTACAATTTCCTAGGTATTTTCTTGATATTGTACCCCGCTATATTTAATTGAAGGTTGTTTGTATAAACCTGTTTGAAAGTTTAGTTTTATAATGGCAGGTGTCTTGAAATTATGCAGTTACTATGTATATCATTTTCTTTCTACGTCAAAAACAAGGACTTAAAAAAAAAAAACACCACCACATAATACAATTGGAATTGTAGAGAGCTATGAATCCAAAAATTGTCAGATATTTAATTTTACAGGAGTAGAAAGAATGCAGGGCCTTTTCTTCAATGTAATAATTTAATTGAAAAAAAATACTGCCAAGCTTCACAGTATCATGCCACTGTCAGACAAGGAAGGCTTGTTACCTAGAGACCTGTTTTTCTTTCATTTTGTTGCTGCGTTGTAATGAAATAATTTCTGGTTCAAACTGGAAGGGCTTGATATTTCTAGTTACGATGGCAATAATTGAGCCAAGCCCTGGATTCAAACACCACTGACTTCAGCTGGAGATTGTGCCAAAATATGAATTCAGCCTACGGTGGCACACACACACGATTGCTTTGGCACAGGTTGAAGCAGCTGGAGGAGGTTTTATTCTCACCAAGGGCTCAGAATGCATCACCGCATGATGAAAACTTTAAATGACCATATTAAGTGATTATGGCAAGAATCACATGATTCACAGGGTGAAATGAACGTAATTAAGCAAATCAGCACATTGACCTAGATGTGACAAAACCTAGCACTCAGCTGACGGCCACTTCACGCATTACTCTTCTGAGTGCAGGAACTAAGTGTATTACTTAAAATACAGAGAATGAACATGGCAAGCAGGTGCCTACAAACCCGTGTATTATATGGGTAGATTAGTTAGGGAGCCATGGCCAGCTGCTAATATATGTCAAGCCAGTAGCACCCCTACTGGAGGGGATGGAACGCTAAGTTTTGCAAGGAGCCTTATCTTGGCTACTACGGTGAGGCAAAGGAGTGATATACATGGCAAGGTAAGGCTCCTTGCAAAACGGTGGTCTGCCCCGCTGTAAGGATGCTACTGGGTAAAGCATGTGCTCAGCTGCAAAACTCTGCATGCATGTGGCTTAGCTGTGAAACACTTTTAAATATTGCAGTTTTAGCATCCTCCCCTCATACAGTTAAATGAAACTTTAATCTCTGATCACACACATACCTTCGAAACCCAACAGCCCAGTCTAATCCCCCACCTGCCTATAGCATGGAGTGCTGCCAAAGACGTGCATTACATGTTGCATGCTATGGTAGTGGTGATGATGGGCAACCAGACAGCCCGGAAAAGGTAAAAATATTTTTATTTGCCTCCCCCAACTTGGCTGCGAATGAGTCTCTTCGGATCTACGCCCGCTAATTGATATGACCTCAGGGGGCATATCAAGCTGGGAACAGAGAGAAACAATCTTGGCATGTGTAGCAAGATCCATCACCTTCCGCCCACACTCTGCCTGGCCCACTCCCCACTCCACTCTGCCCACGATCCTCCCCCAAACTGCCCTGCCACCACTTCACCTGTTCCAGCGGGAGCTGTTGTTGCCCATGTGGGGCCTCCAGCAGTTTGCGCCAGTGGGCTTGAAGCACACAATAACAGTGTGGCTTTCCCACTCCTGGACTGGGACTTACCACAGGTAGGACTGGGGCATAATTATTCTGGTCACAGAACACGGATTCTATCCTGGCGATATCTGCTGTTGCACACCTGCAATAGTGGCACTTAGAGTGAGGTCATCAAGGCACAGCTGGATAACTCTATCCCACTCACCCCAAAATACCCTTAGCAATCTGCCTGTTACAATGGTTACTTGATGCAGGGCTGTGTCTTCCATTAAGAGCCAAAGACCCATTCTGCTAATCCATAAGATGCGTGCAAAGGCAGCTGGCGATGGCCTTTTACTCCCCTTCATCTTCTTCATGTTCCTTCTCAGAACTAGAGTAGTACTAAAATGGCAGTTTCTGCTTTAGAAAAAAAATAGGCTGGATTCCAATTTCAGACCATGAGCAAAGAAGATTTCTGTTGAGGCAGCACTGGGATCCTGAACCTCATCCGGCTCTTTGCTGATGATGCACAGCAGAGCATCAGATTGGACTCTAACAGCTGGCTTGCATATTGAAGTCCAGCTTATTTTTTTTCCATGTGATCATATGTGCAAGTACGGACTCCACGAAGAACTGTTAGTGTTATGTGGGCAGTGCAAAGAGCAGAACAGCTATTCCTATCATTACAGCATCTGGAGAGAGTGTTGTCGAATCGTTGCCAGCGGCATCCAGGTTAGGGATAGGTGAACACTCCTTGTCTCATGCCTCAAAATCCATTAGCTTTACCCCCTCCAAACTCTTCTGGAGAATACTTGGGAAAAGAAACAACCCTTGAGTTTCTTTAAGAATTTTTTTTTAAAAAATTAATTTGTAAAGTGCTTTCTTCTCCGTTTCCGGCAGAAAAAAAATTGCTTTCGAGAAGGGTAACTGCTGGGAAAGACTAGCTAGAAACCGAAGACGCATTGCTGCCTTCCAGTGCTGGAAATGATGTTTCTGAAGCATTTTGTGATGGGAGTGTGAGATTTGCAGTTCTTTTTGCCTCTGGAATGAGAGGGGGAGAGAATTATAGCCCCACGTTCCTCAGCAGAAAATGCTGATTCAGTCTGGGAGGAAGAGAAAACTACAAATCATAGGCTCCCCAGCAGGGAATGTTACCCTCAAGCATTTCCAGGAAAAGACAAGCCCAGGAGGCCCCCCTGGTCTCTGGTAAGCCCTCCCTGTGCCAGCAACCCCTCCGTCTGCTCCACAGTCAAGTTTTGCAGCTGAAGATAACTTCAGCTGAAGGAGCCAAGACACTTGGGAGGCACAAGCAGTGGCGAGAAGCTGTGGCAGCAGTGGGCCCTCATTCTCTCAGGGAGTTGCCCTGCACAGAGGTGAGCCCTCAGGTAAGTATGGGCTTCTAGCACATGTCCCACCAAATTCCACCTGTGGAGCTACCCATGCTATCCAGTGAGGGACAGTCATTCATACGCCTGGAAACCTGGCTTAGGCTGCAATCCTATACACACTTACCCTCAGGTAAGTGGGCCTTGTTCTCAAATAAAGTCCACTGAATGCAATTATTTCTGAGTAAATATGTGAAGGATCATACTGTTAATTGCCTAGGGCTGTTTCAGTATACATTTTTTTTTCCTGGATCCTAGTTTTAAAGGCAGGTTCTGTGTGGAGTGACAGAATCGGCCATTTCTTTGTTACATGGAAAACGGGGAGATTTGGTCTTACCTGTGAATCCCTCTTCTCAGTGGACTCCACATCAGGGTCAGCCATGGATAGTGGGTAGCTCCTCCCCTCAGGTCAGGCAGGTCAGGTGATCAAGTCTTCCTGAGGGGAGGGGCTGCCTTGCCATCCCAGTTCGTGGCAAGCTTCGGCAGGGATCCCTCCCTGGTGTTCGAGAAGTGTGCATCACTATCGTATCGTGCGTTCCTCTTCTGTCTTGGAGGAGCCCCGGTGCGTGTTGGCGCCAAGGGCGCAGCCAGGATGCCTGCGGGGGGGGGGGGCTTCCCTGGGGTCTCCTGCAGGTGTAGTGAGAGTGGCCTCGCTGGGCCGTTTCCCTGTATATAGATGTATGTACCTTATTGACTAACCTTGTTCCTATTACTGTTTCAGACACTTCAGGCAGGCACGGGCGGGGTTGGCTGACCCTGATGTGGAGTCCACTGAGAAGGAGGATTCACAGGTAAGACAAAATCTTCCCGTTCTCCAGTGGAAACGCTCCACATCCGGGTCAGTCATGGATAGTGGGACTTGCCCAAGCCTGGATTCTCAAGGGTGGGAGCCGCCTGAAGCCTGTGAGACCACGGTCTGTAGTACGCGCCTGGTGAAGAACGCGTCCCCAGCCGCAAATGTATCGATCTTGTAATGCTTTATGAAGGTGTGAGGGGAGCTCCAGGTAGCAGCTCTACACGCCTCCTCGAAGGAGGGGGCGGCCTTGAAGGCCGCTGAGGTGGCTGCTCCCCTGAGGGAGTGTGCCATGATGCCTGGGGTGGTACGGCCCCTCTGGCTTTGTAGGCGTCCAATATGGCCTCTCTGAGCCGTCTGGAGATGGTACACGGGGACACCTTGAGGCCGCATTTGTGTGGTTTGTAGGACACAAAGAGGGCCTTGGTCTGGCGAAATGGGGTGGTTCTGTCTATATAGAAGCGAACAGCTCAGCGAACGTCTAGGGAATGCCAGTCACGTTCGCTGGGATGGACTGGGTTGGGGTAAAAGGAAGGGAGGACAATTGCTTGCCAACGGTGGAAGGTGAAATTCACCTTTGGAAGGAAGGTTGGGTTAGTGTGAGTGACCACTCGGTCCTCATGGAAGACATAGTTCCCGGGACATGGAAAGGGCCGCCAGCTCTGACACGCATCTAGCTGAGGTGATGCCCACCAGGAAGGCTGCCTTCAGGGTTAGTATTCTGAGTGGGCAGGTGGCCAAGGTCTCAAAGGGTGGCCTCATGAGGGCCTTAAGGACCGGAGGGAGGTCCCAGGAGGGGGACCTTTGGTTGGGGGAGGGTTGAGCAAAGCCACACCCTTGAGGAATCTGCGGATGTGGGGGTGAGATGTCAGCTGCCCCCTGGGGTGTCCCAGGATGGATGATATGGAGGAGACCTCATCTCTTGAGAGCGGATGTGCTGAGGCCCTTCTCTAAACCTGCTTGAAGGAATTCTAGTAAGTGTGCGACCCTGAGCTTCTCTGGTTCTATGGAGTGGGTGGGGGGGGCACCAGTCCTGGAGGACCTTCTAGGTGTAGCTGTATACCCTGTTGGTAGACTGTCTCCTGTCTGCTAGCAGGGTGGCTGTCAAGTTAGGTGGGTAGCCTAGGAGGGAGAGCCTGCGGCGCTCAACCTCCAGGCAGCCAGGTGGAGCATGGGGAGGTGGGGGTGTAGGATCGGGCCTTGTGAGAGAAGGTCGGGTTGGAGGGGGAGAAGGAGGGGAGGCTCGATGGCCATCTCCTTCAGGTCTGAGAACCATAGCCTGCGGGGCCAGTGGAGGGCTACTAACAGGAACTGTTCTAGCCTTACCTTGGTCAGTAGCCTTGGGATCAGCTTGATGGGGGGAAGGCATATAGGACGCCTCAGGGCCACGGGTAGTGAAGAGCGTCCATCCCCTCTGCTTCCGGAACCTCTCACGAGGAACCTCGGGAAGTAGTGGTTGAGGTGACAGGCGAAGAGGTCCATGGTCAGCGTGCCTAATCTCCTGTTCAGGCCCCTGAAGATGAAAGGGTGAAGGCACCACTCCGTCTGGTCAAGTTCCCTGCGACTGAGCCAGTCTGCTAGCATGTTGTCGGTCCCTGGGATGTACTCGGCTCTGATGGAGGAGAGGTGGTTCTCTGCCCAGCGGAACAATTGGCGTGCTTCCCCCTGTACGCTCCATGATCTGGTTCCTCCCTGTCTGTTGACATATGCCCGGGCCGTCATACTGTTGGTATACTGGTATACTGTCAGTATAACCTGGTGAAGGGTTTTGTTTTTCTGCCCTTGGGGGGGGGGGGGTTAGCCCACTCCATGTTTATGATCTTCCTGAATCCAGTGGGGAGGGGAAACCCCAGGAGTTGTTCTCGTGGCCGCAGGAGGACTGATGCCGCTCCCCATCCACCACCACCCCATGATGTGGAAGGTTGAGGCGCTTCCGGGAGTTCCCCATGAAGCTCTAATATCCTCATCACCCATTGGAAGAGCTTAGGGAAGAGCTCGGGGGCAAACAATTGGTCGGGGTGGGGTTCGTCATCTTCGGATGCCTCCCCCTCCTCTGATGAGGACACCTCAGCAGACTGGCTGTCCTTGGACCCTGATTCTATTGACTCGGGAGGGTCCTGATGGACACAAGCCTCCGTTCCTTGGAGCGGGGGGGGGGATGGAATCAGAAGCAGCAGCTGTGGCCCAAGTGCCAGGGCTTTGGGGCTTTGTGACAGTTATTGGAGCTGCCCCTTGGGGGGCACCCTGAGAGGATGTCCCTACAGAGTGACTCTGGGCAGCCGAGGAGGGCTGTCCTTGGACCTCGAGGGACTGCTGTATGATGACAATGGCCACCACCATGCTGGACATTTGGGCCATGGTGGCTGCCCAATCAGTGGGGCTCAGTCCGGCAGTTGGAGTCTGAGGCGTGGAAGGGGCCTCTGCATTAGTGGGCTGGGAGGTGGAGGGAAGGGCCGCCTGTTTCGCCATGGCCGGGCCGGGGGGGGAGGGGGCTCACCGTCCTAGGATTGTTGGCTGAGGGGCTCATGCGGAGGCCTCATGGCGGCCGGAGGGCAGCTGCTGTGTGGTCAATTGGCCAGTCCCCGCCTTCTTCCTCTTTGGCTTGGCGAGGACGCCGTCCGCGCTTCCTCGAGCCAGGGATGGGGGCGAGGTGGGCTGAAGCCCGGGCTTGCGTCTCTCAGGCTTGCGGGATTTTGCTCTCCCAGCCTGGGGGGGGGGGGAGGCGGTGGAGGCGGCAGGTTCCCAAGCTGCCAAAACAGCCAGGATAGAGGCATCGGAGCCTCCTGATTACCTATTTGGCTCCATGGTGCCACGGGGCTCTTCCTTTATTGAGCGGCCGCCGCAGGAGCTTCCAGGCATGCGAGACTGCGCCGCCTGCAATTGGGCGGGAGGAGAGAGAAGCGCTCTCTCAGGAGTCCTCGCGCTGCCGCTGTTGTGCTCAGTGCCAAATGGCGGGCTCCACGTGTAGGAGCAGAGATTGACGATCACCCAACCTAACCTGCTGGAGGCTAGGTCAGAACTGGGATAGCGACACAACCCCTCCCCTCAGGAAGACTTGATCACCTGACCTGCCTGACCTGAGAGGAGGAGCTACCTGGCTGACCTGAATGTGGAGCGTTTCCACTGGAGAACAAATTTCTTTGTTACATGGAAAAGTGGTGCTCATTTCAAGACAATGCTCCACATCTGATTTTGGATACAGTGAACATCTGGGCATTGCAGTTAAGAGTTTTCACAAACCATTGTTATTCAGTGGTGCTGTGGCAAACATGTCATGTCCATCCCGGATAGTCTTGTCCCATTATGACTATAACTGACACACAGAAATCAACTTTAAATTTTTTCATTAGAATGTTTTCTTGCTTTACCACTTATTTGTACTTTGAAATTCATTATATTTCATTTAGGGCACAATCCTAATTTGAGCTGGAATAGGCAGGCCGCATGGCCTGCGAAGAATCCAGTGCAGGTTGAGAGCAGGTTGGAGCCTCTATGGGGCAAAGGCCATTCCCTTACCCCGGGGTAGGTGCCAGCCATCCCTATGGGGTTGCTTGGATCTGTGCCTGCTATATAACAGACCCAGGTCCAAGCACACTGCGCTGCCTGAATTGGGGCAGAATGGGCCAGCAACGGGGGGTTAGATGCAGCCTAATGGCCACATCCAAGCTCCCCTCCCCTCCTTGTACTGCTCCATCTGCTGGAGGCCAGCTTAGGCATTAACATAGGCCCCTATGCATATTTCTCAGTTTGCCACCTGCCGAGTCGGATGTTTCTTCTAGGCTCCTTTTGAAAATATTTCAAAAGATAAGCCACTGAGCAAGTCTGCTGGTGACATCACTGCTTCTGCTAAAGGGGAGGTCCTGGAGCTCTGCTCCCCACCCCCCACAACTCTGATCTTATTAACAGAAACAAAATCAGGACACAGTGGCAATGGCCACTCATGCTTGCCATTCTGAGTATTGCCGAGAATCGGCTCAAAATGGTTTCTATCGCGGGGAAAGCATTTAAAAAGGCAAACAACCAAACGAGAGAGTATGAGGATCATTTTTATTATACCTGAGCAGGCGGACCAATCTCCCTGCCCCACTCGGCAGGCAGAGAAAAAGGCAAAGGCATACCATTCCAAATCATTTTTATATCCCCCCCAAGCTGTTGCTTGGTGGAAAATTACTACACAGGGCTGGGACATGAAAAGCTCTGTGTTAATTGGGCCTTGAGAATACGCTGTGACCATTTTGATAAGGAAGGAGGCTCTGCTGGCTTGAACCAGTTCTCTATCTATTGTGAGGGCTAGCAGCATTAAATTGGAGAACGTTACAAGTGGGGGCAAATGAGTGAAAACAATGAGAACAAAGAGAGAAACAGTCACATACTTTAGCAGCTTTAGACAAGTGACTAACCAAAAGACTTAAGATGGCTGCACTTTGGTTCGACAGCAACATGAGTGCCTCAGATAATAATGCCATGTCCAGTAAAACAACTGAAGCGGGACTCAGCAACCATACAAGTAACACATTTTGGAGTCAAACGTAACACTAATCTGTTATTTCTTGTCATCTGGCAGTCAACGAGTTATACCCACATTCCCATTCCAAGGCAGTGAAAAGTCTGGATAAAGTTGCACCTTCTTTGACATTGTTGTGACTGTTGTCTTGCTTTTATGTTTATTGATGCATGGACAACTTGGGGTGGGGGAGCCAGAACTTAAAAGCTAACTGGAAACCAGCTTTTGAAGCTTTGTGTTGCATTTCACGTACTGTTCTACAGGTGGAGCTGCTGCAAAATCAAAGGCCTTCTAAGTCCCCTTTACTGGAAAATACAAGGAAAATGTACATTGGTGCAGCAAATTTTATATATCAATATTAAAAGAAAATAAGACTTTTATTATTTCCAAGAGCTTCAAGATTTGTAGCATCTTTAAGGCAATTAATCACCCTGTTCACCTAAGATAAGTGCCAGATTCCATCATAGAGGCTCACACATCTAATTTACCAGCAAGGTTCAGCTCGGCTCTCCCTCCTCCTCACCACTCCTTTTGTAACCCAATCTATGAGAAATTAAGAGAACGATAATAAACCATTTTGTGCCAATTAATAAAAGACGCCTGGGCAGGAAAAATGTGGCAAAACAATATCATACTGCGTCAAATGCTAGCATAGTTGTTTTGAAGAGTGACAGCAGGGATAAAAGTTAGTAGAGTAATAAGTCACCAATATAAAATGTGTTTTAAGGAGTCAGCCCGAAGTATGCTTAAATGGAAATGTATCTGAAGACATGCATGAGGTTGATGTTTGCAAGAAGCTACTCGGGATCTGTAAAATCTGTATGGTGACGGTTACTCTCTGTGAGAAACAAGGGCTTTGGCAAAGGCTTAACCCCCCCCCCTTCTTTCTGGCAGAGGTCAAGAGCAGGAGACCCATTTGCTGCCTCGGATCCCAAAGCTCCTTTTTTTGCCTAACCTCCTACTTCTCCTGCCTTTTATAGCCTCAGCCGTTTTATTGAGCATATGAAGCTGCCTTATAATGAGTCAGACCAATGGCACATCTACGTAAGGACTGGTAGTGGCTCTTCAAGGATTCAGACTGGCTACTTCTCTCAGCCTTATTTAGGATGACGGGGATTGAACCTAGGACCTTTTTTGGCATGCCAAAAATGCATTCTACCAGTGAGTTATGGCTCTTCCCCTTTCCACACAACCCTCTATCTTTTCCTTCCACTCCCTCAGTGCTTTTCAACCAATGGTACAAGGATCGCTGGTGGTACAGTGCGCCCTCTTTCTCCATGGGGGTTTGGTTCAGACCCTCCCATGCATAAGGAATTCTGTCCACCCTGAAGCTTACACAGTTACTTACCTGGAGCCTCTGGAGGCCTCTCCTGGGTAATGCTGGGCTGGTATTCCCACTCTATCAGCCTCTGTGGGCCTCAGAATGGTCTGAGGAAGCCTCCAAAAGCTTCTTTGGAAGCAAACCAGAAGGGCACATGGAACGCAAGCTGGAAGAGGAGTGGATACAACAGTCCCTGTTGTACTGGACTCAGAGTGCCTGCGCTCCTCTCACTCAGCTCGGCTGGCACAGGGGCGTGAGGAGCTGGGCTGAGGGAGTGGGTGGGGGAGTGGGTGTTTCTGGGTGTGGGGAGGGTGGCCATAAGGCCAAATCCAAGGCCTCATCTCGAGGCCACGCAGGCCCAATTTGGGCCGCGCGGTCTTCTAGAATCTGTGCCTGCTGTTTAGCAGGCGCAGATCCAAGGAATCCATAGGGGAGGCTGGTGCTTCCTCTATGGCAAGGGGAGGCCATAGGGCGAACGTACCTTTGCTGCAGAGAGGCTCCAGCCTCCCCAAAGCAGTGCTGGCTATGGCACTGGCTGGCCAGTTTCGCCATTCCAGCGCTGCTTAGGATTGTGCTGCCCCTGAAACAGCAACGTTTGCGGTAGCTGGCAAAAAACCAAGCACATGTCCCTCAGGAGGATATTCCAAAATCTAGGCACCTTAGCTTAGTTTCATAATATTCATATGAAAAGTTTCATATTAGCAACATCATAATCATTATCAAGAAGAAGGGGCCAATCCTATTGAATTTTCTAGTGTAAATGCAGCCATACCAAGAGGGCATGTGCTTCCTGTGACGGGGAAGTGGACATGGAGTTCTCTTCTGTACCTTTTCTAGTTCCACTATGCCTTTTTTGAGATGTGGCAACCAGAACTGTACACAGTGCTCCAGATGTGGTCTTACCATCGATGTATACAATGGCATAATAATATTGGCTGTTTTATTCTCAATCCCTTTTTTAATTACCCCAAGCATGGAATTGACTTTCAATGGAGGCAATCCATTGAACCATAACTTATTCCTTGGTAAGTCACTGAGGGCGCAATCCTAAACTGGCGTTAGGCTGGCACAGTTAGGCCAGTCAAGTTTGATCGGCACAAGGACCACTGTAAAGCATGTTTAGGCCACTATTGGAGTCACATCTGTGTGCTGCCCTCTCTGACTCCAAAAGTGGTCCAAACATACTTTATGGTGTCCCTTGTGCCAGCCAAACTTTGCTGGCTTAACTGTGCTAACCTAACTCCAGGTTAGGATTACACCCTGAATGATATGCATGACTCTTAGCATCAGTTATACGTACTGTTTCATTCTGAGAGAAAGGGAGAGTATTAAATGCCAGAACTATTAAACAGAGCTATGGTGACGTGTGGCACTCAGAATACATGGCATTTTAAAAGAACAAAAACATTTATCATATACTGTGTTCTGGCAAAATCAATATTATGATCTGTTAAGCATTTATATGAATGGTGTGTCCCTTTTCTTTCTTAGAAGGTTCAGGTTCAGGGAGCTTCCATGAGGTTCCCATGATCTCCTATCTAAGTACTAATCAGATTCACACTACTTAGCTTCAGCAGCAGCACTAAAGCATCAAGTGCTCCCAAGCCATTCACATATTTATTTGGAAAGAAGGTCCACTGATTTCAGACTTGGGGCTTATTTCTCACTACAAGGACGCTTAGCAATGCAGTTTAACTTGTACAGGCATCTTCAGGATAAAGGGCAACAACAGTACGTGCGAGGTAGCAAACACCCCTCTGAGTTAGGCATGCCGCAGTATGTCCCAGTGGTTCAGATTGCTAGTGTCAAATCCCCAGATGAAGTAATCATCATGTCCTTTGAAAAATTCATTTTAACCCCCCTCCCTCCCAGGCATTTCAGACAGCTAGTCCAGTGACTCTACATGCCTGTGCTTCCCAATAGTACACTCTGATCTCCTACGTTGGCACAGCAAGAGTTCAGATCCCAGATGAGGAATTAATGTGGCGTATTGGGTTTCCAGTTCTCTGGTGGATGTCTTGAAGTTTCTTTGCAACTTAGCTAGAGGGGAGGGCGGCCAGACTCTTCAATTTGCCAATTCAATCCAGCACACATAATTAAGGAAAGCACACTCTGAAAGAGGAGACAGCTAGCTTGGAGCACTATAAAAAAGCCAGGTTATCCTGCCCTACCTCCAATTATATTTAACCTATTTTTTCAGGAATCCACAGAATAGCTCTAATTGTAACATATTACAGTAGGAATTGGGTCTGCATATAGAGTTTGTCCAAGAATTCATAAAAATGCAAGATTGGGATAATCTATAATTTTCAAAAGCAAAGGGTGCAATCCTAACCAATTTCCCAGCACTGCGGGAAGGGCAATACAGCTCCGAGGTAAGGGTACAAACATTTCCTTACTTTGAAGAGGCCTCTGTGACTACTACTCCACTACAGGATGCACAACATGCCCCAAAGCTGGTTAGGATTGTGCCCAAAATCATTCCATGCACTCAGCTGGAAAATAATGTCATTGCTTTTACCCGCCTTTTGTGATAACATTCATTGTGATGAACATGGAGTAATCCAGGTACATTTATACAGTATACAAGGATTAGGAAAGCTGTTTTACTCTGAAACAATTATTTTCACTGACTTACATACCTTGTTGAAATTGCAACATCACTCTCCCGAAGAGGGAAGAGTAGCCTTATAGACTTATCACTATTGTAAATAGGATGCTTCAACTATTTTATTCTAACTTTCCATCTAAATGTATTGCCTAGAATTAAGGACAGTCTCCACATTACACTGGTATTTCCTGTAGCACAAACATACCACGTTGACATTATACATGTATGGCTGGCGCATCCATGAGACCAACTCAGTATATTGGCAGGGGGGTACCCATCTCCACCCTCTCACTCACTTCCACTCCGCCTCCTTCCATTCTCTGGATAACAAAGGAAGAAGGAGTCACAGCAGACGATGACATGTGGGGGACAGGACACTGGTGGTTACTGTGTTTCCAAGCACTTTTAGATCCAGCATGTTTTCCAATCAAGTGAATGGAAAAAGCAGAGGCTGGCGAATTACCAGGTTGGGGGGATAGCATGTGGCTTGCTTCCTTAGGTACCAGGAAGACCCTACCTGCACATAAGCACACACATCTGTGAACATCCATGTACATGTGCCTGAAGACCATGGCCGAGTTCCCAGATACATGGTAGTTAAAGATACAGGAAACATTGCAGGAAACATTGGTGTTACACAGAGCTAGTTCCCACAACAATGTAGACAGTGCAGATCAATGGTATTCAAACTTTTTAGACCAGGACCCACTGTTTAGAATGGCACTTATGTTGGGACCCACTGGAAGTGATGTCATTAACCTGGAAGCGATGTTGTGGCAGGAAGTGACATCATCAAACAGGAAGTGCTGTCATTGTAACATATAAAAAGACACTCCTGAAATGCAATCTGGCACATTTGGACTGAAGCAATTGTACAACCATGAAATATCCATGACAGAAAGCAAGATTAGGACCAAATATTATGTAAAAGCACTGAAGTAAAAACAAAATTAAAAAAAAAACTCTACTTGAAAATTCAAACTCTGAACACTCACAAAAGGAATACAACAAGAGTACGGTCTGCCGTTTCCAAGATGGCTGCTCTCAGCTTTCTGCAACCCACTTGACATCAGGCTGCAACCCATGAAATGGGTCCTAACGCACAGTTTGAATGACACTGGTGTACATTCATTCATTCCACTGATTTTCCAAATATTTGTGATTTCAAAAGGCATTTTTTTTTTAGGATTGGAAACTAGTAACATTTCTGAAGGCCTTGATTTCATATGTGCAGGGTGCTTTCACTAGGCTTAGATGGAGCCTAATTCAAATGATGAGTCAGACACATTGTACATTGAAAGCCCAATCCTATGCACATCTACTCAGAAGGAATTTCCATTAGAGCCAGTAGGGCTCACTCCAGGTTAGTGTGGATAGGATTGCAGTCTGAGTCTTTACAGGATTGTAAAAAGACGAATATTTGCTTACAATCTCTCTTCATGTATAGAGGTAGCCCAATAAAGAGAAGACTTTTAGCTTAGTTTTCTCTGCTCTGAGTTTTGCAAGTGCAAGGAATTTGCATTTGTGTGTGTGAGTCTTTAACTTGGGAGCACTTTCAAGCAAGTGTTGCTCATGCGCTGTTGGTTCAGACTAACAAGCAACCTGCTCAGTTGTGCTCCTCAAATGCACAGACCAGTAAATGTGTCATTGTATCAGTGACCCCCCCTTTTTAAAAAAATAAACAGAATTTAGGGCAGGTATTTCAAAACTAGAACTGAAAAATATATATTAAATAAAAAAACCCACAGAATTTGGATTTCTAGACCATAGTTACAACTTATAGAGCTGCCATACTGTTATTCATGATTACTAATAAACAGCAATAATGCCAAACCAATCTAAATAAGGACCCATGCCTAACTACCCTCGGAGTGCCCACCCTCTGCTGGAGCTTCATATTAAAAGGCAATCATTGGGCTACTTCAGCATTTTTCAGAAATGTTACAGCTTGTTCAATCAGTACCTGTAAATGTTAGCAATAAAAAATATAATTTTTTTATTGTTCTCAGACAGAAATGATAAAGTCAAACTGACTTCCCAGTACCAATAAGAAACAGCCTTTCAATGACACCTGAACAGGACATTTCATTTTTATGAGAATGGTATGTTCTTAACTGAAAACTTAAAATATTCCCCACTGGAGATTATTTTGTTTAACATACTCCTGAAACGGTGACCTCTAAAGCAGCATGCTTTCTAGGTCATGCCCTGTAAATGGCTGCAGCTCTATTGCAAGAGCCAAAATGACAGACTTTTTAAAAATCAGAGTAAGCATTGAACTTCTTTATCACAGATATACAGAAGAAGGCGTTTGACACAGTCCCCCACCAAAGGCTGCTGAAGAAACTTCACAGTCAGGGAATAAGAGGGCAGGTCCTCTTATTATATGGATTCAGAATTGGCTGAAGGTCAGAAAACAGAGAGTGGGGGTCAATGGGCAATTTTCACAATGGAGAGAGGTGAAAAGCGGAGTGCCCCAGGGATCTGTCTTGGGGCTGGTGCTTTTCAACTTCTTCATAAATGACCTGGAGACAGGGATAAGCAGCGAGGTGGCCAAGTTTGTGGATGACACAAAACTATTCCGGGTGGTGAAGACCAGAAGGGATTGTGGAGAGCTCCAGAAGGATCTCTTCATGTTGGGGGAATGGGCAGCAAAATGGCAGATGCGTTTCAATGTAGACAAGTGTGAAGTGATGCACATTGGGGAAAAAAACCAAAACTTCACCTATAGGCTTATGGGTTCTGAGCTGTCTGTGACAGCTCAAGAGAGAGATCTTGGGGTGCTGGTGGACAATTCAATGAAGGTATCGACCCAGTGTGTGGCAGCAATTAAGAAGGCCAATTCCATGCTTGGGGTAATTAAAAAAGGGGTTGAGAATAAAACAGCCAATATTATCATGCCATTGTACAAATCGATGGTAAGGCCACACCTGGAATATTGTCTACAGTTCTGGTCGCTGCACCTCAAAAAGGACATGGTGGAGCTGGAAAAGGTGCAGAAGAGAGTGACGAAAATGATTATGGGGCTGGGGCACCTCCCTTATGAAGAAAGACTGCAGCGTTTGTGGCTCTTCAGCCTAGAAAAATGGCGCCTGAGGGGGGACATGATTGAGACATACAAAATTATGCACAGAAGGGATAGAGTCGATAAAGGGATGTTCTTTCCGTCTCTCAAAACACCAGAACCAGAGGGCATGCGCTAAAACTGAGGGTTGGGAGAGTTAAATCAGATAAAAGGAAGTACTTTTTTACCCAGTGGGTAGTTAATCTGTGGAACTCCTTGCTACAGGAGGTGGTGATGGCATCTGGTCTGGATGCCTTTAAGAGGGGATTGGACGGATTTCTGGAGGAAAGGTACATCGTGGGCTATAGGCCATGATGGATTGTGCAACCTCCTTACATTGGTGGTGGGCTACTTCAGAGTACTGGGTGCAAGCGAGTGGCAACAGGATGCAAGCATCTTTTTGTGGCCCACTGGGGCACCTGGTGGGCCGCTGTGAGATACAGGAAGCTGGACTAGATGGGTCTTTGGCCTGATCCAGCAAGGCTCTTCTTATGTTCTTAAGAAGCAGAAATCTGTCCAAGCTCATGTGGGTGCCTGACATTTAAAGTTTCAAGTGTGAGGCTACTCAACAAGAGATTCAATAAGGAAAGAAGGACAATTATCTGCATCCAAATACTGAGGCAGAGTTACTACCTTTTGGAGTACTTTGTTCTCTATTGGTGTATATCTGCAATATGAAAATATTAAGCCGCATATCAACATGCAGCCATGGCGCTTTGAATTATGCACTCCTAGATTACCACCAAGTTTGCGGAAATTCCACTTTCAGCCCAATCCTGAGCTGCTCGGCTGCCCGAGCGAGCAGGGGTAGCCAGGCAGCTACCGCTGCATCCCATGGCAGCCAGGCAGCTGCAGGAGGCACAGTGGAGAAGGGGACATTCATCCCCTTTTCCCTCAGTAAGGGGGGCAGGCAGATGAGTGGTCTACTCGCCTCTGTGCTGGCTATTTAGTCGGCGCAGAGGTGAGGGCCTCCCTGTAGGGCCATGTGGCCCTACACGGAGTTGGGATTGGCAGCAAGGCTTGCCACTGGCCCCATCCCTTGTTCTGTCCCTCCCCCTGCACAGGAATGCCCTTCTGCCCTGCACAAAAAAGGCACAACGCCAGCAACCAGTGGACTCGCCACTTGCCAGCTTATGGTGCTGTCTCTGGGCGGTGTGGGGCAGGCATTGGCCTGTTGGTCGCCTAGCACCAACGGTAACAGCTGGACGTGCTTTGTGACTCCTTTTGCAACACTAGTGCGGGCGGTACATTCATACCGCCCGCACTAAGGACCACAAAATTGGGCCCTTAGAGCGCAATCCTAACCAACTTTCCATAGCTGTGTCAATCGGGCATGCTCTGCATTCTGCAGTGGCATAGCCATGCCAGTGGGGCATGTGCTGCATCTTGCAGTGTAGTATTAGTGTAGTAGTAGTCATGGAGGCCTCCTCAAGATAAGGGAATGTTTGTTTCCTCATCTTGGAGCTGCAGTGCCCTTACACTGGTGCTGGAAAGTTGGTTAGGATTGTGCCCTTATTTCAAGCTTAGATCTAGATTTCCCAGCCTAATCCCCCACACTATCCATAGTTTTAAAAGCTTCTGTTTTCCATCAATAATTTTTTAAACAAAAACTATACATAGCATTCAGGGGAGCATTACAGCAGGCTAGAAACCACAGAAAAAGCTAAGTGCTCACATTCCCCAATGCTTCTGTCACAGGTTTAGGCCATTTTGTGTGCTTCTCCACTAAAATTCATCCAAAAATGAGTTGAAAAGCATACATTTGTACTGTCTATACCATGTACTGTCCATTGTGTACACACAATTTAACTTGTGTAAAGTTAGTCATTTCTTGGAGATCTTAGTGCTTGAAATTCCTTGTTCAAAGAATTTTTCCTCAGAGGTTCAGAGACAACTATAAACATCTCTGCAGTTTAATGAACATGGCACCCCCGTAACTCTATTCCTGGCGATACATATTTCTCAGCTGAGGACCAGTGACTTGAAACTACAACATCTTGTCCCCTAGAGATCAAACATCATATCATGCTGTCACATTGGCCCTGGTTTGGATGAAGCCTCCATAACTCTATTATGTATCTTCATGATAAATATTAGTAATTAGCTATTTGGTTGAATCAAGGCCCAAGAGATGGCAAGCCCAAGTAAATGCCATTAATTTTGTTTTACTGATTACTGTTGCACTGTATTTTATAATCTAGGTAATTGTGACCTACTGTTACTGACATTGGCTTTTACTTAGACAAGTTTTACCTATAATAATTTCTAGTGGTATAAAATGATTAACAAATCATCCAATGTGTCAACTCATGAAACACTACTGCACAGCATGTACCAATCTGATAATACATCAAATGCATGACAGCACATAACACAGAAGACATAGCATTTTGCTAGAGACATTTCAGGACTGGGGGATGTGCTTTCAATGTTCATCTCTGATTTATTTACATTTAAAAAACAGGATTTTGGGAAGTCTCAGAACTGATGGTTGATCTACAAGCTGCTCTGTTGAATGATCACAGGGATTAAACAGAAGGGTTCTTTTGGTACTACAGATGCACAGCAAACTGGAAATATTACCATGAGTAAAGCAAAGCAAGTGCTCAGTAAGAGAGAAGGGCAACAGATGTCAAATTGTATCATATATCAGTAAACAGCAATGGCACATGAGGCCAATGATCTTAGCCTACTTGTGAGTACATCACGCTATCATAAAGCCATGTTGCAGTTGCTGAACCTTGTACATTGTAGGAAGAAGAGGGGGATCCTTCCACCACTCCTCCAGAGTAGTTGCTCCGGCAAGCAAATCTCCACTCCTCCTCACGGATCTGAGATATAGCTGTGCTGATGTTATGAAAGAACATCAGTACAGCTATATCTCAGATCTACTGTAAACATCCAGGAAAAAGTCCATTAAAATTATCTGATTGATTTTCAGTACCAAAAGATAAGTGGTTCCTTTGCAATGTTGTGCAAAACACAAATGCCTTTGTTCATGTGGCGAATAAGAGAGAACGTTCCCATTTGTTCTGTTGAAAGCAGCACGACTTCCACGTTGAGGGGCACTGACCAAACTAACTTTAAGTACAAAGAAGATCCGAATACATTTCCCCAGTATTAAAGAAAACGAAACAACTGTCTTTTTTATCCCCAAGGTTCTTCGTTACCGCTGTTCTAAATTATAGGCCGACGATATACGAGAGTGTGAACTTAGCCGAATTCCTTTGGCGAAGAATGAAACAAGAAGATTAGAGCATCCTAACCTAGTTTCGCCTGCCAGTGTGACCTTCCAGAACCTCATCTCTTCCTTCTTTGCCCAACAATCGCTCCATGATTAAAGGAACAGAGAAAAAGATACATCTTGACACTGCAGGAGACCTTAAGCAAGAAGCGCATTAACAGCAAGCCAACAAAATGATTCATTAGCTTCCCTTCTTCAATATTATGTTTACACAAGATGATTACATCAACTAATTACTAATTTATCCTAGTTTATATAAGAGAGATTTTTAATGACATGAGTGGAGGAGGCTTGGAGTAATTCTACAGAGACGTCAATTTACTTCTTCTAAAGTGATCTATTCAGCTATTAAACAAAGTGCCTCCATCTTCCTCCTGCTTAAAGGTATGGAGCCATATAAAAGAAACAACCTGTGGCAAAAGGTTGACCGAACTGCTTACTTTCTGGACATATTTTTGTGTGTGGAATACCTGGATTTTTGTGTCCGGATTCTGCCAAACATCTGGACTCGATTCTGCCTGGGTCTGCAGTGGGTGGCGCCTTACATGGTGCCTCTTCCAGCTGCTGAAAACAGGGCTCTGTCCTGGGGCAAGGTCTGAGGAGGGCGCCCCCTGCCTCACTGCGTCCCCTGCTCCAGCAGCGCGACACTCAGCGCATTTCCCCACCACCAACCATAATGGTAGGACCAACACTGAATACCACACAGCTCTAAAGACTAGTTGCTACTGTTAGACATGTCCTCTGTGAATTTGCCAAATTTGCTTTTAAGGTCATCTGAGCCAGTGGCCATCACTACATCCTGACGGAGTGAATTGCATAGCAAGTTAGTTATGATTTGGGCCTAACTCCATACCCTTTCCACCTAACGTTTTGTGTCTCAAAACAAATGTTACTCACTCCAGTAAATTATTGGTAGTATTTTCCCTCCATTCTTTTCCCAGTTAGCACCCAAAGATCATTTCAAGAACTTAAGCTGCAAGGAAGCAGATTATTAGGTTTCATAAACAAAATTGTCCTGATTTAATACATTGTAGAAAAAAAATAATATGTATGGTTTTTGGGTTTTATTACAATTCTGATCCCAACTGTATAAACTCTGTCTGAAAAAGTTAGTTATGATGAAGAACAAAATGGGATGATTGCCAAATAAAGAAGTTCCTTTTCCCACATTTTCACTTCAATACCATATATATCAGAGTAATATGAGTAGGTTGCTTTGCTGAATTAAGAACTGCATCTTTGCTACTCAGACTACAGAGCAAACTAGATACAAAGCTGTGGTGTGTATTGGGACTACAGGATACGGTGAATGAAATGCTATGCTTTTCTTTCACACAGTCCTGATCGGAAGCCCCCAGGTCAGAGGCAAGGGATCAAAATCCCCAATGCTGTTTTCCTGATAAACAGTAGATGAGGGACACTAAAGTTTCCAATGAAACATGCAGGATTAAACAAAGTTTTAAAACATCTCACATTGCGTCAAGTTTGAGTGACCAGATACAATGGAGGACAGAGTGCTTATTCCTTTAACCATTGCATAGAAGAGGAAATTTTGGCAGGCGAAGCTCAACATAGAAGGGGTTGAAAAATTGCACCTGCCAAAATTCCCTCTTCTATACAATGGTTAAAGGAATAGGCACTCTGTCCTCCACTGAATTTGCTCATCCTGACCTAAGTTTTGCCTGCACCTTGCAATGTGGGACTAGGAAGCCACAGTTTCCATCTTAGTGGAGAGTGGTGGTGCTCAACCAGAGAATGTGGCAGCAAGGCTCAGCTTGTTCTGGACTGTATATGAGCATCTGGGCCTTCCAACTGATCACTGGCCTGTTTTATCCTGCAGGGCCCAGATAGAGAGAATCTGGGCAGAGAAATTGTGCTTATCCCTTTCATTCATCCACTGTTTCCTCCTTCCAACTCCTCTGACCGCATTGGGGCCCCAGGCATTACTTTCCATCAGAAACATGGGCCTGGAACTGCAACTGGGGAAAAACAGCTGCTATGGGACAGGAAGGGGAAAATTCCTGTGCACCTGCCTTAGAAATCATAATCTTTTACCCTTGCCCTACTTTGCAAAGGAAAAAAAAAGGCAGATTTGCTTTGAAGACACACACTGGCAGTGGAATATGCTGCTCCATCCTACAGTTGCAGTCAGCTGGCACCCTGAGAACAGAAGCATGAGAGGAATGCCTACTACTTCATGTTATACAGTGCCCACAATCAATCAGAAAGGTAGATAAATGGAGTGAGTGCTGGGATACTTTGGTTCATATTCCACTCTGGCAGTGGCATACTAGGAGTTTTGTGCCTAAAAATAATGAACAAACTTCATATATGCATTCAATGGAAATATGTTATCTATGACCAACTCAAACAGATTTTGGGGAGCCTCAGGGTGGTAAAGATTTTTAAAACTTTGGTCTCCAAGTCTTACATAAAAAGTACTAAGTCCTTGAATCCTAAATGGATTAAAGTGTTTAGCATCCAGATGTGTGTCAATCATTTTCACCAAGCAATAAGCCGTCTGCAAAAACTTCCATGGTGCCAAATAAGACACAGGTGGTCTGCTTTATAGCATGCTTAGAAATGAAGAGATATGACCATGAAGTTATAGGGAGGGAAGGCAGGGCCTGGAGAAATGAAAAGAAAAATAAACAGCAAAATGCATGTGCAGACGGCAATTTCTTTTCTTCTCCTGAGACTCCAGAGATAATCCAGAGATTAAGAGGAGGAGATTTTGGTTCCCTTTGAGCATTGTGGATGTGTTGTGTGTGTGTGGTGTACATGTGTGAAGGGAACAATTGTTTTCATTCTCTTTTGCTACAGTGGGGGGGGGGGGGGGGGGGGCCACAGGGAGGTAAAAAGTGAAAAAGCAGCTGTCCAGGGGCTCTGAAAAGAGCAACCATATGCATGACAGGCTTCAGATATGGTTCTTATAAAGTCACCTTTTGTTGAATTATCTAATAGTAAAAATTTTCAAGTTCAAGTTTTGAATAAAGCCTGGGTTTTTATATCTACATGAGAGGTGTGGCAAATTGGATTGTAAAATTTGCTGTCCGCAATTTTACAACAGCATGTCGAATTCGAAAGAATCTGAAGGCCACATTATTCACCCAGCATATGCCCAGGGGGCATATTCAATTTTTTACACCACACAATGTCAATTTCATCTGGATTCTACCTATTGCCACTCTGATGCACTGCACTCCCTATCCTGTTCTTGACGCACTCATTTTATTTCTAACCCACCTTTCATTAGAATGTTCCAAGTCCGCTAATAGTAAAATACTAAATTAAATCCAGTTTACATCAAAACAATAAGCAGAAACCAAGAAAGCAACAGACTGCTATAGTCCACTTGAGTACACTGTGTAACATACTAACAGCCCAATCCTATACAGATCTACTTAGAAGTACGTTCCATTGGCTTCAATGGGACTTTATCCCAGGAAATTGTGCAGCTTAAAATTTCCTGTAGGATACAGCAGAAGCTGCACCAGTGCCACTACACAGCCATGCAGGGATTTGGATTGGGCTGCCTAAATCCCATACAACTGTGCTTAGTGAGAAAATGTGGTATTTATAAAGTCCCCATTTTACTAATACAACTTTGATGATTTTCATACTACAGGTAAAGTTATTAATACATTATTTGGAAAAATGCTATGTTACATATTTCTAAATAATCAGAAAAAATCAGCATTATCCAGAAATAACAAATTAGCAGCGATAGCTGCTTTAGGTGCCCTTTGGGGAGAAAAGTGGGATAAAAATTGAGTAAATAAGCAGATTTCTAAGGCAGTGGTTCTCAAACTTTTGAGATGACCCACTTTTTATATTGGCACTCATGTTGGGACCCACTGGAAGTGATGTCATTAACCTGGAAGTGATGTCATAGCTGAAAGTGCCATCATCAAGCAGAAAGTGCTGTTAGTGTGACGTAATCAAATGGCACTCCTAAAATGCAAACTGGCATTCTTGGACTGAAGCAAATGCACAACCATGAAACATCTTTGACAGACAGCAAAATTAGGACAAGATATTATATAAAAACACTGCATTAAAATAAAATTAAAAAAACCTCACTTCAAAATCCAAACTGTTAACACCCACAAAAGAAAAATAGCAAGAGAAACGTCTGTAGCTTCCAAGACAGCTGCTCCCAGCTTTCCGTGACCCACCTGACATCAGGCTGCAACCCACCAAGTGGGTCCCAACCCACAGTTTGAATAACACTGATCTAAGGTAAATACGTATCATATAAACATGCATTGTTAGACTACCAAAAATAGGAGAAAAGCCTTTTCTGAAAAGCAACAATGAATTTCATTCAAGGTGGCCCACTTGACCATATTTTCAGGATGCAAAGAACTTTTTAATCAATAAATGATCAAGAAAGGAAATGCATCGTTACCACATTATTGATTGATTGATTGATTTGATATCTTTCTATCCTGCCTTCCTCCCACACTGAAGAGGAACCAAGGAGGCTGATTAGGCTATACAGTACGGGCAATCAGTATCTTTATCCCTTCTTCCAGAAAGTTGTGAGAACCTCTGCCGCAGTCAGCTCTGCCTCTCCAACTCCCTGCCACCTGGCTGATTAAAAAAGCAGCCAAGTGAGCCAGAGATGGAAAGACAGAGCCTCCCCACCTCTTTCCCCTCATCTCCAGCGTCAACTGTCCTGGACACAGACTCGCTGTTCTGCCCAGGTCCTGTTTAAAATAACTTGGAACTGCAGAGCATGCTGGACTATTCTGATCCTCTCAAGCAGGACCCGAGAGGAGGCTACGTCCAAGGCAACCAAAGCTAGAGATGAGGTAAGGGGCAGGGGGAACCACAGCTTGATTCCTTCCTTCCACCTGGGCGGGGGATTAGGTAGTGGTGGTAGAAAGGCAGCATGTTGTGGCTTGTTGGGAGGCGTGTGATCTCTGTCTAGGTCTTCTATTTCAGATTAAATTTCTCATCCTTGAACTACTAGGGACTATTATGCCTGTATGTTCAGGATCCATTTCCTCATTTAACCTAGCCACAGCAATCTGGAAGACAGAACTAAGACTGAAAGCATTAGCTTTTGTGATGAAAGGAATCCATAATTTGTGCATTAGGTAAAACAGAAAAGTGCAGAGTTCAAGCTTTTTGCATTTAGGTCATTGATGATTACATACCTGGAGAGAAGCAAAATCTTTAGATGCACAAGCTCCAAGAATAGCAGCACCCATTAGAACAGACTCTACCTCTTGGGCCAGGACAACAGGCATGCCTAGAGAAAGATATCACTTGTCTGAAAATGCCAAGGGCAGCGCTATAACACAACGAATAATGAAAACAAAAACATCTGGGAGGTTATTATATGGATATCTCATCTGGTCCAATCACATGTGTGGCTGCAGTGATGCCTCTGGTGCATCTATAAGTAGGGGTGTGGTCTTTTGGTGATATGTTTTCCCAACATTTCCCAATATTTTAGGATATTTTTTCCTAAAATAGCAAACTGCGGTGTTAACGTGTTTTTGTTCTACATTCTCAATCCAAGTTCTCATTTGTATTAATTTTAAATGCTTTAAAAGTGTACTAGGTAGATGATATAGGTGATATAGTGTCAGCAGATGACTACTTGAAGCAAAACTGAAGAGCTCAAAGGAAAGGGAATGGCAGAATAATTAGGGCCCAATCCTATCCTGATGCAGCCACAATGCAGCCTTGAGGGAAGGGATGTTCCCTGAAGAGGCCTCCTCAGACTCACATCCTCTCTCTCTCTCTCTCTCTCTCTCACACACACACACACACACACACACACACACACGATGCAGCACATACTCCATTGGCATGGTTGGTTAGGATTGGGCCCTAAAGGAGAATGCTGAAATTTAGATGCCAGCTGAGAAAGAGTGGTGGGTCAGCCAGGCTTCTTTGTGAATGAAAACTTCAAGGAGAACCAAGTGTGCAGGACTTCCTCTTCCTCTAGCTTAAAGCACTTGGGGGTAAAAGTACACTATATTTTTTTCTTACCAAGTTTCCATCCAACACCATACAGGTGCTTGGAATAATCAGGAAAAAGAACTGCAAATGAGACTCAAACCCAGACAGTAAGCAGGAACTGGAAGCGGTAGTTGTTAACAAGCAAAGAGCTCCCTTCAGCTCCCACCTGACCTATGCTCCATCAGCCCCTCCCCTGTGGGTTATTCTCTCCCTGCCAGAGGCATTCCCGGCTTGGGTGACATCACTGCACTCCCAGCACAGCTGCCCTGCCCCTGTGCGTCACCAGGCCAAACTTCCCTGCTCCCTGAATTGCTCCATTAAGGAGCGATCCGAGCACAAGGGAAGGTAGGAGGGCCGAAAGGAGTGCGGGTTTTTCCGTGCTGCGGCACCTCACCACAACCGGTGCCCATCACGCTTGCCACCCCCTGCAGCCTTCTCCCTCTGCCTCTGCTCCCTGCCCTGCTTTTTCCCAGCTGGAGCTGATGCTGAAAAGAAGCATGGCATGCAAGATGCATGGCTGAAATCTGTAAATTCTCAGTGGCAGAAATGTTTTGACACAAAACCTTGTTTAAACCTACTGGAGAACTAATTTAAGAACTGAATTTACAGCTGGTGCTTTTAAAATATACTTTAGAACTTGGCTGCTCATGTTCCACTCTGCAAGTGACTTCACAATGACCATATTCATCCTGCCATCTGAACGTAATGAATCTGAGGCTTTCAAGTGGCCTATGAAATTATCTATTGGTAGCTTATATAATTGGCTAATGGGTGCTTATATTATATTCAGAATTTTTCTGTCTGTTCCTGGAAGAATAGAGGATTGATACAGGAATGCCAGCTATTTTATCTGATAGATTTTAACGAGGGCAAGAGAACTGAGAGTATTTTAGCCAGATGAACTCTGACATCCCCCTGTCAGTCACAGTTCCTACAAACAGGAAAAATTCCAAGACCGCTGAAAGGCTTCTTTGTCCTACATTGTACTTGGCTATTAGATACAGTCAAAGGACCCCAGTTTAAAATTTAATCAGAATTATCTATTAATAGATCTTTAATTTTAGACATCAGAAAGCAGCTCTCAATTCCAAGGCTATCTGAATTAGATAAGGAGAGGTGTAGACCTGATAAAATCTTGTTTGACAAATAGAAAGCACCACTGTGCAATAGCCTGTTGCAAACATCTAGCCTAGGTCAAGACCTTGTGTCATTTCGCTCACTCTTTCAGCTTTCATGAAACATAATTACATAATGCTGATTTTCATCTTTCTTCCTGCATCAAGGTAGGAAGTCTGGTTTGATGTTCAAGTGATGCAAATCTGCACGCTAAATACCCTGAATCCAAGCTTTAAACTTGATCTAAACCATATTGGCTTGTCATAAGTAAAAAAAAAAAAAAAAAAAAAGACGCTGAAAGTTCATGGTCTTGCTTTTCCTCTCATGGCTTTGGAACTAAACAAAGATGTTTTCCATTGGTTAAATACATCTTATATCAACTTAATGGATGCTCAAAATTACCTTTGTATAAGACTTAGGGGAATTGGCAGGCTGTTCTTTCAAACATTTCATTTGCTATAAAGATTGTCATGTGCACCCAAGAAAATGCAATACCCAATGTAGGACAAGTTGCATTTTATTAAACCAGCTTCTGCTGGTTAAAATGTGGCCCGTACAACCTCCACAGTGAAGACTGTGCCAGACTGAAGGCACCCCCTACCTACTTTGTATAAATACTGTAAAGAAAGAACCAGCTTATTCAAATCTGAACTGATTACAATATTGATATTTTTCAACTAATACATGTAATCCATTTTTCTTCACGTCCCTATGCAGCTTTCCACCAAAACTCTACTTGTCCCCAGGTTCTTTCCCATTTTTTTGTCATTACTTTCATGCTCCTTTACATTTCTCAGCCTTCAGTCTCCTGAATCTATTTCCATCTCAAGGACTTGTTTATAAAAACTGGTTTAAGGCTAACCATGGCTGCTGTTGTTAATTATTAGTGCATGTGCAGATACAACACCGAACCTTGTCTTCTAATCTTCTAATCAGGGAAGAGAGGGGAATTAACTTGGGCCAAGGGGGATTTGGCAGTACAAGAGCTCACTACAAGTTTTGGTCTCCTAACTATGCCAGGATTTGGCTAGTGTTACATCTCCATCAGATTTTTGAAAATCTTCCAAAAAGATTCACAGTTATTCTCTACCTATGACCTATATATTTCAAGCCCTTTATTTTTTCTATTATGCTGAATCTTCATCTTGGGATCAAACAACATGCTACGTTAAGTCATCATCAACATTCTACATGCAATGTTGTCATCAGCAAGACAAGCTAAAAACAGACATAAAATGGATGTACCCTTTGATGTATCCCTCCCCGAAAAGCAGCCATGGGTTCCTCAATCCAACTGTGGACCACAGCACATGGGGAGGGAGCTAACCCCAACCCCACCATCATTTTTCAAACAAAATTTGCCCACATACATGACCTTGCAGCCGCCATTTAGAGAGATGATATTCAGTGGGAAAATCATACAGGGAGAAAAGTGTTAAAGCTCCCTGTAAACACTGTCATCCTTGTCCAGATAAATTTCCTTGCAGCTGCTTTTTACATCAAAGGGTACTTCCAGCTCCTTTCCTGTGTTAAGCCTGTCAATTGATGGGCCTCAATTTAGTGGGTAGAATGGCCCTTAGCTAACCAGTATTTGTTAGGAAATTGAAGGTGCTGGAAATCAAATTCTCCTCAAACAGATTTAGATCGTAAAATAATTCCTATAGCATTTAAAAGGGATCATTTTTTAAAAAAAATCAAACTAAAGAATTATTGATATACTTCAAGGAGGATTAGGGGAGAGTAATTGTCCAGGAGGAGTAGTGGTATCAAAATGGCTACCGCTGCATTATGCGGGAGCTGCGGGAGTCTCCTGAACAGAAGGGGGCATTTGTCCCCTTGCCCTGGGGAAAGTCTTGGCCTCCGCTATAAGGCTAGTTGAGTCTCTGCTGGCTGTTTTGCTGGCGGAGACTGGAGCAGCCCCATGTTGCCTGGCCCGAATAGGATCTGATGGAGTAGGTCACTACCAGTCCAACCTCCTATAAGGGCCCAGTCCTGTCCTCCCCCTGCTCAGTTCCACTCCCACCTCTTCCCTCTATCCCAAATCCACTTCCCGGTCACCGGTACTTCCAGAGCGCTGGCAGCCCTTCCATTCGATACTAAAGCTAACCCTGGCCCGGCACCAGTGCTCTATCCTCCCACAGTGTTGTGAACGTGCATTTTTATGGCACGTTCGCAATAGTTTTGGCCCATGGTACGCAATACCACTGGCATTATAGCCCTCAGAATTATAGCCCTTAATTGAGGACACAATCCTAACCCTGTGCTGGAATAGGCAGGCTGATTTTACTATGTCCTCAAACTTACCAGTGATATCTGCATGCATCTGTACGAAGAGTGGGTTCTTGCTCAGCCCACCGCACATAAACAGGGTGTTGACATGATGCCCGGCAGCTTGCATGGATTCCACAATATGTCTGGTTCCCAACTTGAATGCAAGAGAAAAAGTTGAAAAATCCATTAACAGAAAAGGATGCAGGAAAAATGAATGACCTAAGAATTGGGAAGAAATCGCAGCTGGCTGTAAATGCCGTGGATCAGGCAAGCTAGAAGAACAGGGTCTCTCTGCAGCAACCTCCCAAAAGAGAAACTCCTTGCAATGGGTGGGATGGGAGCCTCCTCCCCCCCCCCCACTTACAGGCCAATCCTAACCTGTGCTGGAATAGCCAGCTGGAGCAGCTGGGCTGAGTCCTAACCACGTAAGGGGGTGTTTTCCCTTTGCCCCGAAGTAAGTCCCAGTCAGCCCTATGGGGCTGCTCAGATCTGCAGGTCCAAGTGGCCAGGAGCAGCCTGAATCAGAGTTGCCCAGCCCAGCGACAGGGGTTAGGATATGGCCCAATGGCTGCGTTGTGTCTCTGACTCAGTCGTAACCCAAAGCGCCGCCCTGTTACGCCTCTAGCACACCTTTGGCATGCCCTCGGCACAGTCCTGCGCTGGCCAAGCGACACCGGCGCAGCTGTGGGTGTGGTGGTGCCCGTGTGTCAGCGTTGCTGCTTGCGCTGGTCCAGCGATCGATTCCGTAGCTCAGGCACGCATGGCGGAACGTCTGCAACAGCGCTGTGCTGGTGCAACGCTAGGTTAGGATTGCACTCTTAGGGCATCGAGGGCATTGAAAACCCATCTTTTCTATGATGCATTTGGGCTTTAGAAGAAGAGTCGCTGTTTACTACAACTGTATTATGATTGCCCCTTGGTCTCTGTTTTTGGATTTGAGTTTTACTTCCCTACATTGTTTAAGTATATTTTGTTAGCCACCTAGGAATCCATTGAGATCCATTGAGATGAATAGTGAGAAATAAATGAGAAACAGAACACTGAGAATCTATTCCAATAACACTGCACATGTGTGCTTCGTTTCACAGATTAAATTGTTCATCTTAGGGTGCAGTCTTAACCAACTTTCCAGCTCTGGCGTTAAGGGGATTGCAGCTCTGTCGTGAGGGAGAAAACATTCCCTTACCTTCAGGAGGCCTCCATGATTGCCCCTCCCCCAACTGCAGGATGCAGCACATGCCCCATTGACACAGCTATGTCAGTCAGTGCTGGAAAGCTGGCTAGGATTGCACCCTCGATGTATATCCACTGATCTGTCAAGAGTGCTACCCCATAAAATCTGGCCGTAAATTAACCTTGGGATAAGGTTAAGTATAAATACAATTACATTTTTATGCAGCAGATAATTTACTTGTGGAACTGATTCCTATCACCGGTGATGGCTCTAGCCCAGCGGTCTCCAAACCTGTATGCGGGCCACATCGTATATTTTACACATTTCCGAAGGCCCAAAACATCAGTTTTATAAATGAATGAATAAATTTAAATGAATGAATAAATTTTATTTGCATCTTTTTTTTTGTAGCCAGCATGATATGATTCAGAACCAATGAGAAATATGACATTTTCAAAGGAACAGTGCCATGTTTAAAATGATAAATGATATATAATTAGTAAAACTGTCAAATATTTTAAGTTGCTGTGAGTGGGATAAAATATTGTGGCAGGCCTGATTTGGCCCCTGGGCCATAGTTTGGAGACCCCTGCTCTAGCCCATTGGACTTTTGGGGGGGGGGTTAAAAAGAAGGAAACTACATGTACATTGTTTTTGATTGTTAGAAGGATCCTTCACATTCAGTCAATTGCCTCTCAATACCAGACGCCAGATACAGATTGACTATTACCTTTGCTACCTGCTTGTAAACTTCCTGTAAGACCACAAAACAGTGGGTGTTAATGGGCAATTTTTACAACAGAGAAAGGTGAAAAGCGGTATGCCCCAAGGTCTTGGGATCAGTACTTTTCAACTTGCTCATAAATGAACTGGAGCCAGGGATAAGAAGCAAGATGGCCAAGTTTGCGTATGACATTTTTTGGGTGGTGAAGACCAGACAGGATTGTAAAGAGGTCCAGAAGGATCTCTCCACACTGGGAGAATGGACAGCAAAATAGCAGATGCACTTCAATGTAAGTAAGTGTAAAGTAATGCACATTGGGGCTAGAAATCAAAACTTCACATATATGCTAATGCAGTGGTTCCCAAACTGTGGGTCGGGACCCACCAGTGGGTCGTGAGCCAATTTCAGATGAATCACGAAGCACCTATTCAACATATGTGAAGATAGGATGCTGGAAAGAGGGACAACTGTTTGATTGTTTTGCTTGTGTCAAGGTTGTGAATAGGCTTTTTTCTTTCTGATTCACTTTGCTATTGGAAAATGACTGAGAAATAACCAAATTTATTGCTTGCAATCTCAGGAAACCAGCAAGCTCTGGCATTACAATGATTCGAAAGCCTCCCCAGTTTGGCATTTTCACAAAATCAAAATTTAACATTTCCCTTTGATTGCAGGCTTCTTGTCACCAGACAGCAATTCCTGAAGAAGAGAATCAGGAATTTATAAATGCCCCTGAGCAGAAACACAGAAACCACTATTATTTTATGCGCCCTGGTGCTACACTACTACTTACTGATGCATCTTTAATCCCCTGTTGGGGCACTTGGGAACTCGGCCTGAATAACATTCTCAAACACGTGTATATCATTCCCACTTCTGTGCAATTTTCAGTGTAATGTTGTATATTAGGCAATCATGTTTGCTGCTTAGCACCCCTACCTGCCCTCAGTCACATGCCCCTGCTAACTACCCTGGAGCACCATTTTTCTCTACAAAATTCTAAGCACCAGACGTAACAGCCCTGCCTCGTTGATAACACTCTCGTTCAACTCTGTTCAACCTCCCATTCATCCTCTGAATGTGTAAACAAATCAAACGTTTAATGGGTTTAAGGGATTTTTGTCCCACCATCCCTGATCATGTAAACAGGCCCTTTGTGCACCAATTGTGTACTCTAAAATCAATTTTTGAGTTTCAGCTTGAGGTTTAAGAGTTGAGTTTCAGCTTGGAGAACAAGACCTCAGCAGCAAAATTCCTGCCAAATCTGCCCTTTGCCAGCTTCAAATGCTAAGGAATTCCCTCCGCTTTTATGCGGAACATCTTTTGAAGCATGGCCAAAGTTCACTGCAAGCTGTACAATCTACAGCAAATGTTTCTTCAGACCCAGGCTGAGTATTTAAGAAAAGCAAAGCAAGTTAAGCTTCAGCTGTTTATTATGGCAGGATAGAGTTTCAAGTGTATTTTAGTTGGAGGTAGGTAGTTTTGGCAAACTGTAACAACTACAAGGGCAGCTAATGAAATCCATAACTTCCTTATTGACACTCAAGACCAATATTTCAAGCCCTACAGCCACAATTCCAATTATGGAAGGAATAAGCTATTCTTCAAAAGAGAAAAAATCTGTTTTGAAATCTTGCCTTAAGACAAAAAGTATCACACTCAAGACTGCCTTTAATTGTTGCAATTTTGCCACTTGATCACTGTAAGGCTATTCAACCACCACAATGTATGAACAACCCAGATGATTGATTTTCTACATGCAGGAATCTTACCCTGGGTAAATCTACATGAAACATTTGTTTCTAAAAGTATCATAGCAGCAAAGCAACAAAGTTGGCCCCCAATTACAAAATGTCTCATATTCATAGATCAAATACAAATACAATATGATACCAAATGCAATACGAGCTTCTATGTGTCATGGAACGTGACTGTAAAAGCCCAATCCTATGTACACTTTACTCAGAAGTAAGTACTGTTGGCTTCAGTGGAACCTACTCCCAGGTAAGTGTGCAAAGCCTAAGCAACTCTTCCTCTACTAAATATAACCAGGGCACCATTTGAAAAAGTGCTTCTGTGTATATTTCAAGTTACTTTTGAGCTTAAGCCAACTCTGCAACGCATTACAGAATAGTAATGGCATGCTATATCACACATCGTATTTAATGCCTATAGAATGAAAACTTTCAAAACAACAACAACAACAACCTGTGCTTTAAAATATTTTAATTGACCTGTCTGGTTCCTGAGATTGGCATCTGAAGCCCTCCACTTCGACTAATGACTAACATTGATCTGATTGGTAAGTACAGGCATGCCCCAGTATCCACTGGGGTTCTGTTCTGGATCACACCATGGATACCTGAAACTGTGGATACTGGGGATGCTTTTTTAAAGACAGGGGAACACCAATGGTTTTGCTGCAACAAGATAAAAAAGAGAGAAATGTTGCCCTACCTTTTAAATAGGGATTCCAGTATCCATGATATCTGTGGATAACTGAAATCATGGATAGCAAATCAGTGGATACTGGGACAGACCTATACTTGAGACAGGAACTCTCAGAAGCCCGCCCTTTGCAGTTTTTAAATTAAAAATGGGTGGGTTTTTTTGTTCTTGTTTTTAGTTTGGTGTTTCTCAAAACTGACTGCTTTTACATACAATTGAGTGTGTAGTATGTAGTGGTGATTCAGTTCCAGAAAATCTAGGAGGCAATTGATTATCTTTACACTATTCACTTTGGTTTCCACTCTATATTGTGAATTGAAATAGTCTTAGTGGCTGATCTATACCAGGAACTAGACAAGGAATAGCTAGACAAGGAGGTCCCAGTTTGGTCTACTGGACCTCTTAGCAACTTTTGATACATTCAACTACCTTCTGAACTGCCTGTCCAGATGGGACTTCATTCCTGGAGGGTAGATTCCAGAAGTAGCACTAGGTCAATCCTAAGGCCACTGACTGATAGTACTGTATTTAGAGGTTCCATCTTGTCCCCCATGTTTTTTAAGATCTTCATGAAAAGGCTGGGGGAGGTATCCAAGGATTCGGTAGGCAAAATCAGTCTGCTGATGACGTCCATGTGTGCATGCCCATCTTCCCAAATTGAGAAGGCTATGGAAACTCTGAACTGGTGTCTAGAATCAGTGTGGGGCTGGATGTGGGCAAACAACTTAAATCCAGACAAGACAGAGGTTCTTCTGGTCCAAAGGCCTATTGATTTAGTAATAGTGTACCAGCCTGTTCTGAACATGGTGCGTTTCTCTTGAAAGATCAGGCAGGCAATTTGGAAATATAATATTTCTGGACCAAGTTCTGCTCCCCCATCTCCAAATCTGGAATGCTTTTGTCCAGATGGTGTTACCCTCAAGTGGAACTAGCTATGGTGACGCAGGCATTTGTCACTTCCCAACTGGACTACTATAAAATGCTTTACATGGGGATGCCCTTGAAGACTCTTCCAAAACTTCAGCTGGTGCAAAATGTAGTGCCTGGGTTTGAACAGTGTGAAGCCTTTCAACTATATGGTTTATTTTTAAAAAAACTAGTGTCTTAACTGGATGTTTTAAATTCTTTGCTTTTCAAAGGAAAAGTGGTAAGTAAAAAGTGAGTGCATATAAACAAAAAGGTATCAAACATCATGACATTTCAATATTTGACCCTACTGGAAGTTACAGAAAATGATGTGCTCTCATCCGTTTTGCTGTCTGTTGCCATAATTTCATTGCTACCTCATGCAAGATCCAGCAATGACAAAACATCTAAGGTATAATGTATGAATTGCTAAGTTTGATACGGGGGAAAAAGAGATCTGTAGAAGCGTAATTTCAAATTACAGTGTGGTAATGTTCAAAGGAGCACTTGATAATAATAGACGGTTTTCCCAGGATATCCCACTGAGAAAGCTTCCACCTCATTAGCATAGAATAATGCCATGGTGCTTGTTGGCATTGAGAAGTTGATGTCTGCAATCTCTTTCATGAGCCAATATCAGTAGTTCTCATTTTCCACGAAAGCACTTTCATTTCTTATTTAAATGAAAGAGGTGGTATTAAAGTACCACGTGCATTGCAATTATGCTCACCAAAGAGAAGATATAATAGAACTAACAGTAATGTATTCTAGATTCAGTTAGAGTAATCCTGTTTTTGTCAAAAGCAGTGTTGAAACAGCATAAGAAAAATTTGCAGAAGCTTTCCTCACTGTTAAACTTCATGGAGTGAAAATATACTGGGATCATGAATTTAAATGCATTGTACTGCCTGTGCACCTTTTTGTGCCCCCAGCCCCATGCACCCCCACGAGAAAACGGCAACTGTTGTCTTCCAGGGTGTCACAAAAACATGGCTGACTTGGACCATGGAAAAAGAAAGAATTTCATTTCCGTGCCAAGCCTTATACTGCTTTTATAATGGGCTTGCAAGCCTGGAGATTTACATTTCAATTAAACACAATTCAGTTATACAGCTATTGATAATGAAGAATAAGTTAGTTAATAACAGCCAGGCACTACTTCAGAGTGTAAGAATAAACAGAAGCAGAAGGAAGTGCAAGTACGTACACCATAAAATCTCAGAGAGGAAGATAATATTTTTTTCATTCTGAAAGATACTATAGAAAAAATTTAATCTCCATTGTCAGAGGCTGACAAGTTTAGCTTCACTAGGAAGCCACTGGTTTTGATAGGTTTTCACACTACTCCATATAGAGTGAGACCAAATTCCCCCAAAATAATGATGCCTCTCTTCTCACTGGTCTCACCACCTTTTCTTTATTCACAGCCCAATCCTAAGTAAGGCCGACATAGTAAGGCCAACATAGCAGGGCTTATCCTAAAGCCCATTAGGAGGCGGCAGCAGCAATGTGCAGGACAAGGGGAGGTTTTCCCTTTGCACCCCCATAAGCCCCTGTCATCTCTGTGGGCCTGTTCGGATTTGCACCTGCTGTGTTGCAGGCGCAGGTCAACGTGCACAGGGGCGGCCTGAATCAGGGCCACTCTGGCTGGGGACGGGCTTTAGGATTTGGCACTACGGCCATCCTGCATCGCCGCCCCCATCGCCACCCAGTTACGCCCTTGGTACGCCCCTGGCATGTCCTCGTGGAGACCCTATGCCAACTGAGTGCTGCCGATGCTCGACCGGTGCAAGGCCGGCATTGCTGACGGTCATGGCAGCGCCTGAGCATCGGCACTGCTGCTTGCGCCGGTGCAGCGCCATACCGCCGACACTGATGCACTTGTTGGCATGTTTGCGACAGGGCTGGACCGGCGCAAGAGCGTAGTGCCGGCGCAATGCAAGTATAGGATCGCGCTCCGAGAAAGTGGGATGGCTACTGTAATTATTACAGACACCAGGGCTGAATAATCAAACACAAAATTCTTCTCCTAAACATAAAACTGAGACAAGCTCATTTTTTACCCACTCTTGGCCCAAGGAGTAGAGACTGAGTTCCAGAGCCATAAGGAGATGCCCCATCAGCATGAAACAACAGGTCATCAAGCCAGTGGTCTATGTAATAATAGGATCTAGCCGGTGGACAGTGTTTTAGTGTGCCAAATATCTTATTCAAACCTGCACTGTAAGTATTATTATCCCTCTGTTGCTGCTGAGGCTGAGACGGAGCCTCAAGTCACCTACAATCCAATCCTATAAATCCTCTTGCAGTCATGCAGTGGTGATGGCACAGGCTATGCTACACCCTGCTGGGGTTTTCGGCTGCTGGAGGTCTCCTAAGGGCAAGGAGACATTTGTTGCTAACACACATTACTTGCACAAGTACATGGTGATCTGCGCAGGCAGATCAGGCTCGAAAAGGGGGTTAGGATTCCTTGTGCACTGCCACAGAAACCGTCGCCCCCCAGGCTTGATCAGCCCGTCTGCGCCCCATCTCCTTCCCAGTCTGCCCTCCTCCACCCCATTCAAGCCCCCCCTCACTCTCCCCCATCCTGTTCCACCCCCTCCATTATTATGGTACTTTACAGAACTTTTGGGGAAGCCAGCACCAGCAAAACATGCAGTGCTGCCCTTCAATAGGACCGGGCTGCTAGTGAGTTTATGGCAGAGGTGAGTCCTCCTGATGTGGAAGAAGTCCTCCTGATCTGCACTAATCATTTTAGTCGCTGTCTTATGCACCTTTTCCAGTTCCTCTAAAGCCTTTTTAAAGATGTGGCAACTAAAACTGTACTCCAGATGTGGTCTTACAATCGATTTGTACTATGCCACGATAATATTCATGGTTTTTATTCTCAATCTCTTTTTAATGATCTTGGGCATGGAATTGGCCTTCTTCACCACTGTTGCACACTCACAGGTTGACACTTTCATCGAGCTGTCCATCAAGCATAAGATCTGATCCATCATAGACAGTTCAGAACCCATTAGCATATATATGAAATTTTGATTTTTCACCCCAATGTGCATTGCTTTGCACTTACTTACATTGAAGCGCACCTGCCTTTTTGCTGCCCATTCCCCCAGTTGGGCAAGATCCTTTTGGAGCTCTTCACAATCCCTTCTGATTTTCACAGAATATATTTAATATACTGGTAAACAAAATTTATTTCATAGATGGGCATGATCGATCTACATAGGACGCAGCCAAATTCATTTTAGTCGCTTTTACAAAAAAAGTTACAAAAATAATTTCAAAATTTCTGGTTTCCAAGGACTTACTGCAATGGCTTGAATAGTGGCCAAGTAGACAAGAGCGAGATCATCAAGGCTTTGCGATAATGTCAGTCCAACAACCTGCAGGGAAAGCAAGGAGAGAAATAATCCAGCTGATGTGAGATTTCTCTCTTTTCTGAATCCCTAGCAAATCAAAATTTCAAAGTGAATTCCAACCTTGCTGTAGTGAGCTACATACATGTTAAAAAAGCTTTTTTAAAACAACAACAACAACAACAACAACAACAACAACAACAGGTAATTGCAGAATTAGAAGCTTGCCAATTTCATGAGTACTGAAGCAAATGTTCCTTGGTTACTTTCTCTGTGAATTCAGATTCTAAGTCCCCCTCCTGCCAATGAATGAAGTCATATGGCTACTACATTCAGAGCACTCTCCTGGTTGCAAAGAAGCGGCAAGTCTTGAACCTGGATCTTCAGGGCTCACAACCTGATGAAACGGTCATACAACAAAACCCACAGGCACACCAGAATAATGAAGAAGTATTCAGTAGTCAGTCCCTGACATTCCTTTGAAGATTGCACCTGCACTGGAGCCATCCCATTTTTTCTGTATATATTCTGGTTTTTGTTGGAAAGCCGGAAGTATTGTATAAAGGCTCAGAAGGTTTTTGGAGCAGGACAGAAAGTCACATGAGAGGTTGTGAGTTCCAGGTAAGTGAGGAACACCGGTTGCGGGGGGGGGCCCCACCCTGGGTGACAAATGGGCCAGGTCTGCAACAGTTTATCATAAAAGGTGCAGTACCCACTTCGGAACTGAAAGTGGCACCCTATCAAGCATACAGTTGGTGGCCAACCAGGGTTGGTCAACATATCATTCGTTAAAATATAGTTTGGCAAAAAGAACCTTTTGGGTAGAGGCAGAAGAACCTTTTGGGTAGAGGTGAGTTATATGCCAGAGAAACAGCAAGTGGGTGAAACAGGGAGCAAAAGGATACTGAATGCAGGAGACTAATGGGAGGTGGGTGAAAGCTTAATTTTCTCTTAGGGTGCACTGTTTACCCACTGTCACCACTGTTTACCCTAATTATAGCCCAATCCTCTCTTTCACCTCTCCCCCCCCGCCCCCGGGCTGGTGCAGCTGGGCTGAAAAGGTGGATTGCCATATCCGGGGGGGGGGGTGAGTGGGTGGGTGGCTGGCTGATTGGTAGCCTTTGGAAGGGACAGGATACTTAAATCCCCTTACCCCTCCATAAGCCTATTGCTTTGCAATGGGCTCCTTGGACCTTCATCAGATATTTTGCTGGCACATGCACAAGGAGAGAAAAGGGGCAGGGAGGCTGCTGCCAGAGGGGATAGGATCTAGTGCACTCCTTCATCACCACACTCACCCCTCCCCACAGCCTACTCCATTCCTCTCCCTCCCATCCCGTGTCCCTCCCTGCCCAATTTCTTCCCTGCCCCACTCCTCCCATCTCCTCTGCTGGCTTACCTGCTCTGGTGAATGGGCAGTGATCTGGTAACTTTTGCGCAAATGCTCTGGTCATTCTGCTGATGCGCCAGCAATGCACTACTAGTCCTGCTCCTGCAGAAGTGCACTTTATGGATACTTTTCAGCAGCCAGAGCTGGCGGAATGCATGTTCTGCCAGTAACCCTAAATGGTTCTCCTCTCCCTATTCTATTATATGCGGACGATGCTGTATTGCTGTCCATTTCAAGACCTGGCCTGCACCAACTGTTGATGGCGTTCCAAGACTATTGTACACCTAATGACCTCATTATCAACTCGGAGTAAACCAAAATAATGGTCTTCTCCAAGTCTTGGGCGCCGTCCCTCTGGAAAATCCTAAATCACTCATTCCAACAAGTCAAATCTTTCGAATATCTCGGGATTATATTCCACTACCGCCATAGCTGGTCCCCTCATCGGAAATCAGCCATCTCTTCTACTACACTCCACCTCAACGCTGTTGCTCATTTCCACTTCAATAGCGGAAACCAGTACGTACCTGCTGCCCTACAGGTTCTTAAAGTTAAAACCTTTAGTCAACTTTTGTACAGAGTCCCTATTTGGATTGAGGCCGCAAATAAAGAATTAGATCAAGTCACGGCTGCCTTCCTTAGACGCATCTTGGGGGTTCCGAACTCAATCAGGCTGTCAACCTTGATCCTGGAACTCGGAATACATCTGCCGTCCACCACGGCGTGGTCTTTAGCTTTTAAATTTTGGCTGTGGATTCACTTAAATTCTCAACCCAATTCCCTCCTCCAAGACCTTTTAAAAGACCATTATTCAACTAAGTGGTTTGGACTCCTTGAATCCAAACTCCAATCCCTGGATATCTCCCTCAAATCCCTTGCCGACAGTGGGCTAAATAGGGCTCACTTAACTATTAAAACCGAACTTTGGGAATTCGAAACCCAACAACTCCTCTCCAACATCAATCCCACTTGTTCCCCCCACTATTTTGGTTTGTCCCCTTCATTGGGCCGTCCGCTCAACTACTTCAGAGAACTGATCAACCCTAGTAAGAGGCGAGCATTTATGCTCGCCAGACTCAATATTTTTCCTTCAGCTGTTTTAGCCGGTAGATTTCAAAACATCCCCCGTGACTGTAGGCTCTGTAACTTCTGCTCCTCTGAACCGGACACAGTTGCACACATCCTATGCTACTGCCCTGCTCACCAACCTCTCCGGGATATGTACCTTGAACCAATGCTGTCCACCCTCTCTGTCTCCCCTGACGAGCTCTTGCGCACTCTTTATAGGTGACAGACGTGCAACCATCACGGATTCGGTCGCTGACTTCCTCCTTGCGGTTACAAAGAAAACACTCAACCTGATCTAATTCTTTATCTTGCTTTATCTCTCGCCTTGTAACCTGTAAGATTTCGACATGTACCTCCCCTACCCCTTTCCCCTGGTGGTTCTGTTTTGTTACTGTTATTGCTTTAGAATTTTAAATGCCAATAAAGGTTTACAATACGATACGCATGTTCTGCCAGTGGAGCAGCATGATAGGATTGGGCTGTCCATGTCTGATATCTTTAGGTGTCCCAATGGTCAACTTGGTTTATTCAGCATTGTACCGAACCTGAGGTACCTGCCATTTTGCCCGCTCAATTCTGAAGAAATCACTTTTTGTCTGCAAGAGTTTATGTTACAAAGAAACGTAGAAAATAATCCTGAAGGTGGTACCCTTTCCCATTTTCTCATCACCAACTAACTCTGGAATGTGTCACTTTTCAACAATTCAAATGCTCAGAGAATCCTACAAAACTGTATAGTGCAAAGCTCATAAGTGCAAATACAATTTTAAAACATGAAAAACAGCTTCTTATTTTGTATTCAAATAATATTAGAAATACACTGAACTTTTGTGTCCTTAAAAAAAAAATTCACATTTCAGCAATAGCAGTTATAAGGAAGAAGCCCAGCAAAACTTGTGGACTTTCTGCTGATTAACAATGAGAATATTTAAAATAAAAAATTGCTCATTTCAATCTTATACTTTACCCCATTGTTCCATTCTGACCCTTTTGCAAAGAAAGGCGGTTTCTTACCATGCCCTTTAGAGTCAGATCTGCTAGGGGAGATCTGTTGCCATGGAAATCTGGCCAAACATGTAAATCAACAGTGAGGAAACCCACAGGCAAAGATTTCTTAATCAGATCCAGGTGACCATTCAAGTATTCATATATACTTTGAGCACTGCAAGAAAAACAAGTAGAAAAAGGGGAGTGGGCGAGGGAAAGAGGTTATTCCCTGAACATATTGCATGATGTGTTCTCTTAACATCAGGCACACACACAAATCATCAAATGGCCTGCAAAGCCAAGCTTAAAGAAGAGAAGGGGAGGCCAGGGGAAGAGAACACAGTATTAACATATTACTTGCCAAACACATTGCTGAAGAGTGCGGATAAAGGGTTAGAACTGGAATTAGGATCACTTCTTAGTAGCAGCTAGAAGGTGATTTACACCCTGATTTTAAGAAGGCTTACATGGGAGTGTATGGTGCTGATTTAGCCTGACAAATCTATTGTTCTATTAAATCCTGACAGTCTATTGTTTCATCTACCACTTCTACACTGACAGGCAGAGACTTTCAAGAGCACTGATTTTCAATCTTTTTCTTCTCGCGGCACACCAACAAGGTACTAAAATTGTCAAGGCACACCATCAGTTTTTTGACCATTGAAAAGGCACAATGCACTGCCAACTGGGGGCTCACATCCCCAATGGCCCTATTAGCAAATGGCCCTCTCTCAAACCTGCAGACCACCTGCAGACCGCCAACATGCTGTGGCACAGTGGTTGAAAATTGCTGCTCTGGAGTTTCAGACCACTGTCTTTTCCAGCCCCATCATGGAGACTGAACCTGGGACTTTTGCATGCAAAGTAGGTGTTCTACTCCTGAATTATGGCTCTTCCCCAAAGTTAATTCTGAGGTTTACTCAGAAGAAAGTCTTAGATTAGGGATTCGTTGAGGACAGCAGCATTAGGCTACCAAACTTACCAAGCCTCACTGACTTCACCAACATTACCAACAATAGCAATAGCTATTGCTGCATTGACTACACTTACTTTAGGAGGCCCAAAGGTTGCCACCTCTCCTGATGAGGACTGAAGTTAATGAGATCACTAGAGAGCAAACTGCACAAGAGCCTCACATCTACAATCCTTGTGCATACAATTAATCGTGGAAATTCTGATGGGAATCATCTTGTGCATGGAAATCATGGATATTTAGTAGGCATAGTGCAAATGCTCAATGCCCAACTATTGAATACTTGGGTGCAATCCAAAGAATGCGAACCCATGTGCTTAATTTCCATTCATTTTGTGGAATTTGTGTGCTTAATTTTCTCTGGAATGTACCAGAGGGTGAAAACCAAAGAAAGGTTTTAAACGTGCCAAAGTCCCATTGAAATCAGTGGGAATTGGCCTGTATTGATGTGCCAGAGAAACAGGCAACTATTAGCACACTTTGAAGAGTCCTAAGAACAACAACAGGAATAGCTTTTTAAATTGTGTCTTTGATTTTGTCTTCTATGGAGTGCAAAGAGGAGTCTTCCTTTTCAGGGAAGTGGGTCAATATGAGCTTCTTCCTCTAATTACAATTGATTAGTCGTTGTCTCGGTTTTGGAGGTCTAAACAGTGATATTCATTTAGCCTCTGCATGTATATTCAGTCATGCACTAATGAGCTCCCTGAGGGAATTTGGCATGTGTTTACTACTCTGACTTATGACCTCCTTGCAGCTGTGTATTTATATTCTGCATTTAAGCATTCAGCTGCACATTGTTTCAATTAGACCTTACCATGTGTTTGCTATTGGAGGGTATCATTCAAAATGAAGTGCACTTGGAAAACATTAAAATAACTAATTCATATCGTTATTTACATTCTTTAAACTTTGTTTTATGTGACTGGCTGGAGGAAAAAGACACTGATTGCTTCATACGTTACTACAATTCTGTAGTAGTCTTATTTCATCTCCATTTGCCCTGTGCCGTCCAACACAGTCATCCACCTCAAGATGAGGAGCCGGGAGAAGAGTGTGTGCATGGAGTGAAAGCCTTAGCTGAGAAGGTAACATGCACCCCACTTCTAGGTTTGAGACATACAGGGAAACATGGAGAAATGTAAATGCCTGAACACTGGCTATAACCACATTCAAGTGTGCCTCAGTATCCACTGATTTGGTATCCACGGTTTCAGTTATCTAGGATACCAGGTTTATTTTTTATTTATTTTGAAGAATTTATACCCCACCTTTTCCATGCCGAAGCAAATGCCCAAGGCGGCTTACATGGGCAGGCTAGTCTAAGCCAATGGTTTTTTTTTTTTTTTTTACAAAAATACAGTATTCTGCGATTCACCGAATCCTCAGTCCCAGATGTAGCCTTCACAGTGTGGTTCTCTCCTCTGGCCGTGTGCCATCGAGCTTCAGCAGGTGATTGGAAGTCCAGCCTGGACAGGTCCTCAAGGTTGTACTCATTCTTGTGGCAGCTGGCCTTCTCCCAACATTCCCGTTCTGGCTAATCAGCTCCCCAGTGACCCCGTTCTGCCACATCAGGTACTGCAGCTTGTCCCAGCCTGGCGTTCCATCTCCCATCCAAAAATAGACTACAGATTCTCCTGCTTAGCTTCAGGCAGTACCAGCAGCTCAACCATCAGTTCACACCTCCTGCCCAGTGCTTACTGGCACGTCTATGAAAAATAACCTCTTTTTTTACCTTGTTGCAGCAAAACCTATTTAAAGATGTTCCCCTATCTTTAAAAAGGCATCCCTAGTAACCACGGTTTCAGATATCTACGGAAGGGGACGGAACAGAACTCTAGCAGATACTGGGGCATGCCTGTACTACCTAAGCATAAATCTGTGGACAGTTTGAAACACTGTAATAACATGGAAATAAAAAAGAAAGAAATAGAATAATAAGACATAACAAAGCATGTAGAGGTTTTGCAAGGTGCCTTACGCCTTGCTGTGTAAACCACTCCTCTCTCTTTCGCTATGGTAGCCATTCCAGGTGGCAGAAGCCACTAGACGGAGATGCCTCTGCTTTGTGCTTGAATGGCTACAATGGCAAGGTTGAAGAGCAGTTTACATGGCAAAGTGAGGTGCCTTGCAAAATTTAGAGCACCCCCCCCCCAGGGATGCTACTAGGAATGACAGAATGATGGCTGCACCATATATTACATTTTCTTGTTACTTATGATAATGATTGACTCCACGAGGCAGGAATAATGCCTTTGCTTCTTTTTACCCAACACTGTTCCTATCTAGAGCAAAAGGCTGCTAGCAATGCATCTCATCCCTTGAATTTAACGGTACCGTGTTATGTGAAATGGTGTCAGCCCAAGGCTCTCCAAAGTATGGTAGGCATGATATTCCGCCAAGACAAGTGCAGAGCTTCGTTCAAGGCGGTGCAAAGCAAGAAGGTCAGGCGTGGTACTTGGCATTAGGAGGAGAAAAGTATTCTAAACAAAGGGTGAACCAGCATCATCCAAAGCATCAAAATTTCAACGTTTCATTCTGGAATTATGACATTTTTTGAAGGATTCCAAATGGGTTCAGATGCAAAGGCTGATACATTCATATAACCTTTTCTGACTTGGTGAACGTCTTCAGACACTGACATTTGTAAGAAAATGCTCAAAAGAAGCACTTAGTATTTTGGGCTTTCACAGGACTATTTTTACAAAATAGCTGGGAAAAGCTCATGGCTTCATCAGCTCATTAATGGCCATGTGAATCAGTCCTCAGGTGGGAAAGCATTCAAAACAAAATTGGCTGCACTCTGAATAAAAGACAAGCTAATAAGGAAGAGGAACGAAATTAATACGGTGACAAAAAGCCCAGCCTGAACCCCAGTTTTGCTGGAACATTCCAGCTGCAGTACGTTTTGGACTGCAGCCAATGTGATGTCTCTAAGACAGACTATCAACGACAAAGAAATAAAAGGTTGTGACCTGGCTGCAGCTTTTGTTTGCAGTTCTGGGAAAGCTGAGTGTCCTCGGACGATGTGCTCTATCTTTAAAAAAAAAAGGGAGAGAGACATTTTTATATCAATTCTTGGGGTGGGGAAATTTCATGATTCTGAACACACACACACACACACACACACCTTTAGTTTTCATACATTCCCAATTCCAGACAGAAAAGGTTAGCATTATAATAGCAGTATACCATGCACTGCATCCAATTTGCACAGAGATAATCTGAAGACCTTAATATGAGCTTGCTTTCCAGTAAAAGCAACACTAATGGCACAATCCTACTGAAGAGCTGTGCTGGCGGAGGGTGTGCTCCACTGACGCTAGCTGCCATAAAACTGCCATAAAGCACTTAGTTAGGCATGCCGGCAAGAAGACCAGGGCCTTCCCACAGGCACCAGCACAGTGGAAGATGCCTGCTGGAGCAGGTAAGTTCTGCATTAGGCAGTGCATGGGTGGAGGGAGGGTGGTGAAGTGGTGGAATGGGGTGGAGGGAGGGTGGCGACAGGGGTAGGAGGTGAATGAATCAGGTTTGGGCAGCAGCACTCCCAATGGCCATTGAAGGAGCGCTAGGCATTCCATCAGCTGCCATTTTGCAACAGTGGAACTCGTTCCCACTGTCACAAAAGGCTATGCACAGCCCAATCTTCAACAGCATCAGGCAGTTACATATATATAAAGTTTGACCTCAAAGAGAATTCAGAAATAATGGGACCTATTTGGCTATCACTGCATTCTATAACTTCCAAGTTCGATATGCCAATTGATCATGCCTATACATATATACAATTGTGAAACTAGAACTGACTTGTAGTCATCATAATTCTATCTGGCTCACAAGCTTAGCACAATTAATGGACTTTGATGGTGTTAGGTTCTGTTGGGAGCTCATCCAATTCCACTAATATATTTGAGTTATACGTGTGCGTGCATGCAGGTGCATCCGTGCACATGTGCATCATTATATGTATATATGATAGAAGGCAAATCCTTAGCTGGATCACACTGGCGTCACTCCTTAAAGCAGATAAGCATGGGTTCTTGCGAACTGAGATACTCCTTTATTTTAAAGGAAAAGCCACACTCACCAGTTTCCCTGTAGCACTCTGGCCTCCTTCATTTAGCCAGAACCCTGGAACCATTGCTGAGTAATAGGGTCCCCAAACACCAGGAACAAATATAGGGGACTCGCTTATCTGAAAAAGGAAATCCAGTTATTCTAGCTATTCAAAATTTTGTCTACTTATTCAAAAGTCTAATGTCAAAAAGACTATCAGTGCCTGGTAACAGGCTCTTTGTTGGAGTGTGGAACAGCTAGATCTCAACCATGGGAAGGGAGCACAATGAGGGAGGGGGAAGGATAACAAAAGATATGTGGGAGCAGTCTTTGTTTTTGGCCTCATATTGCAAATAATTGTTCATGTCAAGTGCAGCAGATTAGGCCCCTATATAATAGACTTTGGATTTGCATGATCAAGTCCTATTCATGCAGAGTAACGTTTTAGCATCCACAGCAAAATATTTGAACAAGTAGACATAGCACGAGCGACAGCAAACAAACAACAATAAGCTGGGGAAAATTTATTGATCTGAGGTGGAAGAGGGACGCTGACCCACTGCTATGCTGGCCCAGTTTTTCTCAAAGCCCTTTCATGGAACAAGAGGAATTCTGAACATGGTTTTAAAACTATTTCAGCTAACCTTGCTTCTAGCCATCAACCCCTCCATCTTTGTTTAAATGGCATGTTGTTTATTGTTAAGTGGAACACTTCAAACAACTGCTGGCATTTGGTTCTCTTACCACAATACTGTAACATCATACAACTGAAAGATCGACTTCTCTCAGTTGAGGGAGAGAAAGTTGGCTTTCTAAAATGGGCTGCGAGTGTAGGGCTGGGGTGGTATGGTTCAATCTTTTCCTGAATCTGGCCACACAACAGATCTAGAACAGCAATTTTCAACCACTGTGCTATGGCCACAAACAGTTTGCAGGTGTGCCATGGGACATTAGTAGGGCCACTGGGGGATGTGAGCCCCCACCAGTAGCAGCAGCAGCATGGTGTGCTGTGTCAATTGTGAAAAAACAACAGAAAGTATGCCTTGACAATTTCAGTGCCTTGTCAGTGTGCTGTGAGATGGAAGAAAAGTTGAAAATCACTGATCTAGTCTTAGGTTTTAACAGGTATAGTTCCCTCTCCCTTGCTAGCTTAACTATCAGTGCTCAGTCTGCAATTCCTTCATAGTTCTTGGGGTTTTATCCTGTTAAGCTTTCAGTACAGGGAGGCACAGTAAGGAAAACACCCAGGTTCATTCTTCACTGGCCCCATCTACTGAACTCCAGCCGTTTTTGTCTCCCTATATCCCCAGAAGATGGTGCTTCTTAGGGCTTGGACAAGTGTGTGGTCGACTGATTGAACATAAGAACATAAGAAGAGCCCTGCTGGATCAGGCCAAAGGCCCATCTAGTCCAGCTTCCTGTATCTCACAGCGGCCCACCAGGTGCCCCAGGGAGGCATGAGACAACAAGATGCTTGCATCCTGTTGCCACTCCCTTGCACCCGTACTCTGAAGTAGCCCACCACCAATGTAAGGAGGTTGCACAATCCATCATGGCCTATAGCCCACAATGGACCTTTCCTCCAGAAATCCGTCCAATCCCCTCTTAAAGGCATCCAGACCAGATGCCATCACCATCTCCTGTGGCAAAGAGTTCCACAGATTAACTACCCGCTGGGTAAAAAAGTACTTCCTTTTATCTGTTTTAACTCTCCCAACCCTCAGTTTTAGCGGATGTCCCCTGGTTCTGGTGTTTTGAGAGAGGGAAAAGAACATCCCTTTATCGACTCTATCCCTTCTGTGCATAATTGTGTATGTCTCAATCATGTCCCCCCTCAGGTGCCTTTTTTCTAGGCTGAAGAGCCACAAAGGCTGCAGTCTTTCTTCATAAGGGAGGTGCCCCAGCCCTGTAATCATTTTCGTCGCTCTCTTCTGCACCTTTTCCAGCTCCACTATGTCCTTTTTGAGGTGCGGCGACCAGAACTGTACACAATATTCTAGGTGTGGCCTTACCATCCATTTATACAATGGCATGATAATATTGGCTGTTTTATTAACCCCTTTTTTAATTACCCCAAGCATGGAATTGGCCTTCTTAATTGCTGCCGCACACTGGGTCGATACCTTCATTGAATTGTCCACCAGCACCCCAAGATCTCTCTCCTGAGCTGTCACAGACAGCTCAGTACCCATAAGCCTATAGGTGAAGTTTTGGTTTTTTGCCCCAATGTGCATCACTTTACACTTGTCTACGTTGAAACGCATCTGCCATTTGGCTGCCCATTCCCCCAACTTGGAGAGATCCTTCTGGAGCTCTTCACAATCCCTTCTGGTCTTCACCACCCGGAAAAGTTTTGTGTCACCCGCAAACTTGGCACTCCACTTTTCACCTCTCTCCATTGTGAAAACTGCCCATTAATCCCCACTCTCTGTTTCCTGGCCCTCAACCAATTCTGGATCCATAAGAGGACCTACCCTCTTATTCCCTGACTGTGAAGTTTCTTCAGCAGCCTTTGGTGGGGGACTGTGTCAAACGCCTTCTGAAAATCCAGGTATATGATATCCACAGGTTCACCCACATCCACGTGCCTGTTGACCTTTTCAAAGAATTCCAAAAGGTTCGTGAGGCAAGACGTACCCTTACAGAAGCCATGCTGACTTTCCTTCAGCAGTACTTGTTCCTCTACGTGTTTTAGGATTTTATCTTTGACTAGGCTTTCCACCATCTTACCCGGAACAGTGGTTAGGCTGACTGGCCTGTAGTTTCCAGGGTCCCCCCTTCTCCCCTTTTTAAAGATTGGCATGACATTGGCTATCCACCAATCCTCTGGCACTGTGGCTGTTAGAAGGGACAAGTTGCATACTCTAGTTAAGAGGTCAGCAACTTTGTTCTTTAGTTCCTTAATAACTCTTGGGTGAATACCATCTGGGCCTGGTGACTTATTTATATGTAGTTTATCAATTTGATCTAAAACATCTTCTTTATTAACCATTATCTGATTTAATTCCTTAGTTAGAAAGGGCTGTTCGGGCTGCGGTATCTGCCCAAGTTCTGCTGTGAAGACGGATGCAAAGAATTCAGTCTACAAGTCCCCTTTTATCTCCTCTTTCCCTCCCTCACCATCCAGATGGCCAATCACCTCTCTGGCAGGTTTCCTGCTTCTAACATATTTGAAGAAGCTTTTATTATTCCCCTTTATGTTGCTAGCCATGCGTTCCTCAAACTCTTTCTTGGCCTCCCGTATCACCTTCTTACTTGTCTTTTGCCAGAGTTTATGTTCTTTTTTATTCTCCTCATTGGGGCAAGACTTCCATTTATAGAAAGAAGCTTCCTTGCTCTTTACAGCTTCTCTAACTTTGTTCGTCAGCCATGTAGGCACCCTCCTGGACCTTGTCGAGCCTTTCTTTCTTTGCGGTATACACTTCCGCTGGGTCTCTACTACTGTTATTTTAAATAGCTCAGCCCCACTATTACATCGCTCTTATGGCCTGGTAGTTTAACCCACAGTGACTCTATGGTGGAGTCCGGCCCACCTTAAGTTTCTACTCTGCTGGATTCTAGCCCTTCTTTGATATAGATGGCCACCCCACCGCCAACACACCCTTCCCTGTCCCTCCTATAGAGTTTATAGCCTGGAATTGCAGTATCCCACTGGTTCTCTGCATTCCACCAGGTTTCCGTTATGCCTACTATATCAATGTTTTCCCTAGCCACCAAACATTCCAGTTCTCCCATCTTTGCTCAGAGACTTCGGCCATTTGCATAATAACACCTATATATGGGGTTCCCTAAGGAGGGACTCTTTTTTGATCCCTTTTCCCCTCCTCTCTTTCTACTGGACAAACTGTCAGTTACACTCACGTTTGAAGTTCTATTTCCTACTCTTCCATTACTCTGTGGTACTCCTCCACCCTCCTCTTCCCGTAGGGATGAGGAGTTCCGAACGGGATGCCACTCGGCTCCTGTCGGCTTTCCCCCAGGGATCAGTTTAAAAGCTGCTCTGCCACCTTTTTAATGTTAAGTGCCAGCAGCCTGGTTCCATTCTGGTTCAAGTGAAGCCTGTCCCTCTTATACAGGCCTGGCTTGTCCCAGAATGTCCCCCAGTGCCTAACAAATCTAAACCCCTCCTCCCGACACCACCGTCTCATCCACGCATTGAGACCCCTGAGCTCCGCCTGCCTAGCTGGCCCTGCACGTGGAACAGGTAGCACTTCTGAGAACGCTACCTTGGGGGTCCTGGCCTTCAGCATCCTGCCTAGCAACCTAAATTTGGCTTCCAGGACCTCCCGGCTACATTTCCCTACATCGTTGGTGCCAACATGCACCACGACCGCTACCTCCTCCCCAGCACTCCTTACCAGCCTATCTAGACAAGACGTGATGTCTGCAACCTTCGCACCAGGCAGGCAAATCACCATGCGGTCCTCACATCCGTCACAGACCCCCCTCTCTACATTCCTAACTATAGAATCACCCACTGCAAGGAGACCACAACCCCCCTCCTGCCGAGGAGCATCCTTAGTGCGACTGGATGCGGGCTCGTCACTGGAAGAAGGGGTCCCTGTTGGGGGATTGATTCCCTCTATTCCAGGCTGACGTCCTCCAGCCCTGAGACTCCTTTCCCCAGCAGCTGAGGAGCTGCCCATCTGCAGGTGGGACAAAGCCTGCAAGTCCCCGGATGTCTCACCATGGACCCTCACTGCCTGCCTCTGCTTCTCCAGGTCCGCAACCAAGGCCTCTAGGGAGAGGACACGTTCCCTGAGGCCCTGGAGCTCCTTGCACCGAGGACACACCCACGACTTATGCCCCAGAGGCATACAGTCATACATGTGGCACTCTGTGCAAAACACTGGATAGCCCCCGCCCAACTGCTGGCTATCTGGCTCCATCTCAGTGTTTATTTAGGAATGAGCTGCCCTGCTTCTCAGAGAAAGGGCAGGGTCTGGGGCCCTGGCTTCCTCGCCCTGCTGCTTAACTTGCGCAGATGCGTAACGCGCCTGTTTACCTGGCACTTGGTCGCGGATGAGGCACTTCGTCGCAGGACTGGACTCGCTGCTTGTGAACCACTCGCTAGCAGGTTCTGCTATATATAGGAAGTTCTTCCTTCCTTCCTCTGCTAGAAAGTTCTTCCTTCTACCTGCCTGAAAAGGGGCTGGCCCCACCTGGACAATAGAAGCTGACTGCTGCCTAGGAATTCAGATACCACAATTAACTTCTGAAAGGGGTCACTCCCTAGTTGGCCTAGTTCCCACGCTCCTTAGTATTCCTTAGTATACACTTTTAGTATACTAAGTATACTTTTAGTGTATACTTAGTATACACTTAGTAGTACTTCATAATACTAAGATTGTTCTTAGTCTCATCAGCTTCCTGAGTTTGGTGTGGGGTCCAGACTAGTCTTTCTCTAGTCTGGATTCTACATATGCAGCAAGGCTTGAGCTTACCTCCTCAGGATCTGAGCACACACTGTCCCATTCATAGCTAGTTAAACTTTATGAACCTGTCCCATTCACAGCTAGTTAAACTTTATGAACCCTCTATCTTTTAAAATGATGTGCTGGTGTATAGCATTTGACACAACTTAAAACTACTGCACTGAGCAAAATGCTATTTTGTTTCTTTTCATATACTTTATTTTATATCTAGTTTGTTCAACATAAATCTTACCTTTGCTTCATAGTTATTTGTTTTGTGTAAGGTGTTCAGAAACTCCTGCCTAATCCTATATCAAACTCCAACCACTCAAAAACACGTTATTGCCAATATAATACAGAGACAAGTGGCACAATTGGAAACCCAGCTGAATTAAATACAAAAGCTGCACATATGCCGACGTCAGTTTTATTCCAGGAATTACCCCAGCAATCCTTATTTACTCAAATGTAAAGAAAAGTATTGGTGGTGGAAGTCTGAAATCTGGTTAATTTACTTTCACTCAGGAATATTAGGAGTTAGTCCACCGTGGCCCAAGAGTGACACATTTATTGGCAATCCAGAACTGTCTATGGAACTATGGCTTTCTAGTTCCCAACTGTGAAGACTGAGTAACAATACGTCCCTCTACTTCATCTATCCCTTTCCTGAAACTGAAATAAACAAAATTGAAATCCTTCTTCCAGTTATGCTTGGGAATGCAGGCTTTAAATATGAATACAAGAACATCTAAAAAGCATTTTCTGAGCAGTTTCAGGAAGGTCTAAGTATTATGAGTCCTACCTCATTATTTACCACATTCCATAAATTATTGTTTCACTGTTCCCAAAGCTGCCTTGTGCTTCTGCCAGCCCTCAAAGGGAAAGTCCAATTAAAAGACTATAACTGGTACTTCTGGGAAACCATCAGGTTTTGAATATCTGCAGTCAGGCTTGGTATTTTAGAGGATACCCACAAGAATTTGCCAGGACAGGATATTTCCGTGCTGGCTTGTCTCTAGTTACACACTTAGATGCTCATATCATCTTACTACTGAAATACCATTTGTATGCATTCCAAAAAACTATCAACAAACGTGTGGAGCAATTAGGAGTTGCACATCAGTACATCTGTGAGCAGAGACAACGGGTGTGGACACTCTCTTCTGCACAGGGAATTTTCCTTCTTCTTCCCAGAATTTCTACTGAGAAAAAAAAAGAAGTCTGATCTGGCTGAGGGACATGTGCTCTTTCCAATACAACGCTACAGTTTCAGATACATAAACACACCCCAAAAGTTCCAATTCCCATGATATTTAATCACCTTTTGAGAGAGGCCAGTCAACTAGAAAACTGCCAAATACGTGTCTTCAAGGAATGTGGAGGATTATAATGTCGCTTGTAAAATGTTTTATTCTTACGTTTGTGAATCTATTAATGCTCGCCCTTACACTAGGAGATAGTTCCAAGTCCATTACGTGAATCATGGCTGAGCTAGGATGAGAGACCAGGTCTGCCCACTTCAACACAGTCTCTGGGTAAGAGCTTCCAGACAGGTAAGCCCATTCATCTGCAGCAGCAAAAAAGTGATAGCCTTTAAGGTGCTACAAGATCCCAACAAATTTCTTGTAGCGTAAGAAATGTACGCTATGGACAGGGACGAGAAATGTAGCCTTTTCTACAAGAAATTCGTTAATGTTGAAGGTGCTACAAGACCCTTTGCCTGTTTTATAACAGCTGTGGCCCCGAGATGTATATTACTGCCACACTTTTACATGCACCTGAACTTTCCTGTCAATATGTATTCCAGCTACGAGACCCTCTCCATCAGCTGCAAAACTGACTTTAAAACTATACTCATTTTGAGAACGTTTGGAATGGAAGACACTGAATGGACAAGTGGAGAGGAAGCCTGTAATACATGTATGCCGTTACAGGTGTGCATAGCTTACTGATGGGGTTACGTTCCATGAACCCCATCTTGATGTGACTTGGTTGCTAAACAAAAATGACTTACCAGGGGCCAGGATGCCTCATGGAAGTCCCTGGAGGCTGCCTCGCATATGGACCTCTTTGGGCCTCAGCGAACTGGGAGTGGCTTCCAAAGAAACAGAAGTGCCTTTCAGAGGCTTCTGCGCACCCTTCTGAGGCCTGCAGAGGACCTATGTGACACTGAGAAGGCTCCCAGGGCCTTCTATGAAGCTTCCTGGCACCGAGTAAGCAATCTCTTTTTTCCCCATATTGCTTCTTAATACGTCAACTAACCACCACTGCTGTGTATCTGGTCAGTCATTAGTCAGCAGGTTGCTAAGCGATGCACAGCTGTATTTGACTATATGCCCAGTGTCAGCACCACAGGAATCCAGGGTAAGAGTCCTGCACTGGGACTCTCATGGCATCCTCATTCAACCCCCGGTGACATATTGCCGAATACTGCAATACCTCTTGCCGAATGGTGTGCTTGCCGAATACTTCCACTGGTAACGGAGTTCAGGGATTGGCCAGGCCAGGTGGGGCCTCTAATGGTCATATTCCTTTGGTCAGCGCCCAAGCCAGAGAATCCTTTCACAAGCATATAATCTCTCTCGATCACAGCTAAATGTGTCAATACAATATTTGGTATTGTCTTTATTCTGCTCACTTTACTCTGCTTGCTCTGCCTATGAATCCAAAGCCAAACCAGTTTGCTACTTATTTCATTTCCAACCATCGTTTTGAAAGTGGTGGACTTGATAGCGTTATTTCAAATGCTCCAATACTTTCCCATACCTCAAAATGGCAGACCCTAACTGGCACAGTGACAGGACTCATCCAGCTAGCTGTAGTTATATTACTTTACTTAAGATTAGAGGTCACCACAAAATAAGACTTGCCACAAATGATTACATGTACACAAATTAAGGACTATCCTAGCATACACAAACCTAGATAGCAACATTCAGTTACTCCACTAAAATAAATCTTCAGAAGCAAAGCATAGCAAAACAGATTATATTTTATTACCCAGCAGTAGTCTTATCTTATATCAGATAGTCTCCACAGCATGGAACAGTTATTGGCTGACTGTACTCCTAATTTTTTTCAGCAGCTACAGTAAATAAAGCTGTCTTGTGATGGTTGCCCAGATCGGGCAAGAAATAACATCCCATCAAAATCTACTTTTAACCCAATGAAACAGCTAAACAATCTAGCCAAAAATCTCTCTCCAGGGCCTTAGTCAGGCAACAATGCAAAATGTAATAAATTATACAGTCACACATGCACAAACGAGGGACTCCTGGGATTCTATTAAACTACTATCTAAATAAGCCAAAAGCAGAATCTGAGAACGCATCTTCTAAAAAGCTTTCCCTGGGGCGTGGAGTAGAAGTTCTTGGAAGTGCATATAATTTCGGGACAATAACTTTCCCAGTAGATTTTTATTGTAGAAGTTACAAGATTTCCACCCTTCCACAGGTCTTCAATATAACCTGTGCAGCCTTTAACATATTTTTTATAGCTTGTGAGTTTTTGCCAACAGGAACATCTAACTTTTAAAATATATGTTTCAGCTTTTCCTGGATGAGGGATATAACAACCAGAACAGGTTTCCCATTTTGAATAGATGACAAGAGGAAGCCATAGCTATTTCTTCTATTTATTTATTTATTTATTGCCTCATCCTAACCTGCATTGGAGCAGGAGGGCCAACTGGCCTGCGAACTACATCCTACACAGGTTATGCAGCAGCTGGGATTCACCTCATGGTAATATAAGGGGATGTATTCCCCTTAACCCCCCAGACAACCCTACAGGACTGCTCACCTGCACCAGTGAAATCACTGGTGCAAATCTGAATGGCTGGATTGAGCCTGCCCGGCCTGGGGATGAGGGTTAGGATCCAGCCTGTTGGCCAGAACCTGTCTCCACTCCTTCCCAGGCCTACCAGCTCTCTGCCCCATTCTGCCTCCCCCTGCCCTCTCGAAGCCCCTGTGCCTGCCAAACATGGCTGGCATGGGACCGACTTACTGGGTGCCCTCCGCAGCATCCGTGGGTCAGCATAATTCCCTGCACCAGCCCAGTGCCCTCTTCTGCAGGGAGTTTGCAACACATTTCAGCTGGCGCAACTGACATGCGCTGCCTGCATGGGCACTTGGGTTTAATTTCTTTTGTAAGTACCAACAAAAATCTCTACTTGACTCTTTTCCTTTAATTGTTGGGATTTTATTATGTCATCTGGCCTGCCAGTCCTGTCCAGAGTCTCAATTTTGCACCAGTATACAAACAGAAGTGCAGAAAGCTTTATAATGTGTTTGTTATGGCTTGTGTTTAACTGCTTACCAAATTTAATGAACATAAGCATCCAAAAAATACTGTCATTTCCCAAAAATAGTAAATGTCCACCAAAGTTTGGACCACATGTAATCTGAAAGTGTTAACTAGATATTTAGCTCTTGTAACTGCATTACATTATCTGCCACTAAAAAAAAAAATCTCAAACCCTAAAAATAGTAAATGTTTACCAAATTGTAGACTACATAATACATTTGGTGAAGTTTTACTAAATTTGGTATAACCATAGTATTTAAAATACAGGCATTACTAAAACAATTGGAGCTGTTGTTATTTTACTGACTCAAATTTCAGTTTTCGATCTATCATCATTTGCTATCTCACAGGTATTTTTTATATTCAGTATTTTAATTTGGTAAACATTTAATTTGTCTCCGTTTGGGATCACCATTTTCTCCCACCTTTAATTATATTTTTAACTCAGTCCTTACGTTAGACTAAGGGCGCAATCCTAACCTGGAATTAGGCCAGCACAGTTTGGCCAACACAAGGGACACGTTTGGACCACTCTTGGAGTCAGAGAGGCCAGCACACAGACTCCGAGAATGGTCCAAATGTGCTTTAGGTGGCCCTTGTGCCAGCCAAACTTTGCTGGCCTAACTATGCTGACCTAACTCCAGGTTTGGATCGTTCCCTAATCTAGGTTTACAAGAAAGCAAGTGAAATACATTGCAAAACTGGGCAAGTGTTCCTCCAGACAAGGAAGCATATTTACAGGCTGAAATAGAGGATGACTGGCTTGGGTGGATCTGTAGCAATTTACATTAATAGCCAGCATTTATATAATGAGATGTTTGTCATGCTTCCATCTCCACATTTGATGAATTCCCATACCTTGTCTTGCCTACAGTTTGGCTATTACAATCCCTAAAGAGGAAAAACTGGAGTAAGCATAAAGAGACTAAACCTTAGAATCCCGTAAAACCTGTGCTCAGGTTTTTGGAAGAATTTTTTTTCTTTCTTTCCCTATTCACTTACATATATTCAGAGCAGGGAGTCAGAAATACCCGCATTTGACACTTTATTGCTTTTTCACAATGACGTACTGTAATGGGAAACAAAAAATCGTGGCAGGACTTGGCTCATGCACTTATTATGAGAGACTACATTATTTAAAACAAGCTTCTCTCCCAGGTAGAATTTTGATGCTTTATTCCCATCCCACTAATACATGACAGGGCCTCAAGAAATAGCAAAATCACTGAGAGCGCAATCCTAAACTGGAGTTAGGCCAGCATAAGCTAAACCAGCAAAGTTTGGCCAGCACAAGGGCCAAAAAGCATAAAGCGTGTTTGGACTACTCTCGGAGACAGGAAGGATGGCTCATGTCTGTGTGCTGGCCTCTCTGACTCTGAGAGTGGTCCACAAATGCTTTACGATGGCCCTTGTGCTGGCCAAACTTTGCAGGCTTAGTTTATGCCAGCCTCACTCAGTTTAGGATTGCGCCCTGAGGCACTTTACAGCTAGGAGTCGCTTATGATAGTTAATTCTCAGCCAATGAGGAAACCTTATATGCAGATCCTAAAACAACGCCAAATTCCAGTTTGGAGCCCCCTTAGCAGAAAATAAATAAATGGGAGCTATTGCTTTAGCATGGAGGGAAACAAGGCATATGTGTAGGCACTGGGTACCATTCATTCTTTTCTATAAAGATAAAGATTCTATATAATACATGTAGAGGGTTCCACGCTGCACAGGGAGATTGAGTTGTAAGCTGTTTGAAGAGATCCAGGGAATCCTTTTCCTTTGGAGTTTTATGCACATTGTGTGTTGCTGGGTCACAGAGATTTTACATACGAATGCAGTGTTTTGTCAGCTTTGGTTCACTTTAGCACCAGCTACCACCAACTGTTTCAGCAGGACTGGAAGAATCCTTAGTATAGGTGGTTAGACAGAAAATGACCATCACTTTTCTTGCTGCATGTTCTTCATCTGAAAGTCCATGCAAACCATTGAATTCTCCCATGGATTTCTTGGTTTCTTGATTCAGAATACTACATCTCCTATAAAAAGTTCTAATGCTCTCTAGGAGAAGGGAGAAATTACAAAGAGCTTTGAGAGGATTTAACCTCAGTCTGTTCTCCCCTACAAGATTTATACTAATACATAAGATATGTAAACATTAAAGAACAATCAGAAACAAATGCGATGATGAATCCAGTTTAACAGTATTCAGCTGTGATGCAACTGCCAGAAGGCAAGGTTTGTTATGAGTAAATCATCTCTATGAAATACAGTCCTCAATTCAACCTATGCATGCCCTACAGATAATAAACCTCAAAACTCTCCAGGATCAGAAAACTGCAGAAGTACATACTAATGGCCCAAACGCTAATGCAACATGTGTTGCACTGGCAGCAACTGTTTTAGGGTAGTCGCAAAGTAGCCTCTGCCAGTGCATGCTGCTGAGCTACTTGTAGGGAGGTCAGAGTGCTCGTCTATGTGCTCATGGATGGCCAAATGTCTGTCAGAGCAAGTAACACCACACAGGGGCTGGAATGGTCTTGGGGAGGGCAAGTAGTGTGTGGAATGGGGGACGGATGGGCAGAACGGATAGGTGTCGGGGGAAGGAATGGGTGAATCAGGTCCAGGAAGGCAGCAGGTTTGGCAGCAGCGTGCACAGAATCCTTAACCCCTTCCCAAGCCTGATTCACCTTCACAGATCAACTCTTAGAAATATGAAGTTCATCACTGTAGTGGAGTGTGATGCATCTCATAATTTGGTTTCATGACACTCTAGTAAGAATGACATGAGCAGGGCAAATGAACATAAGGAGAGCCCTACTGGATCAGGCCAAGGCCCATCTAGTCCAGCTTCCTGTACCTCACAGTGGCCCACTAGATGCCTCTGGAAGCACACAAGACAGCTAGATACCTGCATCTCATTGCCCTGCATCTGACATTTTGAAGTACTTACTAAAATATGGTGGTTGCACTAACCATCATGGCCTGTAGCCTGCGATGGATTTTTCATGCAGAAATCTGTGCAGTTCCCTTTTAAAGGCACCTAGGCCAGACGCCATCACCACCTGCTGTGGCAAGGAATTCCACCAATTAATTACCCACTGGATAGAAATATATTTCCTTTTATCTGTTCTAACTCTTCCAACACTCAAAGTGGATGTAACCTGGTTCTGGTATTATGAGAGGAAAATATCCCTCTATCCACTTTCTCCATTCCATGCATAATTTTGTACATCTCAATCATGTCCCCAGTCAGGTGCCTTTTTTCTATACTGAAGAGCCAATAGGAGTCGTTCCAATAAAGATTAGTAAAATAGCAAGGATAAAACAACCCAAGGGCTTAAAAAAACAAAAAAGGAATGATAAGGATAGCGGAGCTCCAATTCTGACGTCTTCTCGGCTAGGAATCTCCACGTGACCTCTACTGAAGAGCCCCAAATGCTATAACCTTTCCTCATAAGGGAGGTACCCTGGTCCAGTAATAATTTTGGTTGCTCTCTTCTGCACCTTCTCTAGCTCCCCTATATCTTGAGATGTGACAACCAGAACTGGATGCTGCACTCCAGATATGGCCTTACCATTGATTTATACAGTGGCATAATATTGGCCATTTTATTCTCAACCCCTTTTTTTAATTATCCCAAGCATAGAATTGGCCACTACTGCACATTAAGTCAACACTTTCGAGTTGACCATTGAGTTAATTTTTTCAAAGAATTCTAAATGGTTTGTGATGCAAGCCTTACCCTTACCGAAGCCATGCTGACTTTCTTTCAGAAAATCTTGTTCTTGTATGTGTTTTAAGATGTTATTTATGATGGGGCTTTCTACCACCTTATCCAGAACAGACATTAGGCTGGACGGCTTGTAGTTTCCTGGGTCTCCTATTTTAAAGATTGGTGTGACATTTGCTATTCTCCAATCCTCCAGCACCGTGGCAGTTTTTAGGGAAAAGTTGCATACTACAGTTAAGAGCTCAGCAACTTTGTTTTTCAGTTCCTTGGTAACTCCTGGGTGATTGCCATCTGGGCCATAATATGTAACTCCTTATGGTTTGGTTCCATGTAGCCTTAATAACATATGGATGCTCTGGTATTACCTACACCAGAATCCAAAGGCTGGATAGCTCCGGCAAGGCAATAACAATGGAGCCAAGCTTTGCCATACCCTCCTCAGAAACATCTGACCTGAATTTATATTCTTTAAATATGTAATAATTCAGCTATGTTCATGAGTGACTGATATGTATTCATTTATCTAGCAAGCAATTACTGATATAATGCAAAAACACTTTCTATTCAACTCAAGTGACATCACATTAATCACAATAATACTGTAAGTATGAGTGGATTCCTGGCTTGGTAACTTAACGCTTTGAAAGAGCCTTTGTTGGGATAATGCAATGAAAATGGAGAAAGGCGCACATACTGCTCTTGCACCCTATCAATACTTAAATTTACATTTCAAGTGATAGCCAAGTTCTCAAATAGCATCAGATAGGAATTTATGTAAGTCTGCACCACCAGCTTGCAGGGTAGATGAAGGACACAAGTTCCATTAATTTCATGCTTCTATAAAATTGCATGCACTGGTGAAGAGCATTTTATCTTGCCTCTAATTAGTATAAGTCCAAGGGGGATACGCTTAACACATCAATAAATAAATGCCCATGGTATTTGTGTATCTGAAAACTTATGTGCTATTTTTTTTGCTGCCTCTCCCCAAAACACATATAGTGACTAGCAGGCCCGGCTCCAGGAGTGGCAGGGCCCAATGTGGGGTATTCCCGTGGGGCCCCACCCTCCCCAAGGAGTGCCCCATTCACCAAGTGGTGCCATGCACAGCACCTGGAAATAGTTGGTGGTGACATGATAACATCACTGCCAACTGCTTCCAGGAGGCCCATTTTGGGCAGTTTGGAGGCAGGGGCAGGTGGGAGGGTGCAAAGTAAAGCTGTTCTGCTTGCCCCACTGACCTACAGTTCATAGAAATTCCGGCTGCAGTAGCAGGTGCGGGCCCTCCCCCCAAAGTGCGGGGCCCAATTGGTCACCCTGGCTTAAGGCCGGCCCTAGTGACTAGCAACAAAAAAAGAGTAATTACAACAAAAGAAAGAGATGCTCCTAGCTGTCCAGGGTTAGGTGGCTGGCTGTTCCAGCTGAACAACATGCAAAAAATGTATCAACTGTACTGAATGCCACATCTTAATTTTGAGAATCATACTCTGAAAACTTATGAGTATCTTCCTATTAGAAAAAAAAATTCAAATAATTGTCCCTTCCTCCCCTGTCATGTGCATCATGCACATCAGGATTTTAATGAGTTTTTAAACCTATCTTTAACCTGGACGTGGGAAGACATTTAGCAAAGTGCATCATGACATAAAAATGTTCCCACTCTTTTTTTAAAAAATTTCTAAGGACAAAGATTCATTTTATGGAGAATCAGACTTCCCCTCCCTCCCATTTCTGAATTATGTTCGAAGCTCAGAAATTTCTAATAGAAGCAGAAAAATTTCTGCCATGTACTTTAGGGCCATCGGTTCTTTCCTGGTTGTTGTGTGGGTTTTTTCTTTTTAATCATTTTATTTAATGAAGTTGTCTGAGCAGCGGATAACCTTTGCCCCTCCAGTATTTTCTGTGTCGCCTGCTGTGAAATGGAAACAGAGAGACATGATAAATGGACACAAAGGTCGTCTGGGTACACTTCTACAAGTAGTCTTGCCTTGTGCACTGAGATGCCTTTTTGTACTCTTCTAAAGTAATACACGACTTAAAAAAGACACTGCTGCACATACAAGAAATTCTATATACAGCAGGAACTGTATATACCCATTAGTAAAGTTTCCAGGTGTCTATTACCTTAAGGAATGTTTTTAAAATGGGAATCTCTTGTTTCCAGAATATGAAAGTGCCACAAAATCTATTATCTTTAGAATATTTAGAATATTTAGAATATTTCAGTCCCAAATCAACATCATTGAGTATAACTACAACTTTAATGTCCAATTTCTTTCTTACATTTTTTTTAAATCAGGTAATCCTAGGCATTGGGTCATTATTTTATTGCTCTGTTAATATTATCCATTATTATGAAACACTTATCGTAACAGAATTCTACAAATCGGCAATTGCAATTCTGCAATTTATACGCCTGCAGAAATGAATAAGCTCTGCAGTTAAAAGTTCAAATTTGATTTGGGAAAATTTTATTCATTTCCAAATTGCAAAGTAGCCAAAAATTAAACCAGCTGGCATACTAACAGTCTAATCCAGGGTTCTCCAAATGTTTCAGTAGGAGGGCCACGTTATATTTTATGTTTTTTTGTGGGTCGAAAAAAACCAGTTTTATATGGGGAAGAAGTGAGCAATGCATGACATGCTGATTATGGCTAATCTGTTGCAAAACCCAGTTTGTTATGTGTTTGTGCATGTGCAAAAATGACACTTTTTCCTCACTGGAATCATTTTATGGTGTTGTTGAAAAGGCAATATGTGGAAACCTAATTTGTTTTATCAGCAGAAGTCAATAATTATGGTTTGAGGGTCTTAAAGTATATGGGCCAGGTGACTGAAATGAGGGTTAGCCAGGCAGGCACCACTCTGGCCTTACGGAAAAGGAGTGAAGTGGACTGAACTTGCTGTGTTAACTGTCCAGACATACACAGATATGTCACTTCCAGTCACTTCAGCAGGGCATTTTGCAGGTCTGGGAGGCCCGCAGACATGGCTGTGGACCTCCCAGACCTTGCAGGAGCCGGCACAACCCCACAATGTGGTAAGAACCCCCGGGGTGCCTGCTGTGCCACAACAGCTGCTGGGCACCCGCCTGCCCAAGTCCCCACCTGTGCCAGCGCTTATAGCGGTCCCAACATCTCAGTAGGATGCTGGGAATGGCTGTGTTAGAAAATGCACACTTATCCATACAAGGAAACAAGATGAAGTGGTCCTAAAGGTAGTTTTGTTAGAGAAGCTGAAACTGTATTTGAATTTCCTGGGACACTAGAGCAACCTGTGTTAAGCATGTTCAGATATTCAAGATGCCTGTCCTGTTCCCAACTGTCTTTGTTGGAAATTTGCAGGAAATAGAAGGAAGGGAATAGAAGGAAATTCCAGGGGTGGGTACATTTCCATAGTGACAATATGAATCATGTACGGCTATATGAGGAGATGTACATCCATTGTATCAACTGAAGGAAATAATCAGGTGGACAGAGACTGCAATTTGAATTTGGAATAGTTAATTTCAACTTCTGAAAATGCATTGATACACTGATGAACATAGTTTAAGGCAGAGTAATATCAAACAGCACGGGAAAGGGAATGTGTGGCTGAATAATATTAGTTTCCAGAGTGCCTCTGAAATCCTGCTGTGGTGCCATGTTTGCAATAGTTTTACTTTTGTTTTCAGTGCTCTGCAACACATCCCCCCACCTCACCCACATCCCCCTCCACTGAGCTGGAGGAGGACAAATTGCTGCCTTTGCTAAATCCTGGGTTATGGCCAGCTGGCTGAGAGATTCCATTTCCCAGGGCATTCGGCTTCATCCCCTTGGAGACTGCACGTTTCACTTCCGTAACGTGAAAGAACAGAGAAGGAAAGCCTGCAATGCCTGAAGAAGACAAAAGTGAACATCCCAAATGCAACTTTTGTATGTTCGTGTTGACAGTGCTTTGCTTAGCTCCGCTACACAAAACAGTGAACAAGCGCAGAAGTCCAGTGCGGCAGCTCTGTACAGACAATCCTTCAACACAGCCAAAGCCTCCCTTTGCGAGAAGGATTCAAAAAGTCTGTTGCTTTAACTATGTGGCATGTTCTGCCCTCGAATCACAGCCAACATACTGAAATCACTTGCTGGTCTGGCTCCCACTGAGATTACAGAGATCAGACTGCAAGAACACTCTGAGCCAGCATGCCTCTGCGGTCTCCACCCCAGGATGTTCTGCAAAGGACACGTACTGTGCAAGTACTGGGGCTGGAAATGTGCTTCAGACTCTATTTGTGTAAACAAAGTTGGCAGCTTAGTAGATATTGTGGAGCAAAGGCAGCACCGTTCTGTGCTTGCTAGTTGCTGAGAGAAGCAGATGAATCAAGTCACATCAGAATAAGCACCACGCCCGAAGTTGCTCTTAACCCTTCCTCACACACTCAGGCAAAGGACATTCCTTTCAGCTAGACTGGGAAGGTTGTAGGATTTCGATACACAGACTCCTCCAAGCAGTCCTTCAGTTGGTGTACCATGTTGATCTGTTACAGAAGGATTTGACACGACTGAACAGATGAAACGGTATCACAGATAAATTACATTAACTGCAGATCATTCAGGCAAATGTCAACAGGTCCAAACACAATCTTATTCAGACACTGGATGGAGTGCACACACAGACCGGATGATTTGATAATCGTCCTTCTCTGCTTGTGTGAGTGTGTGAACTTGCTAAATAAAAAATCTGGGGAAACAGAAGGAATAAATAAAAGGAATGGAACCCAGGAGATGTGGGGGAGGCTACCACAAGACTGTGGCAAGGATAAAATGAGAATCTAACGTATGCCGCTCGAGCTCCTTCGAGGATGGGCTGGACAAAATGTAAGCAAATACAAATAGTTGCACTGGTAAGACTAGGAATGCTGTGGCAGGAGGGCGCCCTATATTGGCATTGCACCTGTTCGTGCACAGACATCATGGACTGCAGTGAGTGCACATGATCATCAAATCTACATGACAGGCGCATGCGTAGCTAATTGGCACAAACTGAAGACATGTGAGTGGTATATATCCCTGACTAGATCTACAACGCAGTAATGTGGCGTTTGTGAATTCACAGTGAACTCGTTCTGTAGTACTTTTAATTCTGATATTGTTACGTCTAAAAATCAAATCATATGGTAAAAAAATAATGTTAAATGCACAATAGAGATTCTCAACTCTTGCATTAATTTATTCTCTCTCTCTCTCTCTCTCACTTTATATTCTTTTATAGTTTGAGACCTGCAATTTATAGTCATTAAATAAAAAATGAATATCTAAAATTGAATTTGGTTTCTGAGCTTGTAATGCTTATGCGGTGGGAATGCATTATCTATCATAGCCTGCAAAACCTGAAATGGTTAGAGTAACGATGACAAATGCAAATACAACAGGAATTACTGTTTTATGAAGTGAAGTGAAGTAGCAAGAACATTGCCCTTTGACCCTGGTAAGTTTGATCTACCAGGCCATAAGGGAATCTACTCAGCCTTTTATCAAAAAAGCACTTTACCGCTCAACCTTTACTCTTACTGAAGCATATGTACAGATGTATCCTCCAGTAAGTGGAATATTTGCCAGGTAACAAATATACAACATTTTTTGTAAAGTTTGGATGAGCCTTTAAAAAAAATTAACTTTTATTGAAGTTGTAAATTATTTGGCCTTTTCTGTACCAAAGAATACTTTGAGCTTGTCAAATGGCATTAAATGTCATCGGCCACAATGACTCAAACTTGAAGGGCAGAGTCAGAGCACACAGACAAGTTGACAGAAATCTGAGATTCCAGATTTAATGAAACTACACAATGCTTCTTGGATCCTGAAAAGTACTATTGGAGAATATACCTGAATCTCTGAAATTTTAGAAGCCAAAAGAAAATACTTCCATCAGCACCGTAAGCATACTTCGCCATGCCTATATTATTTTACAGTTTGCAAGCATATTCATATTTTTATCTGAGAACAATAGAGTAAAAACTCACATCTGGTGGAGACAAAACACTTAGCACTTACTCAGTCAGCAACACATACACCACCACCACCACCACCACCGGTTGCATTAATTCAAATATCTTCACTGCTTTTTAAGGAAAGTATATACACATAAATATACAAATTCTGCTTATGGCCAATCACAATTCTCTTCATTGGGGATTTCAAGGGAATATCAGCAATGCTCAAGTGAGATCACATCAGCACCACCATTGGACTCTGCATAAGATCTTGTGAGCCACACAGAGGAGACAGTAATATCCAGTACAGTCCTATGAAGATGGTTAGGCTTAGAGACAGTGACTTATCCAAGACTGCTTGCAGCCCAATCCTGAGCAACCCTGCTCCCATAGAAGCAGTGATGAAAAATGGCTACCACTGCTTCCTGTGGGAGCTTCAGCAGCCGCTGGGATCTCCTCAGGGGAGGCAGACATTTGTCCCTTTCCCAGAAAAGCCCAGGCCTCTGCAATGGGGCTACTCCACTTCAATCTTCCTGTCAGGCTGCCCACCCTTACACAAGGGATAAGATCCAGCAGTGGAATCCACCACCGATCCTCCCCCCCCCCAAGCAGGCCCACTCCTTCCCTCCCCCCGCCTAGTTCCAACACCCTCCCGGCCTCCCATCACCCTGAAGGGCTTACCGGCAGCCAGCTTTGCTGGAGCACTGGCTTCTAGCACTGCTCACGTTGACCCCCAGTAGCTAACTAGTGCCAGCCCAGGATAGGGCCCCTAGTGACCTTATGTATTGGGATCTGATCCTGGATTTCCCATAGCCTTACACTGTATTTACATTGAAAATGTATTTCCCATAGCAATACTTTTTCTATTATACATTCTAGTTATCTGGAAAACATATAGGTGCCTATTTAGGAATAATTTCTAGAGCACTCATGTGGAGATAAAAGTTATGTCAAAAGAAGTCCTTGGTTGAGAGAACAGATATCATAGATACAAAACAAGGCGCTGCTTCTAGTGATAGTATTTACTACCTCACATGACAACAATGTAAGGCATGTAGGGATGTGATAAGCTATACTAATTACCCCTTTTTATTATGGCATAAATGCATGCAAGTGGCAACAAACTTCACTTTAAAAAAAAAGATGTTTTGACTTCTGTACTGCTTGAAATATGACTCAAGGCAACAAAACTCTTTAATTGAAGTTTCAGAGGCTTCTTCAAGTTAGACTTAAAAAGAAATGGTACTGGAGCATCTCTGTATAATTTTACAAGCACATGCCCTTGTTGATGGCCAAAACTCCTTTGACTCATGGAATGTTCAGTCTAGCAGAGGAAAATATTGTCTCTCTGCCCACATGAGCCACCCATTGCACCCTCTTCTCTCCCCACCCCCCGCATTGAGGAACCCAGTAAATTATCTGGAATGCTTTCCTGTTAAGGCCATTTGAAAGAAGCCCACTACTCAACCAGTGCACTTTCACCCTGCTTTATGTTCGCTGAATTTCTCCTGACAGTTGACTTTTTCGTTTGCCAGAACCCACAACAAAGGAAAGCCTTGAGTTTCTATACAGGCTTTCCCCGCCCCCACCCGTTTCACTCTTGACTCTGATCATCTCACAAAGATATTATTGTTGCTGGCTCGCTGGGGCTCGGTGCACCTGAAGCAGATCAAAGGCACATTTTTATGCCAGCCTGACCACACAGGTCTCTCTCCCACTGCATTAAATTAAACTCAATGATTCATCTCTATTGCCCTCAGGGTCTCTCAGTACAAAGAGAAGGAGAAATATATAGAGAGAGATTTTTAACAAAAACATGGAGGATAATAAACTTTCATTTTATGACCCTAATTAAAAAAAGGTACAGTTAATTTCAACCAACTGCAGCTGCATATACATCTCATTAAAAAGGCACACACAATTGCCCTATGTCGTCGGCACAGTATAAACAGGTACAGATAAAAAGAGCACTTCAACCCAGGGTCTTTCATATATTCATTCCATAGCAGCTTTGGAATTGCGAGCTGTCCATTGATGGGGAATAGCTTTGATTTTGACAATGCAATATGATGGCAGCCAAAAAAATTAGTAGTTGTACTGTATTTTGATATTCTAACAATGAACGTATCTTGCAGAAAATCTGTATTCCCAAGTGGAGCTCTACATTTCCTGTGCTCCCTGGTGGCAATGGATGCCCCCTGTCCAGATTTCAAGTCCAAGACCTCTGCTGGTACTAGTCTTTCCCACTCACTAGTATAATTTGGTGAAAGAGCAATAAGGGGAAGTAGTGGCAGCACAGTTCACACATACCAGGTGAATAGCAAATCAAGTCAAATAGATTTATTTGAGTTCAGTTCCTTACAAATCTAGGGGAGCTTATCCATATTACCAATACTTTATAGAGCGCAACATACGTAAGGAAATGTGACAAAGGGCCCAACCCAATCCAACTTTCCAGCACTGATGCAGCTGCAATGCAGCCTTGAGGTGAGGAAACGAATGTTCCCTTGACTTGAGGAGGCCTCCATGACTGTCCCCACACTGCAGAGTGAAGCGTGCACCTTGTTGGACTGGCTTCATTAGAGCTGGAAAGTTGGACAGGATTGGGTCCAAAATCTAGGATCAATTCTTCATTAAGCTAAGCTCTTAAACTCCATGTTTCAGCACACACTTATGTAAAGCCAACCCAAAATGCTATGCTAAATAATCACTGTGTACGTAACGAATTGTGTTAAGGGTATTTGAACCCTCTTGTGATCATCTGTTTGTGCATGTACAATATATTTTGATTTGCGGTGGAATGTTTTTGAACTAAAATATTGTAATTTTTTTAAAATTACTACTACGTTACTAAAAACTAACATACATGTGCAGCTATGCATACCGACTCCAGTCTGATTGTGTTAAATTAGTCTATGCCCAGTTGAGCGTGTAGAGGATTGCAGCCTAAACTGCTCTTCAGTGTTGCTGCCAAGGTCTATATATGCATGAACGTATAGAGAAGGGAGCAAGAAAATACTGGTGCCTATACCACAGCTAACATTAACTGTTCCAGACAAGTGCCCCTCTTTTCAGCATCTCAGGGTTCTCATGCAAGACTATTTTACATCACCTCTATGCAGGAGGAAAAAAACATATAATATGCAAAAGGTGCCCATTGTCATTTTTTATGAATGCACCACGACTGCCTCCTTTCATACCTACTTTGCACAATCCCATGTAATGACGCAGACTATATTTTAGCGAGTTAACAAGTTTTAAATGAAACAAAAATGACCGAAAAGATAGTCATGAAAATGGAATGCTTTCAGGCGTCCACATTTTAAAAAGGTATTAATTTAAAGAACAGACACTAAACTTTAATTGCAATCCCAGGAAAAAGCTTTTCCACTAATTCAGTGAGAAAAATTATCGAAGCAGAAATTGCTTATCTGAGCTCTTTTGGAGCCACAATGCATTTCATAATTCTATAGATCATTAGAGCTCTCAGAGTAAGATGGATTTATATTGATTGAAGAGAGGAGGTGGGAGAGATGGAGGTCCAAGGGGCTTTTCTAAAGATACCAAGTACTCAGTTATTCATCAGAGACAAGCTCATCATAGGCTACTCAAAGCCGGAGTGTTCGGCTCCAATTTCACACTGTCCAGTTAAAGTCACAGTAGAATAATTTCTGACTTTGCTTTTACATTCTGTGCCTTTCCCCCAGTATTGATTTTTACTACTATTAAAGATGCTTCTTGATAGCAAATGCATGGTGATATATAATTAATCTTGCGAAGTAATGATAGAGTTACCACCATAATACACAAGGCGCACACATGTACAGGCAAGGGCAAAGAAATTAAAAGAGGGGTTACAAGGTCATTTTCTTAGCCAACAGATTTATGTGCCTGGCATCAGGACTCTGCCCCAACTTACCCCCATATGGCATGAAGATGTCCCACATATTACAGCAATTCGGGACGTAATTGGCTGGTCTTCACAGGGCAAGTTGTGTCCTTTCACGCTGGCTCCAATCATGCCTAACACAAATACGCAGAACAAAGAAAACTCATTTTTTTCAGGGAAACAATCTTCTTCCAATGACTATATTGGGCAACTTTGTCAGTAATACCAGATAGGCCAATTTCTCTATTTACTTCTGTTTGGTGGATAGATCCCCAAAAATTATTAATTCATGTGAAACAGATTGAACAATTTTATCACTGGGTGTTCATGACTGGAGATGCAGCATACCACAATGCAGCAGGAGAAAGACCCAGGTCTACAGAGTAAGCCAGGAAGTGGAGGAAGTTGTAATATTGAACAAAAAAACAACAACAGCAGGATGTGGGAGCTGAACATTTTCTTCACCTGTATTTTTCCCTTTATAACTCCCTACATTTTTTTATCCATTTTTTTCATTTTTATCCCTTTTTTTAATCCTTTTTTCTTATCCCTTGCAGTGTCTTTTTCTGGTCTCAGAGCTCAGCTAGGAGAAAAGCAAATGTGAAAGCAGGTGAGGGGAAGGGAAAGAAAGCAGTGGTCAACGCAAAGTGGTGAAAGAATTTAGAGCTCTCCAACTGAGGAGAAACCGGGCAGGGCGGCCCTGCGAGGGGGTGGGACCCGGCACTGCCTTCCACTGCCAGATCTTCTCCCCGATGGCGGCTTGGGCAGCCTGACATGGGGCTGCTCAATTCACTGCTGGCAAAATAGGCGGTGGTGAGTCAAGGGGCCCCATTGCGGGCGGCGGGGCTTTCCCTGAGGAACCTCCGGCAGCTGCCTGGCTCCTATGTGAGCTGGGCAGTTCTGGATTGGGCTGTTATTCATTTCTAAAGAAGGAACCAGAATGGCTTGTTAACAATTTCTTTTTTATTTTACCCTGCAAGGAAGGAAATATTCTACCCTGTGCAAAAGGTTTTGCACAGACAATTCCAAGAGATGGCTTTCTGTTTTAAGTGAAGGCTATAATTAGAATTGTACAAGGATGTTTAAAATACTTTCGGTGCTTCAAAAATGTTTACATCAATAAAAGTAAGGACTGTTACCACAACTTGTAAAAATGTGCATGAATCACATAATTATTAGTGAGTAACATGGCAAAATATGTGTTCAACACAGAAAATATGCATCATGTAACATGCAGCAAGAAGTCGTATAATTTAGGAAACCCAAAGGTAAATGAATAGGAGGCCTGTGTATATGTTTGTTACAACATATACTTTGTTGTGTGCCATGAAGTAATCTAAAGTACTTTGGGCTAGCTGAAGCTGTATCTCTGGGGAAATTATCCTGTTTGTAGAAAAATAGCTCCATGTAACATGCTGAAACCAGGATGCAACATGGGATGGGAATTCATAGCCTAACATCCAATGTGATTATTTTTAGCCTAATGGTCTCAAGTCAAGAAAACAGAAAACCAAATAATAGGTTCAGTCAACAGGTTATATTTGACCATCCAAAGACTGGCGTGACTGATGACAATTTAGGAATATACATATTTTTTTATGAATATAGATTTTTTTATTTGAAAATTTTTCTTACTACTTCTTTGTTTTACAATTTGTTTGACAATTTAGGGCATGAAATGCTAACTGAAGTAAACTTTAACTTCCAAAGGAAGTTAAACAATGCAAAATCCTCCTAACCACATTTGTCAAAGTATTATATATACTAGTGTATAATATCATGGATAAGCTGAGGGCACGTTTTAAGCCAAAAATCACAGAATTTGCTATGGTTCATGGATAAGTCGAGGATAAAACTTAAGGGGATGTGAAATTTTTTGAATTCTTTGAAAATGACTTACCAGTACGTAATTGTTCTGAAGCAGCAGCAGAAAGTCAAAAAGAAACGTAGCCATTTTCCCTCCTTCTCCAAACAGGAAGGGAAATGAAGGTGCTTATGGTAGTTGTAGGCTTTGTGAGAAATTCAATACAATACAGCAGTGTTTCCCAAACTGTGGTTTGGGACCCATTAGATGGGTTGTAAGCCTATTTTAGGTAGGTTGTGTAGCACCTAGTGCAGCCATCTTTGAAAATATGGGAGGATGGACATTGGAAAGTGGGAGGGTTGTGTCATTATTTTGCATGCATCAAGGTTGTAAATATGCTTTTTTCCCATTCTGATTCACTTTGCTATTGCAAAATGGCTGAAAAATAACCCAACTTATTGCTGTATTCTCAAAGTGCAATCCTTACCTTGAGTTAACCAGTACAGTTAGGCCAGCAAGGTTCGGCCTGCACCCTCTCTGACTCCGAGAAAGGTCCAAACATGCTTTACGGTGTTCCTTGTGCCAGCCAAACTTTGCTGGCCTAACTGTGCCAGCTTGACACCAGGTTAGGATTGTGCTCGCAGAAAGCAGCAGGTCCTGGCATTACAATGACTATATTATTGGTGTGGAATGTGACTTAAACTGCTCAGCATTCTAATTCATATGGACAACATTATGCACCCTCTCAGACAAATGTGAAATCCAAGCATGCCCAAGGGGCATGGCTAAGGCCTATGTTGGCCCCTGGGGGACAGGATCAGGGTATCCCACAATCTCCTATTTCTTCTAGACCCAGGTAAACTGTGTCCAGTTTTAGAATCCCTGAACAAGACTAATGACTACAGCTAATAATAACAAGCCCATTAACTAAACCTAGGTGACAGGCATCACAATCCTAAATCACTTTACTCAGAAGTAAGTCCCACCGAGCTCAGTGTAGCTTGTTCCCCCGTAAGTGTTCTTAGGATTGTAGCGATATTGCACTGATTTTCTTATCCACTGTTGTTTATATAGGAAGACATGCGTCTGAAAACATCCACAAGTGAGTATTTACCATGCCAGAAAAAAGCCAAGACCTCAAGCCCTGCAATTTTCTCATGCAGGCAATTTCACCAAATACCTCGCCGTGCACAACTGAAGTAGTTCTGAAAGAACAGCTTGTGTGAACTGCCTCCATTTCATTTTTTTAGTCAAATTAACAGAATTACTTGTGAGCTTAGACCTACTTTTGACATCTGTTTACTGAATAATAGCATAGGACAATCAAGGGTTAACCAAATGTCAAGATTAAAAAGTGAAAAAGAAACAGCTGAGAAGACTTTTAGCAGCCCTTGTGTTTGACATAGCACCATCCATCTCTACACAAACACACATCAACCGTCTGGTTTAATACCAAAACTGGCTGAGTTTGAAAATGAAATCCTGCTGGATTATATATGAAACGCACATTAAGATAGTTAATGCGTCTATTATGGTGAGAGTATCGGATCACTAGAGTCAACTGTGGGCAAATATTTTCATCCCTTGGGGCTTAATGTTCAAAACCCAAGTTCTTATCTGGCATTTAAAATCAAGTGGCCTCATTTACACCCCCACTCTCTCTCCCTCTCCCTGCATCCCTGAATTTGTATTAATATTAACTTCTTATTATAGTGAAAAACAAGTACCATGTCTTTGAGAAGCCATTTTTGTCTAGAGTCAGCAACAATGAAGCATCTTTTTAATCCAACTGATGCTGTTTTATAACAAGACATTTCATATAGGAAGAAGGATTTAACTACCAATGATTTTTATATATACAAATAGTGGAGTGATTTAAAGTAGATAAAAGGGTGTGTGCGTGTGTGTATTTGCAGAAAGAAGAGTCAATATTGGAATTACAATTAAGTTCAGATAATTTCTAAAATGTATAAATTGCTGTTTCAAATTTCAAGACAGAAGATGAACAGGTCAAAGAATGCATGCTGGGCAGCACAATCCTACTGTCAGCACAGTGTCAGCACTGCGCACATAGCACTGACATGAGGGCACCGATAGGCAGCCCCGCACTGGCACTAAGGTAACAGGACCGGCGCTGCTGGCCCGCCGGTCCTGTTGCGCCCGCGCAGCACCTCCCTAGCATCAGCTGAAGCAAGCTGGCACGAGGGAGGCACCATGACAGGGAGCCTCAGGGATTGGTGGGAGGAGGGTAGAATGTGGGCGGGAGGAGGGCAGACCACGGATTCGGCCATAAGGCCAAATCCTAGGCCCATTTAAGGGGCCGCACTGTCTCCTTGGATCTGCGCCCACTCTTTAGCCGGCGCAGATCCAGGGAGCTCATAGGGGAGGCTGGAGCCTCCCCTACGGTAAGGGACCATATGCTCCCTTGCCACGGAGGCTCCAGCCTCCTCCCACCCAGTGTTGGACATGGTGCTGGCTGGCCTTGCCATTCCGGCACTGGGTAGGATATGTATAAGATGATGTACAAGTGGTATATGACTCCAAGTAAATTAGTGAACATGTATGAAAACGTGACAAATAGATGATGGAAATGTAAAAGATGGGAAGGATCTTTTTATCATATGTGGTGAACATGTAAGAAAGCAAAAAAGCATTGGATTCAGATATATACACAGATGCATTGATCTTAAAACAAATTTGCAAATGAAACCTGAAATGTTTTTGTTGGATATGAAAGATGAACATTTGGATCAGAATTTGAAACTTTATTTTTATATATGACAAGTACAGCAAGAATACTTTATGCACAATATTGGAAAAATACAGAAATACCCTCAGTTGAAGAATGGTGGAGAAAAGTTTTGGGCTTTGTGGAAATGGATAAATTTACAATTTTACAAGTAGTCAGTAAATATTTTCGTGTATAATTAGAAACCGCTCATCAACTTCTTGCATATGAAAGAGAAGAATGACTTCATGATATGCGGATTTGATGAATAGAATCAATGGAAACAGATTAAAGTAACTGTAATAAGGGGAATTGACAGGATAATATAAGAAGGGCTGTCAGGGATAGATTTTGTCATTTTGACTTGGTAGTAGAAAATTGTATGTAAGTAGGATATACTGCTTCGCTCTTGCTGTGTCTTAAGAAGTATTTGTGTATCATTTAGATTTTTTCTTTTATTTTTATTAAAATAAAATAAGGAGTATTTTAAAAAAGACATTTCACGCTCTAACCACTGGAATGTATCTTTTTATATAGAAGCTGTAATAAGGTTCTCCTACGTTTTTGTCCCAACCTGCCCCAAGGAAAATGAATTTCCTTTCTGATAGGAATTATGGATAGCGGCTTTCAATACAGGAACAGAGAACTGCACCCTATTCCAAAGGAGCCCCCCCCTTTTCACCTGTTCTGCCAAGGCAACACAAAACTACTGTGATGGGTTGCACAAGCCCTTCACACAGCTAGCCACCAGGATGTATATACAGTATGTATACAGTATACCAAGGGAGGCTACATACTGGAGGCTAAGTACACAATTGCACAATTCCTTGCTCTCAAAAAAGAGGCATGTCAATGTGAATTATCGGGCGCTTATGTGGAGGATCCAATTCACACTGAATGGTTCCTGCAGGGTAGAGGGGATAGAATATTTAGCATAGCGGAACAAGGAAGAAACTTTAAATGGAGAGTTAGCAGTCAAGGGGTAAATGAGCCCCTTTCAGTCATAGGTTCAAACTAGACATGCACCTAATTGTGCAATGTTGCCAGATAGTGCGTGGAGTTTTCTTTTTAAGTAGCAAGATGGGCTTTATTATTTTGCTCCTATCATGCTTCTCATCCCAATTGCGCACACACCCAGATGCTAGTGTGGTTTTTCTTTTTTTGGTCCTTGGACAAAAGTCCTTGTTGCCCATCTAGTTTGGCCTTTAGTCCAAATTATAGAAATTGGTGAGATATGTACTTCTCAAATCAAAAATATGCTTAATCCAATCCTTTGAATGTGGCCAGACTTCTTGACTCTCGGACACCCCTAACAGCTTAGCCATGTGATTCAGAGTAGTGTTCTAGTTCAGTTTTGCAGCATGCTGTCATATTCCACCGTTCTCTCAGTACTGCTTCTGCCATGAGGATGTCTTGATAATATCTGCCTGTTTTGGTGTGTTGAAACCATACACACCTACAGACAGGTCACTGCAGTACAAGCCTCTGACTGAGCTGCAAATGTTCAGCAACAATGTGCGTGAGAAGAGCAGCACAAAGCAAGGATAATTGTTAACTAGCGGAATACCTAGTCCTCCAGCATGTGCATCAATAAGAGATGCAGCTACCGCAATCCCTTCAGAAAGGCCAAGGTCCTTTGCAGCCTCTGGTGTCAGCCCATTTCCAACTGGAGCTCCCGGGGTGAGAAATTCATTTCCTGAAAAGAACACAAGGGGGGAAAAAAATCAGATAGCTATCAGTTGAGGACAATTGCTAAATTTATTACATACTTTCTGTGCTTGAAATCCTCAGCTATTCCATCCAAAAACACACCTCATTTTATTTGTCAAAGGCTAATACTGCACTTGATTTTAATAGACACACTGTTACATGGTCAATATACTGTCTTATAATTCAAGGTGAGCAAGAGACATGCAACCAAATAAGTGTACTTGGTGCTAGGCACCTGTCTGGAAGGCAAAGGGCTAGACCAGTAATGCAGCTATTTACTGGACTTATGGCAAGAGGCCATAGATCCACAGACCAGGAATTCCACATTTTTCACTGATCTGTATTATCTCTCCTCCCTTAATTGCTCCATGGAGTCCCACTCCAAATTTGAATACAGCCTTGTTTAATGTTTAAATTCAAAAGCAGTTGTCACACCCACAATGTTCAGATGAAAGCTTCCAACTTTGGATTCAGCCGGTAGGCTGGAGTTTGAAAACCGCTGAATTAGACTTAGGGCACAATAGTAACCTGCACTGGAACACGAGCTTTAGGGCACATGTTCAACAACATTGAGCCAACGCAAGTGGCTTGCAACAGTCCAAGGAGGGGGGGTTGCCCTGTTAGAACTATCAGTAGAGAACAAGGCCCTTGTTATTTATTAGATGTACTCCGATACAAAAACATAGCCATGTGCAATATAAGTTAGCAGGGTTGCAATTCTCTGCACGTAACACACCTTGGAGTTCCATTGAATAGTTCTCAGTAGACATGGCTAGGACTGTGCTGCAGGAAAGGTTATGACAAGGAATGTCAGAAACAGTGTTAATGAGCCTCACCTCATTAACTAAACTAAAAGAAGTTCTACATATTTTATTTGTCTGCTGAAAAATTCTGCAATTCACAGGTACAATGAAGGTCCTCAAAACTAGAAGTGATGAAGTTGTGAAAAAAATACTCAGTTAACTGCTCCAGGGTTGTTTTTTGTTCTTCTTTTTTAAAGAAAGTGTTGATTCAAGATCAACCACTGTTCAAATGAATAAAGCTTTTTTGTTTTTTTGCAATTCGACAAATCCATTGTTGCTCAAGCATGAGCCAGACTCTTGCAAGGTAATTTGTCACTCATGTACATAGATTACTCAATTAAATAAGCTTTCACTCACTTTTACTCTTGGATTCCTCAACGACAACAAAAGTTGCTAATTCTTCATATGTTATATAAAACACATATTAAACAAGGACTCAGGAAAAAGTATCTAAACCACCTCTGTCCTCAACCATTTTGATTTGACTGTCAGAATCAAAGGTGAAACAAGTAAAGTGTACCATTCAGGAGATGTCTGCAGGGCAAAAACGAATGAGCTATAAAAACATGCCTCTGGTTTATTTGGTTGTACAAATAATTTCACACTGCTTCTACAATATGGGTATCTAAAAATAATCTCAGCTTGGCTATACAATAATTTGAAGGGAAAGAACTTGCTGTTTCACATTCAAACAGCTGTTGGAGAAAAACAGAGCCCTTCTTATTGCAGAGGCTTCTATATTCCACAGCAGACATCCCATTTTTAGAAGAGGATTTTTCCCCCTGTGAAGTGAGAAGGTAGTTTACCAAAGGAAAAAGCTGTCTGAAACCTTTCCTCTCCTTTTATCCTTTCTAAAAGACCAGAGCTGGAATTTGCTGGGCTCGTGTTTTGTTTAAAGCAATTTATGTGGTACCAATGACCCACCACCTTTCCGGGCAGTTCCCACAGTAACCACTATTTACCAGACGTAACATGAGGTGGACAACAATACCTCTCTAGTTAACTTTCGTAAGTCAATCATAAGGTCCAAAATTGTACTATTATTTAATAGAACCAGACATTTTAGTGCTCCTGGTCTTTAAAAACAACAAAAGCTAAGCCCAGCAATAGGGCCCAGCTGACTCAGCTATGACACATGCACTCATTCAAAAGCAGTGCCTAACCTGTGCAGAACCAGCTGTGTTTGGGGTGAAATTGTAATTGCCTACATTTCAAAGGAAAAGAAAAGAAAAAACAGGAGGCATGGCAGGGTGAGTAGTTCTCTTTCTTAATTCATCTTCAGAGAACCCCTATCGAATGTAAGCAACTTAACAGTAGTTTGGTACTACACCTCCTGTTGTTTACCCAGTAAATTATGTGGACAAAAACGAGGAAGCTGATGAAATACTACAAATGATAGGACCTATGAAAGGATAGAATCTAGTTATGTAATAGTTTCCACAATGGTAGGCAGAGGTCCTGAGAAAATAGGGGCGGTCTGTTTCAGGGACATGTGGTCAGGGGAAATCAGAGCCTCACATGTCATATCCAATTAAAATAGCTCCAGCCTCCCCTGCGATTGCACACATGCTCCACCCAGTTTCTGAGGGGTTGCACAATCACATGGGAGGCTGAGCTCTGGCTGCATAATATGCAGACAGGATGTGTCTCCATATATATGTGCACCTGATTGCATGTGCATGGAAGGATTATGTCAATGGAACAATTCATGGAACTGTGTTTAACTATGTAACTCTATAGCAAGCTGGGGATTGGTTCACATCCACATGACTGAAATGTGCATCCCCTCACCATTGTGTATCTATTGAATCCTCCCACAAACTGGCATACGCTCATACAACTATATACAGGCTGCTCTCAATTAACTCAGTCTTGATTTACACATTTTCAAAACAGCATGATTGGCAAATTGACACTGGAAGTCTAATATACATGGGCAATTTTTGCAATAATGCCGTCAATTAGTAGATAGTTGCTGGTGAGCAATCTCATTAGGGAGGGGACACTCCTGTAAAGCCAGAAGATTAAAACTACAGAGGAAAAAATACATCCAGAGATTTGCTGATAAGTTTCCTTTATTGGCATCTTTGTTTTCATCATTGAAAACGTTGCATCATTTCTCAATAATGATGTGATCAGTAATTACTCCCACCCCTAGCAGTCTCCCTCTCAACCCAACCTAGAAATTTCCATTTACCAACCCACCTCCACCTTCCATATAAGTATCTGGTCCAACTAAGAGCATTCCCATGCTTTCTTCCTCTGTAATTCTGGCCTGTGATGCTTTCTCCCACCAGATGTATGACTCACCACACCACTTGCAATGAACTCAGTGGAGGGGCATTAGGTGGTTAGATTGTGCCACACTCTGTGTTGCATTTTGTGTTGCATCCTGTTGCCCCACTCCCACACTACCTGTTGTGTTGCCTTACATCCAAACCCTGAGCTGCCCGGCTGCCCAGGCAAGCTCGTTTTGTCCCCTTTCTCCGTGGTAAGGGTGCATGCGAGCACTCCATTTAGCTGGTGCAGAGGCGAGAGCCTCTGTGTTGGGCCATGAGGCCTGACATGGAGGTTGGGATCAGTGGCAAAGCTTGCCACCAGTCTCATTCCCACTCTGCCCTTCCTCCTCAGTACTCTGAACAAAAAATACTGTTGTGTCAATTAAGTACTGTTCAGCAAAGCAGGAAGGAAATGCAATAAGAAGCTGATAGAACACCTCAACAGTTGAAAAATTTCCATCACACTTACAGTATGAAGATACTGTATCTGTGGTACAGTACAGGGTGATTCAAAATGAATGGGACAAAAAGAAAACATACCTGTGACTGCTGTAATGGGTTTATTTTTGAAATACAAATTTAACATGAAACTATAACTATACAAGTTTCTAAAGCTGTTCGATGTGGACCCCTCCCGTGACACGGCAAATGTCTATGCGGTAATCCAATTCATGCCACACTTTTGCTAGCATATCCGGTGTTATTGAGTCCAACACGTCACTTATCCGCTGCTTTAATTGCCGTAAGTCCTGAGGAAGTGGGGGCACGAACACTTTGTACCTCACGTACCCCCAAAGGAAAAAATCACACGGCGTTAGATCTGGGGATCTGGATGGCCAAAAAGATAATGGCACATCTTTTGACCCAGCACGGCCAATCCGATGAAGTTTTTGCGTATTCTAACACACAGTAAGCTTTCTCTTGCGGAGATGTTGCCATTTTGAATAAAAGCGCCTCTAGTGACGATTTCGATAATAGCAGACTTTTTGTTGTTGCCAGATAAAACTTGTATAGTTGTACTTTCACGCTATATTTTTTATTTTCAAATTAAATCCATTACAGCAACTTTTTCCCCATTCATTTTGAATCACCCTGTATATCTCCACAAGAAGAGCATGTATCAATCCAGCATAAACACTGTAACACTTCAATTTCTAGTGTACGAAAAATGAAACTGAAAGCATAAAAAAATAAAGTCTTGTTTTTCACTCTAAATAGGAAGGAGAAGTTTATATTGGCATAATTTTAGCTTTAAAACATCACTGACAATGCTATAGGGGAGAATATTATATCCATATTTATAAGAAAATAAATGAGTGCCAAGGCAGTAGCTTGTAATCAAAAATGCTCCATATAGACTAAGCAGCCTGTCCATTCTCTAAGGCAGTGGTCTGGGAACAGGGGTAAATTACCCCAAATGGGGTAAAAATGAAATTCCTGGGGGTAATGGATGGTTGTGCTGCTGACACACAGCCGGGCATGCATATATGACAAAATCAAATCTAACTCAGCAGGTTAGATATTTACAATAAGAGTAAGATTTAAAAATATTTAAATAACTTTCCTAACTTTCCCAAACCCTTTATAACTTCATATTTACATAGTATTAATTAAGCTCATTAATTAATCAAATAAAAAGCCATGGGTTCCAATATGTAATTTTTTTTCTTTTGTTCTGGCGGGGGGTGGGGGTTAACGTCGGCGTATCTTAATATATTTTGGGGTAAAAGGTAAAAAGGTTCCCTGACCCCTGCTCTAAGGCCATGTTATTTTGGTATAGTTTCCTCTACATAAAAAAAATTCAGGCATAACCTTCTTAATTTTAGCCAATCTAAATGGATGGATGTTTCTACCAATGTGCCTTAGGGACTTCACTCCTCATGCAAGTCCTTTTGGCATATGTCAGAAATCCAACCTATGATGTGTTACTGACGACACATATGGTCACAGAAGTACTGCCTGGAGACAACACCAAATGCTTTTAAACAAGGTGCCAACGACACACTCTTTGCACCACATAATTCATGTAAGGGGAAAATTGCAATAAGCCAAACGAATGTGATTACTTCAAAAGCACCACTTACAAAATCCATGGCTGTCCTATTTAGGCAGCCTGAAGAAGATATGGTAGAAGATATGGTAGATATGATCCTCCGGGTCAAACCTTTAGAACAGTGATGTCATGCAGGGGGAATGCGGGGGAACTCAGTTCCACTAGTTAAAATTAGGGCCCACTTCACTCTCCCTCCTCCCCCCTCCCAATTCCTCTGCAAAGAGCTTTTCTTCTTGGTTGGCCGGCACTCAGAGGGTTAAAGGGAGCGACTCCAGATTCCTAGGGGGGCGAAGGCAGTGATGTCATTCGGGGGAACGGATCAGCGTTCCGGATCCTAACGGGCTCCGTGGCTGGTTCCGGGTTCCCGACAAGTGCCAATCAAAAGTGAGTTCCTGTTCCTAAATCATTTGAATGACACCACTGCTTTAGAAACCATACTTGCCAGTGAATCTCATGGTTGACTGCAAGATTGTTCATAAAGACATTAAAACTTCTTAAAGAGGTTCTGGTTGTTATTATTAAGGGCTTTGCTAAATTCATGAATTAAGGTCATGAATACAATAGCCAGGACTGATGGAAATACAAACTTAGGGCCCAATCCTAAGGGCATGCTGTGCAAGAGAAATGCAAGCTACGCTGGCATGGCGTGCTTTCTGGTTGCTGCAAAAGCAACTCCACTGGAGAGCATTGCCCAGCCACCACCAGAAACAAGCAGCTTCAATCCTATTCAGACGCTGCACTGACACCAGTGCAATGACTGCCGTATCCTAAGCCCACCTACTAAGTGGGAGGAAGAGGAGAAACAGCAGAGCCCTGGCTCTGCTCTGCAATCATAGACCAAGCAGCCACCCTGCCATCGACCCTGACAACTGTTATGCTGCCCACCAAGCCACTGTTGGGCAACAGGGAATGCACAAGAACAGCCCCACGACCAAAGGGTGTAAAGGCATCAGTTGCCCAGTTCCAGCCAATGATCGGAAGGTGCAACAAAGACCCAGCTGTCAGACCGCACAAGGTGAGCTTTTCTGGAGCTTTTCCCTTTTCCATTGCTCCTTATGGCTTTACTCCTTCCTACACCAGGCCTGTTGTTGACATAGCATGTTTCCGGCATTGGGGATATGCCCATTGTCTGAAGGGGAGTTAGGATATGATGTGAGCCAACTCCCCCGCATCCTGTTCACTTTGTATCCTGTTCTCCTATCTATTTTGACCAACAGGCTTATGTCAGCATTCCAGTTAAGCATCACAGTGTTGTGCCATGCCAATGTTTGGGACCTGTCTGCTGGTGGGTGGACCTCTGTGCCAGTGGGGTCATCCCTGTACCAGCATATGCCAACGTATTTCAAGGATAGGATTGGGCTGCAAGTCTAAAAGCATAAGTCCATCACAGATTCAGTGACAACAGATTTATAAAGACTCTTTATGCTGCATCAGCTTTTAAAATATGGAGTATTGACAACCTCAGAAATAACTACATCATTTTGATAATATCTTCTACTTGGGGAGAAATGGACATTGCTTTAGAAAAAAATGGCAATGCCTAAAGAGTTGCTATTCAGTGAAAAATCATTATTTGGTCCCTTAAGTAGCCCCTTAAGTAGGAGAATGAGGATGAAAATTCATCAGGCTATTTAAAAAACAGATTGAACACTTCAGTACCTAAAAGGCCTATAGTTCATAAAAATTTAAAATAACTGTTGCTGTCATGACACTCCTTGCTTTCATCAGAAAACATAAATGTGGGTACTGAATTGTGGGGTTGTGTCCGCACCCCCCACATGAACCACCTTTTTCTACTACTAGGTTTGTAGTGGTCACACTGATGTGATCAATAAAGTTCACAGCAATTCAAAGTTCAGATCTATACCCTTAAGTATGTCATTAGTAAATTCATGACATAAAAGAAAAGACCACAATCAGCATGGATTACTGCAACCCTGAAAGGTTAATCCACCCTGGGAAGCATAAAAGGTCAAGTCTGAAGTTTGGTATTTTTGTAGTTCAGTTCCCACACCTTGATGTGGCAAAGATTCACTGGAGATCCTGTGGGTTATAAGAGGAGCTCTGAATCATCAAGAATCTCTCACATCAACTAAAAGTGAAACTAAGTGTGGGTGTTACATAAAACTATTACCAATTACCAATACTCTAGTTGAGTATTAGTTGATTACCAATACTCTAGTTGCTTTTTATTTAAAGGACAACTCTTTCAAAATATCCATTGTTTCAAAACACATACCTGCATTACTTTTTAAATGCCCATTTCTCATAAACGTTTAATGCATCCTGTATTTCCCTTTGTTAAACAAAAAGTTCACTTAAACAACATCAACAACAACAACAACAACTGTAATTTGAAACAGGGTGCAATCCTAAACTGGAGTTAGGCCGGCACAAATCACTTATGCTGGCCCAAGAGTGTTGCAAATGCACCACCATGAAACAGCCCTGTCAGAAAACAAGACTAGCACAATATATTATGTAAAAGTACTAAACTAAAAACAAAATTTAAAAACCCTCACTTGAAAATTCCATCTGTTTAACAAAAGGAATATAAGCAAGAGATCTGAAGCTTCGAAGACGGCTGCTCCTAGCTTCCAGCGACCCACCTGACATCAGGTTGGGAATTATCAAGTTTGAGAAACACTGTGTGGTTTGGAAAAACTATTGCTTGAAAAACACTGTTCTCTGTGCTTCTCAGTGGCTTCCGGTTGCAATTTTAAGTTATTTTCAGGCTTCGGGAGCCCTGCAGAGGCATCCACAGTGCTCCCCGCACCCCCTGGAGGCCAGCGCTAACTTCAGGTAAGCTAGAAAGCCCCTTTATCCAGCAGCAGCGCGAACCTGGGGATCACTTTGCTGCCATCCCCCTGCCCCTACCCCTTAAGAGGCCAGAGTGTTTGGATCTTCATTTGCAACAACTTTTTCAATAAACAACACAACAACAACAACAACAGAATTGTTTGGAGGATTGGTGAGTCCGAAAACCACAGACTTGATTGTCCACAGTTTTCGTTATCCATGGGCTCCTGGAATAGAATATAATGAGGGCTCATTGTATATTTTCATCTGCAGTTCTAAAACGTATCCAAAACCCTAACTATTACATCTCTATTTGAATGTCAGAAAGCTTTCTGGATTTAATTACCAACATCACATGATTTCCATTCAGTGGTGCTGCATTAAACCATTACAGAAATTTGCTCAATGTATTAGATACTTAAAAATCAAGTGATTAACTTTGAAGAATGGAGGTTCCCCCTTTTTTAAAATTCATGTGGCAATATTCTCATTAATGACATGTAGGCTTAGGACAGCCATTAAAAGTCCATTAAGTGAACAAGAGAAGTTGAATAAAGCTACCCTGGAACATTTCTGGTAAATGAACATTGCGAACTTTTAACGGAAATCTCCTATAAGTAGTGTGCAATTAGCAAGGCTAACATTCTAATTAAATTTAGGCTTCAAGGAAGTTTAAAGCAATATGAAGACAGTGTAACAAGCTAGTGAAATAAGTGCAGTGTGAAACACAAAATATGTTAAGCGCAGCATTTTTAAGATACCATTTTTTTTTTAAAGTCAGCACTGCAAGTGCAGGAGTGTACCAGCCAAAATCAAATCAGAAAGACTGCTTATTCATTCTTCTGTGCTGGTCTAAACATCTAGCTTGTTTCCAGTGGTTAGTAAAAAAAATGCTTACGTTTGCATTACGAAAGGGCAGCAAAGCCACACCAGCAGGACACACCGCTCAAACAAACTAAGGAAAAGCATGTTGTCTGAGCACTGTTTTGGAAATGCATTCCGGTTCTCAATTAGAACTTAAGAAATGCATACAAAGAAATGAGCGGCGTTTGGGTTTATTTTGTCTATTTGTTCCAAAACCTGTAAGACTGTTTCCAAAGTAGGTGTTTTCTAGGAAAAAGAGGGCAAATGTTAGTGAAGGTTCAGATTTCCACTGCTTCTCTCTTTACCAGCCCAGATGTAGCAGTCTTGCTTGGCATGTAAATACCATTCCTTCTTCTAACCTCCAGAATCAAATCTGGCACAAAGTTGAGATTTACCACTATCTCCCCCCTCCCCATCCCTGATGTTTTCTCTTTTGCTGAACTGCTGAAAAACACAGATCTGGGAGCCCATTCTGTGTCAACCTATGTCCCTCGCCTAGAGGGAGAAGATTCATCTACTTGTCGACAGGGACCATTATAATAATACTATTTATACTGTATAGAGCTTTTCGACAAAACAATTGAATTCTCTCTACCCAGCTCCCAACCAGTTACTTGAATTCCAGCTTAAAAAACCAATGTGACATCCCAGTGACAAGACTGGAATTTCTGCAGGCACTTAAACAAAAGCACACAAAGCTTCAGCAGAGTCTCAGAAAAAACCATTCAAAGAAGCATTAACATAAAAATATGGAGAGTGACAAAGCATTAACTTAGAGTCACTATGAGAAAAGTGGGGTATAACTCTTCCAAATACTTTTTCCACACTTGGATTGATTGGTGCATCCATAGCCAAGGACTGTTACGAAACCAGCCTTAGGAAAGTACACCACCTTCTCATCTCTGGAGCAAGTCTCACCCACCCCATTCCTGATTTTAACACGTAAGTGAAACCTACTAGAATTGAAGAAAATGTTGACACCAACCTTAATTGCAATTAATGCTAACCACAGTTCCAGATCTGAAAACCCACATAAACTGTGATTTCAGATTCTGGTTAAATGGGTACCTGGGCTAGCATTAACTACAATTAAGATCTTTGCTTATTATTCCACTAACTGTATTAAGGAAGAATTTGCTCGAGAAGGGTAAGAGGTTGGCTCACAATTTCATAATCTTAAGTGTTTCATTTGCACTAGCCCCTGATGGAATAAAATGGCAAAAGACTTTCGTATCAGCACACCAGCTTTGTCCAGACCTATCTATTTAACTCAAGAATGGAAGAATGGTGTTCTTGCTTTAAGCAGGATGATAAAACAATACTATAGTTCAGCATTTGTCAGGACTCCCAAGAACTACAAATGCCACTTTGAAGAAATGATTCTTATATTAAATTCTCTGTTCATTAGCAACATTAATCAATTCCAGGAAGGCTGCCTTTTAAAAAATTGTGCCAAATATACAATACACATTTACCTATTTTTGCATACTTATCAGTCACCAGATCTTCCAATCCAATCAGCTTCCAGAAACTGGCATTCCAGCCATTCTCTGAAGAGTATGTCCATTTACACAGCACTGTACACAAAGATCTGTTGAGGAAAAGAAACCTGCATTATATTTTTATGTCAGCTCGGGGTAAAGGCCTTTTCCGTGGGTCACCTTATGTGGGAGATGCCGCCTCAGTGCCTAGTTTTGAATTTAAGTTTTAAATTAAAATCTTTTTCATTTGCTCAGGTTTTTTTGTAAGCAATGATAAAATTTACTGCTGTTTCTTGTTGGTATATTAATGCCTGCAGAAAATCTTAACAAGAGTTTCTTGAGAGGTTTTCGTTCTCACCTCAGATTCATTCCTGTTCAAGTACTTTCTATAATCATGAGAACAAAAGGCTGAGTCGAGATAAATGAAACCACTAGCCCCTGCTGTGGCGGTATGATAGCTATGAATGCAGGGGCACACAGTAAGCCCACCATCACAACCATTCCTACAACTGCTCAGAAAGCTGGGGAAACAAGAGGGTATGTTATCTCTAAATTTACCAATTTAATTGGGGTACAGCTGAGACCATTTCTCCATGGAAACAGGTGACAATTTCTCCAGCTACCATGCAATTTGTGTAAGGAACAATCCTACTAACTTTTAACTGTTTAGTTCAATGGAGAGATTTATGCACATTCTTAAACGCTGGGGTAAAACGGCCCAATCCTATTCCCACACACACCGCCAGAACATGGGATGTGTTTTCTGGCTATTACAAACGATCTTCTTAAAGGGCATGAAGCCATGCACCTCCAGAATGCCAGCAGCTAGGCTGGAGAGGCATCATGTGCATGGTAGTGCAAAATGAGCAGCAACGGGGGCAAGCAGGAGGGCAGATTGGGTCTGAAATCGGGGTGGGTTTGGCAACAGAGGCTAAAGAACACTTTTGCTGGTGTACATCCAGGTAGACTCACACCACCAAAGCTTACCTCTGGGTAAGGGAACAAATGTTCTCTTACCCGGAGGAAACCTCCAGGACTCACCTACCACACTGCTCTGCAAGATGCAGCACAAGGTGTTTTGGAGCATAGGATTAAACTGAAATGCACCTAATTTAGGCTGGATTGTGCATGCTCTTTTTTTAAGTTGCTACTGAAAGGTTAGCTTGGCTATAACACCCGTTCATTAAAAATGCAAAGCTTTTAGAAGTCGAAGGAAGTCGAGGCTAGATCACACACGTGTGGCTTAAAATTATATGCAAGCAAATTCACATCCTGACTAAAATGATAAATATTTATACAGTTAAGCTAAACATTACCATTTTACCATATTTGATACATGGCAAAAAAATTTCGTTTCCACTTGGGAAGATGGAAAATATGAATAAATTACTCCAGAATAATAGAGCTCACCACAAACTCACAGACAGCAGCTATGACCAGTGTTCTGAAACACATTGACAAAAATCTTTCTATGTAATACTTTAGGAACTACTAGCTCAAGCAAACCACATTCGAGTGACCTTTGACAAGCTCAGCTGAGTCACTACAATGTGGTTTGATTGAGCTGGTTCATAAAGGACTCAATTATTCCCTTGATAATGGATTTTTATCATAACATGTTGGGACTACCAATCCTAGCTGCTATTCTGGCTAGGTGTCCATTGACTGTGTGTCTGGGTTTACAGACGGAACTCTTTGTAAAGAGTGCTCATTGCTAGAATGGTTTTATCATTTAAGAGGCTCTATGTTGTTACAAGTTATGAAAATCTATAAATATTTATTAGACAATTTTATTAAGGTAATATGAATCTTGCATTCTCTGTGTCAGTTGTTCCCTATAAATTAATACAATACAAAGGTTACAATTAATGTGTTTGATAAAAGCCAAGTCACTTATATATATGTAAACATTAATAGACCTTAATCCATTAGGCAGCTGCTTTGATAATGGATTTTTATTTAGCATCAGCTGGCATGATTGCAAAGCTACACAAACCCTACATTTCAGCCAATTTGTTCAAAATTCAATAATGTGGTGGCTGCAAGGCTATAATTAACTATGCTAATGCTTATTTATTCATTAACCATAAGCACCTTCCCCCCCCCTTAAGAAACTGACTGACATGCCTAATGACTGCACTGGTTAGTTCTTTTTGTTGAATAGCTGTCTCAGCATCCCGTTTGAGCACCTAAAAGCCTTTGCTTGAAATGCTAGGAAAATCCCCTGCAGGGATACAGCAGCCGCAAACCCACACACAAGGTAAACCTTTAAGTTTCAGAAAACTAATTCCATCAGAATTGGTCGAACACCAACCAGTTCATTCTCATGCAATGACCATCTAGGCAATCTAGGTATACTTAGGTTGTTAAACTTCATGTTCAGAGAACCTCTATGTGCATAGATGCCTCCAAGATGAGCTACTAAGCGGCAAGACATTCTCCTTCCCTGCATGTGAGTTTTCAGAGACCATCTGTACTGCTCCTGTTGAAATTAAGGGGACACTCTGCCCGAGGAATGCAGTAATGGTCAGGTTTTCTCTCTCAGATTCATACCTTCCAGTTGGCTATGATTACATGTAAACAGAGTCCTATTATCTTCTAGCTAATCCAATATCCTCACAACTTCAAAATTTTCACTACGAATTGGAATGAAAAAGTGTTTATTCTTCTCACCCAAACATTTGGGTATGCTATTATTTTCCATTAGTCCAAGATGAGTACAAAAATGAGGAGAAATGTTCCTCTTAATTATCTAAGCTCTTTTAAAACCATACTTGTAGCTTTAAAAAAAAATTATCTTTCCCCTCTTATTTCCACCCAGAAGACATGGATGTTTTTCAATTTTCCTCTCAATTTCCTAGTCTATGAATCCTAGGGTGCAATCCTAATAAACTTTCCAGCAATGGGATAAGGGCAATTCAGGTCTGAGGTAAGGGGAAAAAACATTCCTTTACCTTGAGGAAGCCTCCATGACTACTACTCCACTGCAGAATGCAGAACACGCCCCATTGGCACAGTTATGTCTGTGCTGGAAAGTTGGTTAGGATTGTGCCCTTAACCTTGTGAAATTCATGAAGGTAAAAATAAATGCACAATCCTAGGCTTGTCTACTCAGAAGGAAGTCCCATTAAATTCAATGAGTCTTATTCCCAGGGAAGAGCACATAGGACTGGAGCCTAGGTCTCCTGATGACAGTATGTAGCCACAATGAGTTCACTCTTATACTGATTTGACTCTGAGATACCATAGAGTGATGTTGTATCACTACAGCATGATTCCCAGTTGGCTGGGACTACGTCAGGAATGTTTTGTTTTAAATGGCAATGAGCCTACAAACTGGAAACAGAAGCAGCTACAAGGAGACAGCACTCAGCACATGAAAAAGGTATGCAGAGGGTGTTAGCTATTATTTCATCCACCTTTTCACCCACCAATATTTCAGCAGCTAGCTACATATGCTGTGACATGACAGAAAATTTTGATCATCACAAGTTCTGTCTCAGAAAAACTATTGGTGCATAAATGTTTTTGAATGTTCAAACAGTTGGTAAAAAAAAAACCACACAAGCAAAAATCTAACTATTTCACTTTACAAAAAAATTAAAAATACTTTGAGGTTCTCCAAAGACAGAGAAGTAGAACAGCAATGATGATGGACTACACTTTAGATGTCAGATTTAGCTGAATGTTGGCAAATACTATGGACTTAACTGAATAGCTGTTCCTAGTTAGGAAATTGCATGCATCTGTTAGAATCATAAAAAAGAACAATGGTAGAAAAGGATTTTCAGAGGTAGGTTTTTGCATTTTCAATGTGTAATGTTTGTGCAATGGTTGTGCGATCTACTCATAGACAAAGCACACCCAAAAAATTGGTCTGCCTGTACACAGTTCCCTAGAATTCCAAGTTTAAACTTCTTACAACAGAGGCAAATTCATCGTTCCAGAACTAGCCAAAAGACAGGCAGCCCAACCCTGAGTTCTGCAGAAGCAGCAGTAGCAATGGTTACTGCTGCATCCCATGGGATCTGCTGCAGCTGCCAAGGTTTTGGGGGAAGCCCAGCCCCCACAACGGGATTCTGCGAATCTCTGCCAGCTATTTTGCCGGCAGAGAATCAAGCAGCTCCATGTCAGGCTGCTCTGCCCGAAGTGGGGCGTTGGATCTGGCGATAGAAACAATGCTAGGTCCCACCCCTGCCCAGGCCCGATCCTCCCCTCCCCTCCCCACCTCCCCCCATACCCTGAAAACACATAATGGTCACTCGCACTGCTGGAGCACCAGCAGCCTTTCCTTGTGATGCTGAGGTTGGGTACTCCCTCCTGGGTATTGCGAACGTGCTTTATGGCGTGTTCTTGACACTTAAGCCAGCAGTATACACATAAGAGAGGCGATAAGGCCCTTTGGATCAGGCCCTAAGTGCAGCAAAGACAAACTACACAGGCCACGGAACCACTGTTTGAAGAACAGAGTTGCCTCTGAAGCAAAAGGATAGTGGTGAGTCCCAACAGGAGCATCTGATTAAAATCACAGTGAGACAGAGACAGAGAGAGGTTTGTAGTTTTATAATGTTGCACTATATACATCTATGTAATTAAAAATGGGGATTTTATAATATAAGAAAATTATGCCTATATGGGCAGCATGCAGTGATGAGAAACAAAGGAACCTTTGACAAAGGGCTGTGCTTTCAGCACACCGGATGGCTGCATAACAAAAGATCCCTAGAGCAGACATATAGATGTACCAGCATTGTCCCCGCCCAAAGTTGTCCCAGACAGAACATTCAGCACATTTAAACCCTCCAGCAAGACTGTGTTTTAAATAGAACTGGGTGTTGGTGCTGTGGAAGCCTTAAGAGACCTGCAGGCCATCACAGGGAAGTATGTGAAAACGAGCAACTCTTCCCCTCAGCATCATGGTTAACGACAAACATACTCATTTCAGGAATATCCTGCATTTCAAAAACAGATACAATGCATAAATAAATAGCATTTGTGTCTGATGTAGCAGTCTTGCTCTGCACAGCTGTTTTCCTGTCAGTGGCACAACACTGACTGAAGGATAACTAAAAAGGGTGAGAGATGTTTACCCAGTTCTGGTCAACACTGACAGCATCACAAAAACCTGGGTACATAAAACCACAGGGGTTAACCAAATTTCCCAAAAATTACTGACTTAAAGCTTCCAGTGGTGGATCCCCAGCCTTATACTGTATAGCAGTGGTATTCAAACTTTTTAGACTGGGACCCACTTTTTAGAATAGCACTCATGTCAGGATCCATAGGAAATGATGTCATTAACCTGGAAGTGATGTTGTGGCAGGAAGTGACATCAAGCAGGAAGTGCTGTCATTGTAACGTGATAAAATGACACACCTGAAATGCGAATTGGCATTCCTGGACTGCAGCAATTGCACAACTATGAAACCTGACAGAAAGTAAGATTAGGACAAAATATTATATAAAAGCACTGAACTAAAAACAAAACATTAAAAAAAACCTCACTTGAACATTTAAACTGTTAGCAGTCATAAAAGGAATATAGCAAGAATAAGGTCTGCAGTTTCCAAGATGGCTGCTCTCAGCTTTCCACGACCCACTTGACATCAGCTTGCAACCCACCAAGTGGGTCCTGACCCACAACTTGAAGAACACTGCTGTATAGCATGAAAAAGGTTGAAGAGTGTTCTGTGTCAATACATCAGAAACCTGTGTTAGTATGCACAAATACTGAAGACTTAGGAGTTTTTAGTACATTGCCCCCACTGCAGTTCCAACCCCATTGATGGCCCCTTGGCAGTATTCCCCTAAAAGGATTGCAAAGGGAAAGCGCAGACTAAAGACTCAATTCTAAGTCTTCAGTATTTGTGAAGTATTTGTGAACACTCTTCTCCCCCACAATTCTGTGCTGTTTTGTGCTCCCATGCATAAAAAAATGGAGGTAAAAATAAACCCATAATGTGTTGGGTCATTCCATGTTGCTTGAACCGAAGATATTCAAACTGGAAAGTTAATGCCAACATGCACAAAATGGAAGGCACTCCATATTTTGCCTCTGTAGCAGTCCCTGCGCATTTTCCATCTGAAACTCTACAAGGAAGCCCTTCATGCTTCACAATACCATAAACATCAGAATTTTTTTAATGTTTAACAAACTAATAAGTGTTCTAAAACTAAAAAGGAGGCTAAACTAAACTAAAAAACTAAAAGGAGGCTATGTATTACTTTGTATTATGGTGTGCTCATATGGTTTCCTGCTACTAGGCATGTTTTAATCAGACATGCTGTTTTACAAAGTCCAGGATTTTACTGTTGGGGGAGGAGAATGCTCTTGCAATTTTCTACACCCACATGTGCAATTAATCTTCTCTGATTTCAGCCACTCCCTGGCAAGGATCCATGTTATATTTAACATTGGACACCGTTTCAGAAATGGATAGTGTACACAACAAGATTGTTTTCAAAGACAATGTAACAAGATAAACAGAACCCTTTGATCTTTGGGAATTCTCAAGCAGTCCTTCACCCAAATTTGGAAGTGACCTTCAAGTAACTTCTTGAAGCAAACAATATAAACAAGAGTAAAATTTACAGCAAACAGACCACCACCAGAAGCAACAAGGCTATGCTCACTGAATTGGATATCTTGGGCATTTGCCTGGACAAGGAAAAGGCGGGGCTAAAAGATTTTAAACAATCAAAATTGTACATAAAGTATTTTAAAAGTAAAAATAGAGCTTGCTATTTATCTGTAAAATTGTGTCCCAAATTTCAAATATACCAAAGCTTCTAGGAGTCGAAAATGACTGTTGTATACAAAATGGATCTCTTAAGCTATTTCCTCTCAAAAATAGCATGCTTCTGGACATTTTTTACATCACAGATATGTCAAGCCTTCCACCATTAAGTCTGAATGCTTTACATCACTGTAAATGTAAAGGGATCCGTATGACAAATACACATAGCTTAGCATTTAACGATAGAGTGGTGCAGTCATGAAGAATGTAACTTGTAGACCAGGGGTCAGGGAACTTTTTTACCTTTTACCCCAAAATATATTTAGATACGCCGACGGTCAGCAGCGCGACCGTCCATTACCCCCAGGAATTTCATTTTTACCCCATTTGGGGTAATTTACCCCTGTTCCCAGACCACTGCTGTAGACAGTGAGGACCCCAGTTGTCTCTTCCATAAACTTACTAGGTGGCAGGATATAACCTCTCAGCTTCATTTCTATTGTGCAATCATTCAAATCAGGGTTGATGTGAGTATTACCAAGATAATATATGTGACATGCTTGGGTAGCCCAATCCTAAACTGTGCTAAACTGTCATTTAAAAAAGTGGTTCCTGGTGCTAAAAAGTTTGGAACCACTGGTCTAGACCTACATTAGCTAAAGCCAAAGCACTAGGATAGTAAGCTTCTATGCGACCAAATGTGCACTTTGTACATGCTCAATGGCACCTTCCATACTCCGGGACTCAATCCCTGATATTGAAAACAGACTTTTAATAGCATAAATTAATTCAGAGAGTAACTTGCCTGAAACAAAACATTGTTTTTTGGGGATGGGTAGGGGTGGGAAAGGTGTAAGTAAAAGAAGAGTAAAACAAGGCTTTTTAAAAAGTTTCTGGGAAGAAACTTGGAAGTGGATTTTTGGGTGGAGGCAAGGAAACAAAATGCAAGTTTGTGGCCAGCAAACTAAAACAAGACATCAGTGCTTCATTTCTGAAGTGGTCTGGGAACTTTAATCTTTGTGGTAAATATGCCATTGTTTTGGAAGCCTTGTTCCCCGATTCTACAGAGACTATGTTGCTGTTGCTTGATGGTGAGGAGAAAGAACTTGATACATGACCAAAGGTATCAAAGGTTACGAATTTAGGCCCCAATTCTATTCTGGGCCAGTGCTGGTGGTTGGTGCAGTGCCCCAGCATCGCAGTAATGCGAGTGCTGTAAAGCACTTGCTGTAAGCCCACTGCTCCAGAGCCGAGGCCAGCATCAGTTGGGCCTCAGCACCAGGAAGATACGCCACAGGAGAGCAGTCAGGAAGATGCCCCGCCAGGTGGCAGAAAGGTGTGCCAGGGCAGGGGGAGGGTAGGGGGAAGGTGAAACTGGGCAGAGGAGGGTGGACGGAGGGGAGGATTGGGCCTGGAATGGGGAAACAATGGCAGAGTCTGCCGCTGAATCCCATGCCCCCTCCCATGTTTGAAAGGCTGACATGGAACTCCTCAGTTCTGCGCTTGCAAAAAAGCGAGTACAAATCCAAGGAGACCCACTGCTGACCACAGAGCTCGACAGGGGGTAAGGGATAAAACGTTCCCTTACCCCAAGGAGACTCTAGCGGCTTTCCCAGGCCCACAGGATAAAGCGGCTGTCATCGAGGCATATGATTGGGCTTCCTTCTTTGCCATCAACTTAGGTTGCAAGCTTATTCACACTTACCTAGGAGTAAGTTCCATTAAACTCAGTGGGGATTACTTCTGAGTAGACACGCATTGGCTTGCACTGTTGGTGACTGGTCATAGGTTAGTCAATTATTACTGTACTTCACTATTCCTCAATTGTAAAATAAACTAATGCTTAATTCCTTGAGACTGTAGTATGTAACGTGTATTCCATACATTTATCTTCTATGTAGTTTGTCATTTGATTTCACCATCTGGGCTAGGGCCGTCTACTTGTAGGCATACTTTCTAGATCCTACTTTCTCCTTGTGGCCTGTTCCATGTACAGATCCTATGTATAGTATTGTAAACATTACCGGCCATCATTTTTGACAGGAATCCAATGATGGAGGAGTAGGAGGAAATGAATTATTCATAGCGAAGATGGTTCTTGCTAGATGGAAGCTGTCAAAATCCATCTTCCTTTTCTTCATTTGTGCATTTATCACTTAGGACAAGTGTCAAACTACACATATTAGAATAAAAACATACTATAGTTGAACTCACAAGAGAAATTTCTTTTGACAGCCATAGTGATCAACAGAAAGCATTTCTCTACAGAAGAATCTAAAAATTGATTATCTCAAATTTGCATCTCAAATCATCTTCCTAATTCTGAATCCAAGGTGTCGATAAATCAATGCTCAAATAACTAGATGAGCGTCCTCCCTTTAAAACCTTTACAGAATGGATAGAACATTATTTTTCAGTATGTCCTCACATAAAGTTGTGGGCAGGTTCTTGGAAACTGCAACTTTAAGTAAAATAACTTGTAACAAAACCAATTTTACTGTAGGCTAATTCATAGACCTAAACAAGAGTTACATTCCTACAGCGTATTTCTTACCACAAAACATCCCTGAACCTCTAAATGAAGACCCAAAACACTTTTAATATTCTAAACACAGGAATAAATGTGAACTTTCCAGGCTGGAGAAAACCCACACATCCATGGGGAGACTGTGCAAACTCCACACAGAAGCAGGAATCAATTTTTTTCTCAACATCTTTATAATGAAACAAGTTGCTGTATTACCAATCTAAGGAGCAAAAGCACATGAAGTTGGACACAGGTACACTTGCTAAACAAAAGGCAGATGATATCAGAATTGAAACAGTTTATTGCTTGTGTTGATGCAGCCTGGACTCTGTCAGTGGTGGCCAATTAGGTGACTTACTTGTGAGTAATAGGACTCTGAACTGCCATTATCTTAGGGGCCTGGGATGGGTACTGTTGGACAGTTAGAATTCGCTCACCAATGATACACCAAAGCCCTTACCCCTTTGTAATGCCAGCGGACAAATTGGGATGGCCTGTTATGTATCAGCGAACCACTTTTACTAACAGTTGACTTTCTGAGCACAAGAAAGATCTAATTGCACAACATGTTCCTCTGTGCACAGAGAGGGCTTCTGTACACCCAAGATTTGTGCTTATGTCTCAGCATGTGTAGAGTAAACACTGACATTTTCCCTTGCAGTTGACTTCTTTTCAGGGACAACTGAACATATCTATATAAACACTAATTCAGAAGAAAAAGCCTTCAGGAGAAAATAGTTATTTTACAAGCTGATCAATGTACTAGATTTTGCACCTCAATTTTAATTAAGGCACATTTCGTAGCATCAAAGGTTAAAATTTAAAAAAACCAAACAAACCTACCTACCAACTACATCGGATTTAACATGACTGATTTAAACAAAAATTAAGAAGTGTTGCTAACAACCACCTTAAAAAACTGCAGCCCAGGGGCATAAGCACACACGCAGCTCTGAACCTCCCAGGTGAGTTAAATAATGCCTGAACTTGTCTCAACCAGGTGGGTGGAGTTCATCACTACCGTAACCTCTAGAGAATCATCATATGCAGCAGCTTCAATTCAGACCTCTCTCATTCCTCTTGACAGGAAACAATAAAGTGAAACTAAGTAGTGAAAGAATGCCGCAATGTAGAACCTACACAAATCGGTATAATTCTAAGGAATAAAGAAACAACATGCAGATATGCTTTGTGAAGATATCGGATTCAGTCACAAACCACTCTTTAAAGGAGAATATCAATAACTAGGGATATTGTCAATCTTAAGATTCCTTGGCTACAGTGGTGGTCCTGGCTTTTTTGAGCCCAGGGACAAGCCTTCTAAAGCCACCCCTGAGGCACAAAAGAGCCGCCCCCCCACATGATGACCTCACCACAATTACTTCCGTCCAAGCCATTCCCTCTGTGTTTTTTTCCAGTGGAGGGACGAAGGGAGGGAGGCTTCAGTGGTAGCTGTGATTGAATCATCCCCGGAGTTTTTCCTCTGCCATCCGCCCTGGAGTGTTGGGGTGCAAAACTGGAGCGCCAACCAGGTGGAGCAGTTTTTGTGCCCCACCCCCGCTTGGCACCCTGGGGCATTTGCCCCATTGACCCTCCCCTTTAGGTAAGCTACTATTGTATTGGCTTGGACTATTGTATTGGCTTATACTAGCTCAGAATACAAGCCTCAGCAACATGCAGTGCCCACCTTGGATACCAAATTAGTATTGGTGGAGGCTTACAGACTCTTGGAGAAAAGGTTAGGTTAGGGATCAGACTCATTCATGCTCCCAGTGAGTTAATCCAGGATTCACTAGGGGTCAGATTTGGCTCAGAATTTCTCTCAGAAGAAAAAGATCAAAGCTTTTCCAAAAAAACCCACTGTGCACCAAGGAACATGTTGTGCAGTTAGACCTTATGCCTACAAACTCATCTGTATGTATGCCACATAATCCTCCTGCAGTAATTGAGGTGTGGATGGATTGGAAAGCATATGGCCTTACAGGCATAGGTTTGAAATTGCAAGACACATTCTCTTTTGAGGGGCTTATTTGTGCTTGACCCTCTCCAAGCCTCCTCCAGATGTAGACTACAATCCAGAGGCGTATGTGACCTAATCTTTCAAACGGTTTAGTAATGAAATAAGGTAGCTGCAGAATGGAGGTATTTTCATCTTTGGGAGAATAAACTGTCTGTACTTGGGATCCACAAGTTTTTAGCTTTATGTATATATTATTATCATAAGTATATACTGCAATATTAGTGGAAGATATATAATATATGCATACCCTCTCTTGTATGTTCACTAATGCCTGATTCAAAGCGTTCAATGCCTGACACAAAGCATTACTGAGTCACAGGTAAAACACTGAGGGCTCAAAACTTTGTAGCACTGACATAGCTGCATTAATGGGACACGTGCTGCAGTGAAATAGTGGTCACTGAGACCTCCTGAAGGTAAGGGAATTTTTGTTCCCTTACCTTATAGCTGTATTGCCCTTACCCCAGTGCTGGAAAGTTGGTTAGGATTGCATCCTGAGTTGTGTAAGTGTTTAACACAATTCCCATTTCTTTGGTATGTGCCTACCATCCTCACCAAAAATACACACAAGTCGCGTTTCCACCGGGTCAACAAGGTAAAACAGCATTACCTACCATACAGCAGCACTGCATTTGTAAGTATGGTGAGAGAAAGTGATATTATTAAACAAAAATAATAGGGTTAGGGATGTGTGACCTCCCTACAGAGTGGAAGATGCCATTTTTGGAAGAAGCTAAAGTCTGAAAAGGAGACGCTAAGGGGCTCAGAGATTAATGAAGAAGATAATATTGAACTCAGGGGAAGCAATGGGAAATTGAAAGAAACAAATAAAAAAGACAGGCAGATGTTTCAAGCGAGAGGCAGAACCACTGGAAAGGAAGGGAAGCCAATACTGAGGGCTGGTGAGCACTGCTGAAGAGTTACTCCTTGCAAAAGGCACCAGAGCTGTACCTACAGGTGATGAGACAAAACACCCTCACACAAAAAGGGCAAGAGCCCATTAATAATCACAGAAGTCCTGGGAAGGGAGCAAGGGCTATATCTGTGGGTGGTGAAAAGTACCTTTACCCCCAATTCAGCAATAAAAGAGAATCTGCAAGGCAATTTGTGGTCAGCTCATTCAGGTAACCTCCTCCAATTCTGGAACAATGTCAGCCCCCAACTCCTTTGAGGTAGTGGGGGTGGGAGGAAAATCACAGGAGAATAATATTTAAAGACTACTTGAAAAGCTTTCAGAACACATCATATATCCATAGCTCTGAAATTATTAAAACTCTGAACAGCTTTCCTGAAAAATGATGGGTAGCATAATTCATTTTAAAGCAGGAGTCAAAGTGGTTAAGTCCTAGTACCAATAACTTGCAGGGAGAGAAACTTGAGGCAAAAGCCTGATCTCAAAACATTTAAAGGAATCCAGACTACCCCAAAAACACAGCACTTGTTTGTTTTTTCTGCCACCTTTCCAAGGTTCATGTCTGGAATGAGGATAAACAGTTTTTTGTTGCTTTTTTTAAGTTGTAGCATCCAGACTTTATGAAAATAAAACATCAGACTTGCATTTCTCAGATTTTTTAGAAACCGTTTGATTTGACTATGTACGTTTTCAGATACAGCATCTGCTAAGCAGCAAGATGGATGGCGTGAAGTGCCAATGTACTAAAGTTCTTTCAACCTGTTAGCACATTCAAACAGTTGGCACACCGCAGTTTCCTTAAGTCATATTCTTCCAAGCAAGGGGGTTCAGAATTATTTAATGAAATTAAATTACTCTACCTACTTTTTTATCATATGTAAACTACAAGAGGCATCTCTCTGTTTTAAACTGACAGATCAAAGGGACTGAAAATAGCATCTTATAGTTTTCCCAGGAATAATTGCTTTCAACATTTTAGATATTGTATGCATTCCTAAGAGCACAACCCTATTATCTTTACTTAGGAGTTACACTTTTTTTGATGGATTCACTTCTAGGAAAGTGTGTATAGAATTGCAGCCAAAGCCCAGTCCTATTCTTTCCACCATCCCCTGCCCAATGCAGCAGCACCAAAATGGCTATAGCTGCATCCTGCAGAGGAGGCACTTCCTGAGATCTCCATTGGGTAAGGTGGCAACCCTTACACCTGGTGGTAGGCCTGGTTAGTGGCTGGACATGCTCCAGCCACTGAAATCACCCATTCCCCACCCCATCCCACCTCCCCTGCTCCATTTGCAATATTGTTTCACCCTGTCTGTCCCACCCTCCCCTCACCCCTCTGACATCCCACGCCACCTTACCTTCAAGCAGTGGGCAGCTATGGATCCACTTGTACCAGCAAGGCGGCTCTGGCCTTCCTGCCAGCGTCCCAGCAGCTTGCTATTAAACGCACTGACAGAGTGCCTTTCATGACTGGCACAGACTGCTTTGCAACAATCAGCAACACCAGAGAGGCGCATCCCCATCACCCAGACCAGGTAGGATTTGGCTGTAAGTTACACTGAAATTGGATTGTTTGTATTGGTAGAGCCCTACTCACCTGATCTCCCCTGAGTCAAAGTGCACAGGATTACCGTCAGAAAGCTCAATCCTATTCTTTCCATCACCCCATCGCCCAATGCAGCAGCACCGAAATGGCTACTGCTGTATCATGCAGGGAAAGCAGTTGCAAATGTGCAACCTATACAAGGCAGTGCCACTGGATAGCTGTCCCATGCCAATGCTGTGGCACTGTAGAAAAAAAATTAAACTTCTTGCCATACTTCTTAAACAGTTTTGTCAAACCCTGAAATGTGACATATTCTAAGCATGCAGTACCAGTTAGAAATCTAACCACAGCATTTCAAAGTAACTATAGTTCCAAGACTATCATCAAGGCAGTTTGACATAAGCTGTTGCCCAAACTTCACTCTACTTTCCTCAGTAAAAATAGTCAACATTGTCTTCTTCTTGTGTTCAATGTTGTCTTGTCTTCAATACTGTCTAAACTGGGTAAGTTTAGAATCTTACCCAGACTTTATGCTTCTGCAGGAACGGGATGAAAAGTCACTAGTAACAACACACTTGCTGACAATATTTTGACACTCTTGCCGTTTCTCATAACTTCTGAGAAAAATTTGAATATTTCCATCTCAATAGATCCCTCAAAGTTGGGGATGCTACAGAAAAATGAACAGAATGGCAAACAAATTATCCCAAAACAAAGCAAAAACGTGTACAGGTTGTATTCACATGTGAACCATCCCTATTATAGAACTGATGCAGTTCACTTGCTCCTATAAGTTTCCTTATTCTTACATTTGAAATGAAAGCTAGCGTTATGGTGATATGATGAACCATAACATCTGCACCCAGCAGAAGGTTCTATGCCGTGACAATAATGAATGTAACTTTTAATCTTCTTAATTTTCTCTTGCTGCCTTCACTGCTCCATATTGCTCTTAAGCCAGACCCGCAGGGGCTTCCAATTAAAATGTAATTGCATTCCTCATGTAATAAAAAATAAACACTTTTGGAATGTCTTTGATTCTGCAAATGCATATACATCGTGTTAGTTGAAAAACGAGTTATAACCTTTCATATAAGGAACAGTTTAATGGAACGGCATATGAATAAAGAAGGGGAAAAAATCTATCCACACCTCCATATAGTAAATATTTAGCTAATAGTCTTTCTATCTGAGAATATCAATTTATAATGCAAGCTAAAAGGGAATAGCATCATAATGCAGGCATAACCCATATTCACATGCCTATAAGAAATCAATAACTGTATTTTACTTATTCGGAAGGTGGCAGATGGTCTACTGCAACTAACCAATGGAAAAAACATATGAGAAGCATCAGTGTTTTAAAACTGCATTATTGAGAGCACTGCAACTTTGATATATGATTATTTGATGGGCTTGGTCAATCATAACATTATGCTATTTTAAAAAGGTCATGGAGCTGGCAAAATTGATACCACTGTTGTGGACAGAGTGAACTCCCTTTGAAGTATAAGCTGTTTGTTAGATCCTCATCCTTTCATAGATAAAAGGCTGCTCTGAAGATAAAGTGAATGTGAAAACAAGTAGATTTTTAAGCCAACCATGTAACCTAATGCTACTTTAAAAAAAAAAGCCATGAAAGCAAAACTCTGGTATAGCCAGAGAACGAAAGTATTTAGAATAGCCAGCAAAAAGAAACCAAAATAAATTACTAGACAAAGACCTTTCTAAAACTGGGGTGGGCAGGAAATAGACTGAGATGTACTGGTAGATCTCTGGGTCATTTGCAGGAGAACAGGAAAGATTTTTGAATCCCAGATTGCCATCCTATAATGTACGTTCTTGGGAGGAAGCCCCAATGAAGCACAGTGGTGCTTACTTTTGAGTAGATGTGCATAGTATTGTGCTGCCAATTGCTCAACAGCAGCAGCAATAAGGAAGTTGCACACCCAGTTGCCTAATCCACGAGCAAGTTGTACATCCCTGAACCTCTGTATTCTGTAAAATTGAGAGACGACACAACAAAAGATTACTTCAATTTCAGTGTTTTTTATCTCCCATTTCTGGACTTGTGCTATTTGATTCTTTCAGTCTTGCTCATTGGCAAAATATGAATATTAGTTGCTTGCCTTTCATCAGGTTTTGTGCAGTGTTGCCAGCAGTGCTTTTTAAAGCACATGAACATGCATGCAAGGGGAAAACCAATCGTGTGCAAAGACCCGGCGTAATGACCAGTGGCAAACTGCGTAATTCAGTGGGTAAAAGGAAAACGGAGAAAGAAGGAGAAGAAACAAGGAGTGGGAGGAGTGGAGAGAGCAGCACCTTAGGAGAAGGGGCAATGAGAAGAGGGAAAACATGAGAGGGGAGTAGCTGGGCTTTCCAGAGGAACCCTGGAGAGAGAATGGAAGGGTCCCTTGCACTCCTCCCTTCTGGGCTGCTGCCTTACTTCATGTTAAACAGCTTACTTCATAGCCCTCTCTCAGCTTTTGAGATCCCTCTTTGCCCACGGAGACGGAGACTTGCTTGGTCGGCCGTTTGCTGCTGTGACCCCTGCAACTCAGCACCCTCAAGCATTGCAGAAACAGGAGAGGCAACTTTGGTCTGTGGTGCATCTTTGCCAAAGACCCGCCAACTCCCCACTACTTTCTTTGTCTTTGCCATGTGTTAAATCAGCATAAAACTGTATGCTTAATGAAGTGCATTCATGGCCTGTTTTCCAGGCTCGCCCTTTGCTGTTGCCCTTAGTTCAGGCATTTGTAGCAGTCTGAATCACCTCAACTTTCTCTTCCACTGATGTCCCCCATTTTCCTTCTCCTTTCTGCCTTGCACTCTAAAACCTAGCGGCATTTCTTAGGGCAAAGGAAGGAGTGGCTTTGAGAGAGAAAAGAGGCCCACAAGGTTAACAGCCAGGGGAGGTTCTACTCGAAATGGCGCCCATGGTGCCCAATCAAAACACGTCCCATGGGGGCACGCAACGTCATGACATCACGACGTCATGACGTGCGCCGCGCGACGCCCCACCCCCGCTCTAAGAGGTGGGAGGGGGAGCCAGGCGGCAGCGCCTTCTCCTCGCTCCGGCTGGCTCTTTAAGGCCAGCCGGAGCGAGGAGAACGTGGCACCGCGCGGCGCCCCATCTCCTGCTCTAAGAGGCGGGAGGGGGCGCCAGGCAGCAGTGCGTTCTCCTAGCTCCCGCTGGCTCTTTAAGGCCAGCGAGAGCGAGGAGAGCGCAGGGCCTGGGTGGGGGCGGGCTGGGCCACGGGCGCCATTTTGGGGGCGTGGCGCACCATGGTTACAGCACCCACTCCCAAGATGGCGCCCAGGGCTTGTGCCCCCCCCTAGATCCGCAACTGTTAACAGCCCACTCTGGCTCAGCATCTTTGAGAACATATCGAAGAATTCTGTCTTGGGGAGACAGAAAGAGAAGGGTGAAAAGGAAAAGGAGTTGAGGGTGGAACTGATCCTAGGTGTTGGCTAGCAAAGTGGTCCTCAGATCAAGGCTAGAATACAGAACATTGATGAATCACAAGAAGATTTTTACTTCACAAACCAGCAGAAAGCCAGGATAATGAGCAATGAATTGCTCCACCCATCATGTGACTGAAGACATTTACCGTATGTTTACCCCCAAATATAAGTCGATGTCAGGTTTTTCTAGGCACTTTGTAGGCATAAGTTTCTCTACTTATACACGGCAATAAAACTTATATACAATAAAATACTTATATACGGCAATAAAAAATGAGCACTTGTACTGAGAGAATAAAAAATGCTTTCTGACTTTCAAGTCATAAAATATGCAAAAAAATAACACGATGTTCAAACACCCCAACCTGTAAGTCAGCAAAGGATGAGTCCAACTATTAACAAAACAACTAAACTCTTTTCAGACAACTCAGATGTGGAAAGAAATTAAAAATGTAGCATACTGTTCGTATGTGTAGTAGCAATCTTCCTTGCCTAACCTTCTTGTACTTAAGAGGAGAAAGAAGAAGGTTTAAGAAGTCAAATCCTTTTTAAAAGTGTGGGGGAAGGGGAATGCCTGAATTCTGGTAAAAAATACTTTGGCACTTCTTATCCGCTATTTAAAAAGAAAAAGAAGCCAAGCCAAGCCACACTAGGCAAGATCAGAGCCTCACAGCCAACAAAACACACATTCAATTCCTGAGATCATTTTCCTGAAATAGAAAACTACATACATTTCTCAAATTTCATATCAAGCCATTGCATAGGCCAAGAACTGCAGAGAAGAGCAGTGCCAAAACTGTTCTCTAGCCTGGAGGAGTAAGCCGGGGGGCGGGAGAGAAGATTCTCTTCTCATATCACTACATTTCTCATTCTTCATCTCAACTTGCAAACACTGCCCCCCTCCCCACATAATTTAACAGCATTTTTAATAGGACTGCTTATCAAGAAGCCTTTACTTTGTCAAATTAAGACACAGTGCTTTGGATTAGTGAGACCCCTTAAGTTCAGCATGACTTCATGGTTGGCACAGAGTTCAACGTCTCTATGGCAGCCAGCCAACCAGCCGTACGCCAGTACAACTCTTGCCTCCCTCCCCCACGCTTTTGCCTGTTCAATATTGAACTTGCTCCCTTTTTTTTTTTACCCCTAAAGGCAAAGGAGCATCATAAGAAATTAAAGGACAATTACAATCAGTGCAAATTAAAAGCCCAAGCACCTATTTAAAAAACAACAACACCGCTCATAAAACATTTATAAAAAGGTTGCACACAAGTGAGACTTTGAGCTACTCAGAAGCAGCGCCCAGCTCAGATGTTTCAAGTCTGACAAGGGACCAGGGCTGGAAGGCGTTTCACCCACTTGTACCGTTAGCTCAGGGCTGCAAAGGAGCCAAGAACAGCAGAACGTGGAAGGCTATTTGGAAAACATCTCAGAGAGCTGTTGACGTTGGTTGAGGGCATGTGTGTAACCTTTAGGATCGCCAGCCTGCCAACATGCTTCTTTGAGAAATGGGAATGGTGCAAAATATGTATCGGGCCACCTTTTCACCGTATAAATTTGGTCATTAGGATCTTGCATAGGAGACCCTGTGTCCTGCGGATACCCCAAGCATATGAATGTCTACTCAGAAGTAAGTCACACTATAGTCAATGGTTTATGTCGTTTATTCCCAGGTAAGTGTGAATAGGATTGCAGACCGAGGGCCCAATCCTATCCAACATTTCAGCACTGATACAGCCAAAATTCAGCCCTGAGGTAAGGGAACAACCATTCCCCAACATTGATGAGGCCTCCATGACTCATCCCCCCACTACAGGATACAGTGCATGTCCTTTTGGGATCTCTGCACCAGCACTAGTAAATTGGATAGGATTGGGCCCCGAGTTGAGTTTAGCTGGGATGACATGCTCTGTGGGCCTGCCCAAGATTTGGAATCTCCTTTCATCTTAGAATCACACATCTTAGATAGTCTTAGATACTGCACAAACTATTTCTCCCATATAAATCAGTCAGATCCAATAGTGCCGAGGAGCATCACCGCTATGATGAAATAGCACTCCAAAGAGGCCGACTTCCGTAGGTCACCACCATGCTTGACAACTTCAGGCACAATCTTAAAACTCTGAAAATGCCAACCTTAGTTCTCTTTTAATTTAATTCAGTTGGAGTAATGAATTCATTTAATGTTGTTAAATGGCATTTAATGCCATTTTTCTCTATTAGTCTATTTTAGTGTTGCTTTTATCATTCATTGCCGTGGGTGTTTTATTACAGAAAGGCAAGTAATTAATTTTAGACATACATAAGTGAACAAATAGTTTCCAAATCCTCTCCACATCATGTGCGTGGGGTGTTTTTTTGTTGTTGCAATTAATTCCAAACTCTTAAAATCCGGTGTAGCCTCCAGTTACTATTTTAATAATTAAAATAATCTCTTTCTAGAGACGGGGCCAAAGAACCAATTTGGAATTGCAACTTTAGTATATTTGTAATAAACATTTTCAGTTTGATTTCAGAAGCTAGATGAGAGTTCTGCATTTCAAATACATTCGTCACTGAATCAGTTATCCATTTAAATGGAAAATTATTGTAACTCTAATAGCTTTAACCAGAGCACCATATAAAGTAAAATTTATGGGAATTAGTAGTTGGTGGGTAAAGAGGATGGTGAGTCATACACTTGCTGAATACAAAAGCTGAACTCTGAAGAGGATTACTAACATATTTGAGAAAAACAGCTCCCTAGTTCTGTCTACCTTCAGTTGGGTTAAGTAAAATCTGAATGAGTATCACAGTACAAATACTTTTCTAGCAATTGCTTCTAATATATATATACACTCTAAAACCAGATTTTTTTATATTCAATGGAAATAAACACATCTTGGAGAACAATACGCATATTCACTGGTTCAAAAAAGAGTAACACTAGCAGAAAACAAATTAATGTGTATGAAAGCCACATGATATTGTACATGAAAGCCATGCGATACGTCTGCAGAGAAGCCGTGTTTTAGTGCTGGTTGTCGTTTTCCAGGTTGGCTGAAGAAAAGTTACTCAAATGTCCACTCTAAATGCCACTACAGAAAAAGGAAAAACAGCTAGCCAATTAATGAGATTCAGTGAAGTGAACGCCTGAGGTACCTGTGCCTACCTTATTGTGCATGGGACTCTCCCACCACTCCTCCTCCTCATTGCCCTACTCCTATACCTTGTTTTTGAAAAGGCAGAGGGAGCATTGCTAACACCGCTCTCAAGAGATACATCTACATGCAAATACACTGTCGAGGCTCAGGATTTCCCCAGCCCAAAATTACAACCAAAGTGGAGGAATATATAACTAGGAGTGCAACCCTAACTGCGTTCTTGGCCTGCACATATCCCTTGTGCCAGCCTCTGGGTATTGCAAACTGCCATAAGGCACGTTTGCACTGACTCCTGAATCGGCTGGATCGGCACAAGGCTATGCGCCGGCCCATGGAGGCCAAATCCAGCCTCTGCATTGCTTCAGATGGGTAAATATGTGCCGGCCAAGTTTGGCTGGTGTGAAGGCTTGGGAGGGCAGGGGGAAGGTGGATCGGGGCAGGGGGAAGGTGGGAGAGGGTGGGCCGACCAGGCTGGGAGAGGGGTGGTGCCAGGATCCAGCACTTAGGCCCCCCATCCTTGGTGGCCCAGCCTCGTGCCAGGCTGCTCAGATTTGTGCTGCCGATTTTGGTGGTGCAGATCTGGGTAGCCCCATTCAGGCAGCTGCTGCATTATCCGGGTAAGGGGAATCTATTCCTCTTGCCCCAGGTTGTGCTGCAGCCAGTCCCAGCCCCATGCTGGATATGGCACAGGTCAGTCTGCCGGCCTATTCCAGCACAGGGTTAGAATTGAGCTGTAGAGCATCTAACTGCCCATTGGCCAGGCCACCTGGACAACACTTCATCTCAGATGTCTCTCCCACCAACAACATAAGCATGGTGCTGCTCACACCCTGACATGCCTTTTGTCCCTTCAGGAACCTCTCTGAATGCAATGCAATTAGACTGTGTGCTCTCCTGAAAGAACAACATCTTAATTCAATGAAACCTAAGAAAGTCCTATCTACACATACCAAGAGATGTTCCATTGACCATTATTTGCCCTTGAATGGCTTTGTAGGCCTGGATCATCTCCACTGGATGGATTTTCTATTTAATTGTAAATTCCAAGCTGGTTTCTAGAGATACTGGTCCAAGTGTTGTTACAGTGCAGTTGTAGTCTCTACTCAATTCTCTGAAACATCCTTGAGCAAAAATCCAAGTTTGAATCAAGCAGTCTTTCCATTGATAAACAGGACTATCTAAACACAGCATGAAGTTCAGCAAATTATTGCTGTCTGGATCAAGTTCTAAGAACTGAAATACAATAATAGAGCATGAACGAGGACAGGTATATAGAAATGTAGGTACTGTATATTGTCCAGTAAAAAACAAAAAAACTCTATTTACTCTCAGGGTCTAGTTCAGTAAGCACAAAGTCCTACATTTTTTACAACCAAGCACTTCTGCTTTTGTTCACACAATCTAACAGCACAAACCTATATGCATGTCTACTCAGATATAAGCGTCACTGATTTCAATGGAAGTTACTTCCAGATAAATACATATGGTAGGACTTAGTATTGAGTGAATATGCATACAGCATTGTGCCGTAAAGATTTTACTTAATTCTTTCAGCAGTTCCAACAGATTTTGACCTTTGACTAGTATGAATATTTAAAAGAAATATAAATGTCCTTACTATGATTTTTTATTAGACCGGCAATTTTTGAAATGACTACAACTATTCTTAATAGGGTGTGATCCTAACCTGTAGTACAAGAGGCCTGTGCTAGATCCAGCACACGGGAGGAGTTGGCTTGGGCACAACTTGGAGTATAGGGTTTCATTCCCCTTGCCCCATGTCGCATGCCAGCCCACCCCAAATGGCTACTTGGAACTGCACCTGCAATTTTGTGGATGCAAATCTAAGCACCCCATGAAATGCCAATCAGGCTGGTTGTTAGGATCCAGCCTAGGTAGTCCAGGCCAGTCCCACCCACCCCAGGCACAATTTGACCCCCGTACCGCCCTTCCAATGTCCAAAACTGCCTCCATTCTGCTCTCCTGCCACCCTCTGTGCCAGTCTGCCCAGGTGAGTCACAAACTCATGCTGTGCCAGTGCTGCTGAGTCAGTACACATCTGTGTCCTGGCTCAGCTTCCTTCTGAGTAGCCCCGAATGTGCTTTATGGAACATTCCCGACACTTGGGAGCCAGCATAAGGGATTTGTGCTGGCTCGGGGCTTCAGGACTGCAGTATCAGTAGAACACTACTGTTTCTCTCTCTCTCTCTCTCTCTCTGGACTTCACTGTGAAATTGGTGATCCATTACAGACATGGATCTCACCTTTCCTTTTCAGAAGTCCATTTACTGTTTTACAATTTATTTTTCACATTTTTATACCACTCTTCCTCCAAGGAGCTCAGGGTGATGTACATGGTTCTGTCCCTCATTTTGTCATCCTGTGAGGTAGCGGACGCTGAGAGATGGGGACTGGACCAAGGTCACCAAGGAAGCTTCATAGCTGAACAGGGTTTGACCTGGATCCTCCAGGTCTAAGTCCAACTCTGAAACCACTACACCAGAGGAGACCTCTGTGCAATGGTAAAGGCTTCCCCTGTGAGAATGGCACTTCTCATTCCACCAGGGTGAATGTCAGGTGGAATTCCATTGGATTCTGCCAATCTGACTGAGAGATACTCTAGGCATCTCTATTGTGTCTCTAGGCATGTGTCTATTGCCCCAGCAGGTATTACACCCAGATTCCCGGGCAGATGCAATCAGGTGCCAGGACCAGCAGAAGAGCAATAAGTGCCATTTATGCCGCAGAGGGATATCTCCATACACTGGATATGGTCCATGGGCTGTAGTTTAGGGAGCCCAGGACTACACCATCGTGGCTCATTCAGTGTTTACAAAACCAGAACCAAAAAGGCAAATACTAGTCTTTGCAGTGACAAGAGATGCTTAAGGTAACACCTGCTTTTAGGGCAATAAATAAAATGCATGGGAAAGATGCAGTACTGTTTTTTTTTTGTCATGGGGAGAGTTTTAAGGACGTTGCTGAAGAGGCTTGTGCTTAAACTACACCTTGTTCTACGGGTTTTTTTAATCCACTTTCTTCACCATTGAATTACAAGTTGGAGAGTTGTGTAAACAGCATGTACATTCTTGACTGTTTAATCCAATTGCTTGTTTCCTAGCAGATTTAAATGATTAGTCAACAGCAGCAGAAGAGTGATGCTGTCCCTACCCAAAGATGGAAAGTGATAGCTGCTCAGTCCCACCTGCTCTGCACAGGATCCCCTAAAACCAGTCGTCTCCCTAACTTTCATTTACAGTTTCTGCTATATTCTGCTTCCTGCCCCCTCCCAATAAACACACATAAACTACATAAACTGTGTCAAAGCACTGATTTCTTAAACTACTGATAATCTAACTCCTCTGACTTGATTCTTCTTAAAGATGTTAGCGAGTATTCTGCTGAAGCCAGGACAGGATTGGATTACAGCACATACAGCACATGTCAGGGAGGATGGAAGCAGTGGTGTCATCCTACCGGTACGCTGGGCGGGACATCCGGGTGATCGGCAGCCTGCCCGTCACGTACTGCAGCGTTATGACGTTGGCGTAACCAGTTACGTAACGCTTGCGTACGGCGTAACGCTGCAGTACGCAACAGGCGGGCTGCCGATCACCCAGATGTCCCGCCCAGCGTACCGGTAGGATGACACCACTGGATGGAAGTTATTCAAAGAAGAATTGGGAGCTAGAGAGAAGCATTTCAAAGCTGGGCTTTCATACACAGAGATGCTGCCCCTATCAACACTGGAAAAAAACAGTCGTTGCAAAGCAAAAAAGTACTGAGAGAAGGTACATACTATATTACAAGAGATGCTAAATTGTATTATCCCATTTGAGCCTGAGCTATTTCTTTTGAATATTTTTTCATCAGCATTTAGTAAAGAAGTTAAGCATGTTATAGTAAATATTAACACTGCAGCTAGACTTGTGAATGAACAGATGTGGAAAAATGTAGAAATACCAGCAGTAGAAATTTTATTACAGAAGATTTTTGATCCATGAATAGCTAATATCTGGAAAGTATTTTATGTATGGTTAGATAATATTTTAGTTGAAACGTTTTTCCTTCGCTCTCTTTTTGGATTGAACTACTGATTTTAGAATTAGATTTTTGATTGTTAAAGAAGTTATATGGGGTAAGTATAGATGTAATAATCTGATGTGTAAATTTAATTGTAAAATTGCTAAGGCTGATGGATACCTAATGTGTTTCCCTTATACCACTTTCCCTATGTTTTTTTTTCCTTTCCTAACCCATAACTATATATATATATATAAAGAAGAGCCTGGGTGTGTATGTATGTATGTGTGTGTGTATGTATGTATGTCTCGCATAGGCTCCGCAACGCCTGGAGCAATCGGCACGAAACTCGGCACGCATACACCTTGCGGCCTGGCGACAAACACTGCGGGGGTCGGGGGCCCCTAGCGCCCCCGGGGGTGGGGGTACGCGGGGGTCCCCGCATGAAAACGGTCAAAAACGGCCAAAATCGGCATCAAGTCCACAGTTTCCGGGGTCGCCGAGATGAGCGGCGATGCCCCCGATGCCGTTGGAGTCCAGGTTCAGCCCCCCCCCACGTGGGGGGCCAGAAGGGGTGCGAAACACAACGTCCGCCATGCCCTGCTGGAACGCCTGGACCGATTGGCGCCAGACTCGGCATGCGGAAGCCTAGCGGCCTGGCCACAAACACTGCGGGGGTCGGGCCCCCCTAGCACCCCCGGGGTGGGGGTACGTGGGGGTCCCCATGTGAAAACGGTCAAAAACTGCCAATATTGGCGTCAAATCCACAGTTTCCGGGGTCCCCGAGATGAGCGGTGCCGCTCCCGATGCTGTGGGAGTCTGGGTTTGGGCCCCCCTTGACGTGGGGGGCCAGAAGGGGTGCGAAACACAACGTCCGCCATGCCCTGCTGGAACGCCTGGACCGATTGGCGCCAGACTCGGCATGCGGAAGCCTAGCGACCTGGCCACAAAGACTGCGGGGGTCGGGCCCCCCTAGCGCCCCCGGGGGTGGGGGTACGCGGGGGTCCCCGCGTGAAAATGGTCAAAAATGGCCGAAATCGGCGTCGAATCCAGTTTCCAGGGTTGCCGGGACGAGCGGCGATGCTTCCGACACCATCGGAGTTCGGTTCACCCCCCTCAGCATGGGATGCGAGAAGGGGTGCAAGATACAATGTCCGCCATGCCCTGCTGGAACGCCTGGAGCGACGCGCACCAAACTCGGCATGCGCGTGCCTTGCGGCCTGGCGACATACACTCCGGGGGTCAGGCCACCCTAGCGGCCCCGGGGGGTGGGGGTGCAAAGGGGCCTGAAGTGAAGACGGCCGAAAACGGCCGAAATTGGCATCGAGTCCATAGTTTCCGGAGTCGCCGAGGCGACCGGTGACGCTCCCGATGCAGTTGGAGTCCGGGTTCAGCCCCCGTCGGCGTGGGGGGGGCAAGAAGGGGTGCAAAACGCATAAACTGTGGAAGATCATTTTGTTACCCGGGCAACGCCGGGTAACAAAAAGCTAGTAACATTATATAATAAAAAATGTATTTAAAAAAACTGGAAAAAAAACAGTGTCTGGAGGGATATGAAATTTAAACCTATTGCTACCATTAGAACATTACTCCACCGAGAGAGAGAAATCTGACTCAAAATACACTTATCTTACAAATACTTAGATTACTCCCAGGCTTAATAGTATTTCAATTGTGATCCAGTTTTAATAACAAGCCACAAGGAATAATAATGTCCAAAATTCACAAATGTCCTTCCCCTACAGTAAATTCAACATTAAACATTTGTCATGCTAGGTTTCCCCCCCCCCTCATCCTTGTGGAATGTACTACAGAAAGTGAGGAGGGAAATTTCCACTTGCTGATCACTAAATCAACATAGGAAAATATAGTTTCAAATAAGTGCTTCGTTCAATGGAACCATAACTAGAATATAGGTCCAAAAAAAGAAACTACCAGATTCCAAAGAACTATTATTTTAATGGAATTTCAATTTAATTTTTATTCTATTTTTGAATACTTTTCCAGATCTCAAAAGAATTTGCAAAGTGATTAAAAAACTGAAAATTGAATAACGTTTGGACCATATCTTTTACAGGTAGAGTGGGCATAACCAACTGGTCTCCCTCATACCCTGGCAGATGTCTTAGAAAACTCGGAAATCAGCAATCAGGATAATTCTGCTTCCTGGGAAGGGGGTGGGAGCAAAAGTGAAATGGAGCAAAACTATGACAGGGAAGGGAATGGGGGTGGTGGTAGTAGACTTGACTCAGGCTGTAGAAATAGAGTTCAAGCCCAGTGAACCTACAGTTATGGCAACATACTGTCTATAAGAATTAAACTGCTTACAAGAACCATTTTGTTCAGGAATGCACCATGGCAACGGAAGATAGGTTCAAGATGTTCCCGAATAGCCTAAATCACATACAGATGTACATACATTATGCTCAGTCAAAATGCATTAAGGCAAAAACTAACACAAGAAGGGAGACGAAGAAAAAACAAAGCATGCAGTAATATTTTACATACCTTGCAGTGACACCTGTTGCTTTCCACGATAAGAAATCCGGAAGATCAAAGAAGTATCCTGCTTTTTCCCAGCAAGACTCTTGCAAATTCTGGCATTTTTTGTTTTGTTTTTGAAAGACAGATATAAATGCAGAGTTATAGTCCACTGTAATATATAAAGCAAATTTAAATCATATGCAATTATCTAGAACAACGATCTGTCTTTTTCCCTAACGTGAAATACTCGACATGTGCCTGGGTCATTCGCATATTGATTGAGCAGATGTGAGATCATGTGGTTCTCGCTCATACCTTCTTTAACAACATGTGCGGCTGATAAGAAACACAACTGTTTTCTTCTATCATTTTTTTGCAAACCGTATTTGCAACAACCACAAGATAAATACAAAGCTGTACAGTATTATAACTATTCTCCTAAAACTTTACCTCCCTGAACACACCCTGGATATATCTGTGTGCCATTCCTATCCACTATGTGGATCACTATTAAACATGCAAGTCAAAACAGAGAGCGAGTGTCTGAGTGGGGTGGGTGGTGTTTAATCCACAGGCCTCAATGCAAAAACAGAAGAAAAGGTATAGGCTTAATAGAAGATAAGATGCTTTGGGTATTCTTGTGATGTCTGTAAGAACAGAGCCATGTGGATATCATTTGGAAACTAATTTGCAGACAGGGGAAGGACTTTAGTGACAATTATTATTTATTTATTTGAAGAATTTATACCCCGCCTTTGCCATGCCGAAGCAAAAGCCCAAGGTGGGTTACAGAGAACAAAAAAGTACAATGTAACCACAATAAGTAAAACACATTTAAAATATTTAAAAGCATTAAACATGAACATAGAGAATGCTCAAAAATAAAGCGAGACCCAATTCTTCTCATCAGGCCCTTTGGAGGGTGGGAAAAAATTGACCAGGAGAGTAAACAAACTATGACAGTATCCCAGAGGGACAGAGGGCAGACAGCCAACCATCATCTGAAGGCCAAATGAAATAGGTATGATTTGAGCTCTCTCCAAAAAGCCATGAGGGAGTTCTTAATTCTTCTGAAAGGGAATTCCATATTTGTGGAGCCGCTACAGAGAAGGCTCGCCCCTGAGCTGCCATCCCTTTAACTTGGGACAGAGGGCGCACTTGAAGGAGAGCCCCTTTAGATGATCTAAGAGGGAGAGCTGGTATGTAAGGGAGAAGGTGGCCCTTTTGGTAGGCTGGGCCTAAGTCATGAAAGGCCTTAAAGATCAGTACCATCATCTTAAGTTGAGATCAGAAGTGAATGGGCAGCCAGTGCAGCTACTGAAGGAGTGGTCCTACTGAGTCAAACTGTCTAGCCCCTGTAACCACCCGGGCTGCTGCATTTTGTACTATATGTAGCTTCTGAACTGTTTGAGGGAAGCCCTACATTTAGCAAACTACATACAGTAGTCCAGTCTTGAAATCACTAACACATGGATCACGATGGCCAGGTCAGAACGGCTCAAGTATGTCATAATTGGCACACCAATCGACAACCAATCATTGTATTAATATCAAAATTACAAGAACATCAGAAGACTTTGCCACTATCTCTCTGCTACTGGATACATGGGATGTTTGAGAAGTCCTCAAACTGGTTGCAAAAACCATCATGTTCTCCTAAAGAAAGTGTGCCACTGCAATTCTTTGATTCTGAGTATGCGCACATGTTGCACTCAATTGACCCTTGGACATTTGCATGCCATACTGTTTTTGTATTTAAAATAGAAAACTGAGTTAAAAAAAGAATGTACATTACAGTATTCTGTTGTATCGGGGGATGCCTCATGACACTACCAGTCTACGCAGGACCACTTAGATCAAGATTTAAAAATAAACAAGCCAGAGATGAAGTACAGATACCAAGTCGGAACTGCTGAACAGCCTTTGAGCAACCTATCCTCCATTGGAGGCCAGAACCAGAGAGACCAGCGCAGAGCAGTCAAATTAGTCAAGGCTGAGGTTTACTGATTGCAAGCAGGACACGCTAGAGGATTAGTTCCTGTCAACAGCATGCTCCTCTCATGGTTATTCAGGGCCCATAAGAACAGATTTTTAGTCAATAATCATGCAATCCAACACAAACACAGCTATTCAGCAAACAGCAAAATAAGTAGTCACTGGCTGTGCACATTTCCAAAAGCCACAATACAATGACCCTAAAATGTGTGCCCTTAAGAGAGTGTCCAAGTGATTCATTCTTGGTTGTCCTGAAAGTGATTCGTCATCATCACGCAAAGAACATCAAGCTATGTGCTTCCACTTTCGGACAGTAATCTCCATGTATTCTGTGTTAATTATAATTCACTGCTTTATTTGCACTACCCCCACGCAATTAACGAGTATTCTGAAATCCCGTGGGAAGGCCCTTTTTAAAAAACGCCTCAATGCAGCAATTCATACCCTGGATCTCGCCCTCCATAGCTACAGGCAAAGAAAATTAGTTGACTCACTCTGTTTTCCTGGGGACCTCTGGGCTTTGGCCTCCCTGTTCTCTCTTGCTCCATCAGATTCCACCCACGACATTGTAATTCAAAAAGCCTCATTGAAGGCTTTTGTTGTTAATTGGCCAAACTACATGTTACGTTTAATGCACGAGCCCTGGTGAGCCTTCTGAATCACATAATTACCCCCAAGAAACGTGCTGCTCAGTCAGACGTAACATTACTGTCATGGTTATTGCCAGATAGTCTTTCATGGTTGTTTGGTAGAATGTTCCAGTGTACCAGGATGACGTGCCAGGTATACTTTTGCCAATGCTATTTGTCAATCACCACTTCCATTTTGTACAATGTCACTCCTCTTGTCCAATCCAACATTAAAAACAAGCATACCAGTACTTGGAAGTAAGCATCATTGTGTTCAATATCCCAAGGACACTACATATATACACAACTCAGGATACTGCCACAATATTTCACTCCTTACAGGAGTTACTGTGATATAAAGAACAGGCAGAAACAGAAAACTGTGAGGAATTCCAGCACCCAGAGTTCAAATTCCTTTATGGAATTCACACAAACACACATTTCCAAGAAAAACCATTCTGACTACAACAGAGCAGGGGTAGAAAAATAGCTCCATGAAAAAAGGGCAGCCATATGAAAAGAACACACAAGTCTCTCCACAGCAATGGTTCAAGTCCCTATGGGGGAATTCACAAGTTGGAAGTTAACTAGAAGAAGTCACAAGGGGAGGCTCAGTTCGGGCAAAGCAGAGTGCTGGTAGCTCACTGCGTGAAGACACAGCCTGAAAGTAAGGCAAGATATGATTGAGCCCAACCAAGGAACTTGTCCTAATATAACTGGCCTTCTGCATGGCTGGCCAGAAACACCCATGGCAACGACGGCAGGTCTCAAAATCCTATCAGCCACATTATAACACTGCTCTCTAATATCCCCCCTTTCAAGATGATGGACTCATTGAGCAATTTGCAGATATCCAATACATGGTGAATGCAGGCAATTATAGTATATCAGTTGTGCACTGCCAATTGATGTCCTCATTTCATCTGCTTGCGGGGAATGGCTATCTCAGGGGTAGTCAACCTTTCAACTTAGGGCTCCTGGACATTTAACTATTGTGTAGAGGAGGGAATTCCAGCAGATGTAGCTTGTTATCTCACAGATGACAAGCTGCACCTGCTGAAATTATCGCCTCTACATAATTATTAAAGGTCCAGAAGCCATAAAGTCAAAAGATCTGAATTGCCATGATATATGACCTACACTGGATACAGTAGGGAGGGGGTGCATCCCAGGAGGGGGTTGGGGTCAGCAGAAGCCTACTCCTACATATCCAAACTCCCACACCCAGGCCAGGCAGCTCTACACAGGTTTCCCATATTTGTATCAGCTAAATAGCTAGCACTGATCCAAGATATATGGGCAGCTGGGGCTTGGGGTAAGAGGAAATATATCCCCTTACCCCGAAGTGACTTCCAACCACCTCCTAACCTGCATAGGATACAGTGCAGGCCATGAGGTCTGGCTGTGACAGCTCAGGGTAGGACTGGGCTGCCCATCTCTTAGCCACTATGCTATACCAGCTTTTATAGTATAGCATAAAATAAAAGTTCCTGTTCCTGTTCCATAAAAGTTCCTGTTCCAGAACTTAAGTATTCACTTCTCTCTCCACATCATTGCACCAATCCAGCATTTGCAAAGTTGCCTTCAAATCAGTGCCCATTATGGCATTTATTTGCAAGGGAGCCTGCTATGAGAGAGTAGGTGGACTCCAAGTAAATGTGTTTAGTGTGGCAGTGCTGCCCTTCAGACAACCTTTTTTTCTATACACCAAAAGAAAAAGAAAAAGGTCCTGGTTAATTAGAATTGGAATAGCATCAGAAATACTGGATGAAAGATAATTCAACATGCACAGTTGTAGTCTAGCAGGGCCCTGAACATCATCTAATGCAGCTCTCTAGAATTAAGAAAAAATCAAACGTAGTTAGTTTGATTTGAAAAGGAGACACTGAGGAACAAGGTGACAGCAGAAGAGAATGCCAAAGATATCTGCGGGATCACTAACAAATCAAAACAGCTCGACACAAGCCAGCCTCTTTGTGCAACACATGTAAAAAGAAAAACACACCAGCCAAATTCCAGCTATGGCAAAATTTCCCACCCCAATGTAACTTGAATATAAGCGTAGACTGCAACACTAGACTACCACGCCAAGCAACCACTTGTACCCTGACTTTGTCAACTGCTTAAGAGGATGGCTCCAGTTGTGGGGAGGAGAAAACCACACACCCACAGAAGCAACTCTTCTTTCTTCTTCAGCTATCTCAAGAATGCTTTTGACAGAAGGAATTCACAGCATCTCTGTTGTACTGGTTATTGTGGGTCAAAGGTGACCGAGAAAATCAAGAGGCATGAAGAACAGCAGCTTGTGAAAGAAGAGATGGACAGTGTGAATACACCAGATTCCTCAAACACGAGAGAGATGACAATGAAGTTGTCCTCTCATTAATTGCCAAGACTCTAGCTTTTTGCCTGATGCGAGATCAGCAAAGGGGGCAAGGGATCGGCAAAGGGAGATCGGAGAAGGGGGGATTCCTTCCCCCCACCAATAAATGAGGTGTGAATGAGGCCCGTTAGATTAGATGTGTCTCAAAACTAATCTAATTAGTGTACATGGGCACACACACACACACACACCCCAATCCAAGAACAACCAAGTAACAGCTACTTCCAGACTAATGACTGACCTGATTAGTCCCAACATGTTACAGCAAAACTGGTTTAAAACACATTTCATGGCGATATGCATCGCCATCACAGAAAGAAAATATAATAAATGCCTTTTGACAATATTATTATTATTGTTATTATTGTTGTTATTATTATTATTATTAATGATGATGATGATGATGATAATGATGTTCTCCAACCAAGATTTAAAAACATTCATGGGCAGCGAGTCAACTTTTAAAATAGAAAGCTATTCATAGGTGAGCAAGACGCAGAAGATGATACTGAATACCATCAGCGTTACTTACAGCAATTTATGCAGTGGCGTTCGTGTAGGAGGCAAAACACTAAGTTTGGCAGGAGTCTGAGCTCCTGTGTAACATGGCCCCTTCCCCTTGCCTCCAGAGCCATTTGCTGCTCCGAGAGCAAAGCCTCCAAGCCAGCTCACTGTGCTACAAATGGCTCTGGAGGTGAGGGAAAAGGACCACTTTACATGGGAACACGGCCAGCTTTAAGCCAATGTGACCAATGTTATCACATGGGACCAGCACTTTGGGGGGGGGGTGCACCAGCATAGCAAAGCATACCGCCTGCTGCAGCAGTTGGGATCTCTATGGGCTGTAGGTCAGTGGGGTGAGCAGAACAGCTGTAGCTTGGGCCCTTCCACCTGCCCCTGCTTCTGAATGGCCCAAAATGAGCCTCCTGGAAGCAGTTGGCAGTGACATCATGTCACCACAACTGTGCCCAAGTGCCGTACTTTGCACCACAAGCACTCTTCTTGATGAGTGGGGGGCCCCGCGGGGATGCCCCACACTGGGCACCACTACTCCTAGAGCCAGCCCTGCACAGGAGCTCAGATTTCTGCAGAACTTCATATTTTGCCCCCTCTGTAGGTGCACCACTGAATTTAGGTTATCCTTATAGTGCAGGAGGCACAGAAATAAGAACATACGAGCCTCACTAGATCAGGCCAAAGGCCCATCTAGTCCAGTTTCTTGCATCTCGCAGTGGCCCACCAGATGCCTCAGGGAATACACAAGGAACGTGCATCTTGTTGCCACTCCCCTGCATCCAGCACTCCGAGGTAGTTTAACTAGTAAGGAGGTTGCACTAACCATCATGGCCTGTAGCCTGCAATGGACCTTTCCTCCAGAAATCTGTCCAGTCCCCTTTTAAAAGCATCTAGGCCAGATGCCATCACCACCTTCTGTGGCAAGGAGTTACACAGATTAATTACTCATTGGGTAAAAAAGTGTTTCCTTTTATCTGTTCTCACTCTCCCAACACTGAATTTTAGTGGATGTCCCCTGTCCCCTTGTGTGAGCGGGAAAAGAACCTCCCTCTATCCTTTGAATGCCCCTCCTTTTCATACCATAAAAATAATATAAGAAACCCCAAACAGAAGCTTCACTAGCGTTTGCATCAGCCAGTTGGAGAGCTCATTGCATCACTGCCATGATGGACCTCCTCCCATTCCAGACCATATACAAACTACAATGACATCTTCACAGCCTAAATGCAGTGGCATCACTAGGGTTGGTATAGTGGGGTAATAGTATTTATTTTAATATATAAAGCAGTATATAGGTCATCCAATAAATCAGTAACCAACAAAAACCAGTGGCCAACTTGATAACACTCACACAACTGAATACGCATTCTAGTATTAGCTCCGGTATCTAGAAATGAGAACTGACTCACACAAACACCTTATGGGTTCCTTTACGGTTTGGGTCTGGGGTATTTGAGGGACCGCCTCCTTCCATATAATCCTACCTATACTCTTAGGTCATCTGGGGGGGCCTTCTGACTGTGCCGCCACCAGGAGAGGTGAGGGGGGTGGCGGCCAGGAATAGGGCCCTCTCAGTGGTGGCCCCACGACTTTGGAATACCCTCCTCTTAGAATTAAGAACTGCTCCCTCTTTGGCAATATTTCGGTGGGGGTTGAAGACTTTTTTATTTAAACAAGCCTCCAATTGTTGACAGGCTGGCTGGCATTTTACATTCTCCATCTTATATTAAATTTGAAGGATCCATGGGGCTTGCTTGTTTTAAATTTTTAACTGTTGTAATATTGTTTTTAACATTTAACTTATGGTTTTTAAAGTGATGATTTTAATGTTGTAAGCCGCCTTGGGTGCCCATAGGGCAGAAAGGCAGGCTAAAAATTAAATAAATAAATAAACAACAACAACAACTCCTTATTGGCTCTCAGAACAATCAGTCTCATTGGTCAGTTTGGAGTTAAGGAAATTCACTATTCGTTACAGTGAATATGAGAAAGATCTATGGGAAAAACTTTATCTGGCCACGACCCATTTTAACCCCCGCTCTTTTTGGGCATTGGTGAATGGAACTTTCAAGGCCAAAGGTCAAGATCCTAAGGCAGTTCCTTCTTACAATTGGAAACTGCATTTTTCGAACCTCTTCTTTGAAAATACTGTCTCTTTGCCCGCTGTGGCTTCTGAATCATTTCCCACTTCGAACTGGCTGCCTGTGTCAACCTCAGAAATTAAAGTTTTAATTGCCTCACTTAAGACAGGCAAAGCGGCTGGCCCTGATATGATTATGGGGGAATGGATAAAATCTAACCCCGACTTTTGGGCCCCTATTCTGGCAGAACTTTTCACGATGGCTATTGCCAATGGTATCCTTCCGGAATCCTGGAAGCAAGCCATTGTTGTCCCTATATACAAAAAGGGGGATCTCTGTCTTCCCGAAAACTACAGACCAATCAGTCTTCTGTCGATAGTTGGCAAGTTATATGCCAACTATCTCCTGATCCATCTTAATATTTGGGTTACCCAGAACAAAATCCTAGGTATCGAACAAATTGGGTTCAGACCAGGCCATTCCACCTTGGACCACTGTGCGGTACTGTCACATTTGGCTTACAAATATTCTATTAAAACAAATTCAAAATTATTTGTAGCATTTCTCGATCTAAAAGCTGCATTCGACAGTATAGACAGGGCGTTGCTCTGGTACAAGCTTGAAAATGTCGGAATTCCTCCTAACTTGATCAATCCTATTAGGCAACTGTACTCTTCCACCACATGCAGAATAAGATGCTCTTGGGATGGCCTCCTTACTGAGGAAATCCCTACGAACAAGGGAGTTAAGCAAGGTTGTCCACTTGCCCCAACTCTGTTCAACCTGTTCTTAAATGATTTGGCTCCAGAACTAGCAACAGTCGACGGCCATTTTCCAACTCTTGGTGATCGTAAGATCCCGGTTCTTTTATACGCCGACGACGCAGTACTTATGTCGCGGACACGGCTGGGCCTTAAGACTAATAAACAAATGTCTGGACTACTTGTCCACTAATAAACTCCAACTCAATTATCAGAAATCAAAAATCTTAGTCTTCTCTAAGTCCCGTAAAACATACAACTGGATCTTTAACGGACATTTAAATGAACAGGTGAGGTCCTTCAAATACTTGGGCATATTATTTTCAGCCAATTGTTCTTGGGCTGGCCACCGACGTATGGCACAAACGACTGCCAAAATCTCTTCATTGGCAATCACCAGGTTCTTCTTCAATAAAGGGGGCCGTCTAATTCCGGCAGCCCTCAAAATATTCAATTCCAAGTCCATTTCTCAAGCCCTTTATGGAATCCCTATTTGGATCAATGCTTATCACAAATCATTAGAAATTTTCCAATCTGTTTTTTTGAGAAGAATCATGGCTCTGCCAAACTGTGTCCCCTATGAGGCTTTATGCCTCGAGATGGGACAACTTCCAGTCAAAGACGTAGCTTGGTATAGGACCTGCAAATACTGGCTAGGAGTGTATTTCGATTCCTCTGAAACAAATTTACTATATCATCTTAAAAAAGATCATTGCCCCCCTGCTGCCGGCTGGCTCAGGAAGATCGAACAGATTGGTTTAGATCCGGACATGCTAGGGACTCTCTCGTTCCAGGCCGCCTTAAGAACAGTTAGACAAAGGCTGGCAGACATTAACTCCCAAGATCTATTAAGAGCTGCCAATAGATCTTGTTCACCTTTGTTTTGGAATCTACCTGTGGTGGCAGGTAGGCCACCTGCCTATATTTCCTCACTGTGCAACTCTGAAGTAAGAAGGGCGATATCTTTGGCCCGCTGCAACTCAATTCCATCAGCGGTGTTAACGGGTCGATTTAACAACATTCCTTTAAAGGACAGATTATGTCCCTGCCCGATGAATGTCGTAGAGACGTTACCCCACATTTTCTTTCACTGCCCACTCCATTCGGCCTCGAGGGATAAATTTTTTGCCTCTTTCCCTCAACAAAAGTCCTGGCTTTCTGATGAAGTTTATCTCAGCTCTATTTTACAGTGGACCAACGAGGATGCTTTGAGTGCTCTTGGCAAATTTTTGCTGGATATAATTAAGACCAATACAGTTCGAGAATCTAATCTAAAGCCCTAGGCCCTAGGATACGATTTAATAAGCTGTTTATTTATTGTGCTTCTGTGTATGTCTGTATGTGATTGTTATGCCAATAAAGGTTTATTATTATATTATTATTACATAAGGCAACTATTTGTTTCTTTTCTTGTTAAAAAAGGTAAAGGTTTCCCCACAACCGAATGGTCTAGTCATGACCGACTGTAGGGGGCGGTGCTCCTTTCAGTTTCAAAGCCTGTAGAGCTGGCGTTTTGTCCGAGGACAAGCTTCCGTGGCCATGTGGCCGGCATGACTCTACACCGTAGCGCACAGAATGCCGTTACCTTCCCACTGAAGTGGTCCCTATTTATCTATTTGCATTTAGGTGCTTTCGAACTGCTAGGTTGGCAGGAGCTGGGACAAGCAATGGCAGCTCACTCCGTCACGCAGTCTTGAACTTCCAACCTTCCAGTCGGAAAGCCCAGCAACAGCAAATTAACCCGCTGCACCACCACGTCCTATAAATTTACTTGGCTATAAATTTTGATAGACTACAGATTTGTTTCATTGCATTAAATTACCCAGCTAATGGTATATAACATGATGGTATTATTCAAAAACACCAAGATTTTCACAATTTTGGCCAGCAGTGGTCTCAACACCACCACCTCCTAGTGCGTCACTCGGCGCAATCCACACACCCTTTACTCTCCCTAGTGAAACCACCAATCCCAAGTTGTGGCTCCTACACACATCAGTGTTGCCCTAGATTTCAGGGCAATAATTGTATAGGAAGGAATCATGTTGTAGATATCTTCCATATGACCATTTAAAAGGTACACTATGACCTTCAAGATGTAAAGGCCAGATGGAGCCCCTAATGGAAACATAGATCTGGATGCATTTCATGTACATGTCATTCAGGGCACAGTAACAAGAATCCTAAGAATGTTGGGACTGCTTCAAACCTCACATATATTGTACACCACTAAATAAGGAAAAGGATGTGTATAGGTCAAAATGGATGAAAATTCATATGCATGGGCAAGTCACAACTGATGGTAGCTTTCTAACACAAAAACACTACACACCGGGGTGGCCAAACTGCATCACAAGCCACATGCAGCTCTTTGACATATAATGTGTGGCTCGTGGAAATATGTTGGCTGATCTGTTTGCGTCACAATGAATATCAAACAAATTATAAAACTTGAAAAAAAATGTATTTTTAATGGGTGTAAGCCGAGAGTCCACTGGGTTAAAATGCATGTTTCATGTAAATATATTTAAGAATTTAAATGCTTCTTAAATACTGCAGCTCTCAAACATCTGAAGTTTAACATAGGCACATGTAAATTTGGACATCATCACAGTACACTTTCATCCAATGCACTGATCTATATAAAAGGTTTACACTTTTCTGCTACATAAAGGTGGTATAGGAAATAAACCAAAATTGAAGCATCCTCCTTGAAAATGTTTGATTACTCCTACCTTAATTCTATACCCTTAATTTACTCATAACATTGTGGACATTAGAGAAATGAAAGGCTGAATTGCTTGCATAATGTATTATGAAGTAAAGTTTTGGTCAAGTTACATTGAGATAGATACCTTATGTTTAAGCTACATATTACACTCCAGCTGCATGGAAAAATCAGCACAATAATATCTTCTCCGTATCCAGAGCTGGCTTGCCACTGACATCAAGTACAGCATGTATGTGCCAAGGTATATTCTGAGCATAGCATTTAATTTGATTGTTCAAGTTTTTAAGTGAGATTCAAACATGAAGTACATTGTTTTAAAATGCAGCGGGAAAGGGAAATTTGCAATATTTCTCCAAGTGACCCATTCCAGACTCTTTCCAACTAGAGAACATGTAGCCATTTTATTCCGATTACAATCAAGTGCACCTCTTGCACTTGGACTGCACTGTACATCGACTTCAGTGTCCAATTCTTCCAACTATTTAACAGTACTTGGAAGAAGCAGAAGAAAAATGACTAACAACTTGATCCTACAGCTTATGGCGCAGGCAAAACAAATTGCACCAGATCAGACACTATTGTCTTGATGCCAGAAGATGGCACTATGCCACATTTGTGGTGTAGCACTTAGTAATGGAAACTAATCAAAACCTAGCTAAGCAAAGTTCTCTCCCTACAGATTTTGGAAGTTCTTTCAAAAACTAACTTGCTTCTGGGTCAGGAACTGACTCAGCAGCCATTGGCACTACTCTGTTTCTCCTGCCATAGTGCTGTGCAACAGCTACAAGAAAGCTGACACAACCCTATATAGATTTCCTAATGACAAAATCATGAGGTAGTTCATTTTCCTGAACTTCTTTGGGTAAAAGATGCCAAGTCCACTGTGGCAGACTAAGACTATGCGGTCACAGTTACAGAGATCAGCCTAGAAAAGATGGAGTTTTCATGGCAGTGCTTCATATTCTGTATAAATCATTCTGTATAAATGACTTCAAAACAAAAGAAAAATCATAGCATAGTGAGGAACAGAGAATCACAGAAACCCACCCTCAAAGCAGAGATGCTTGCTTGGGCTGCTGAAAGCACTAAACTGATGTGATTAAACAGCATATTGAGGACAAGTACATACTGTAGAACTAGCCATACAGATTACTATCTGCCTTCTGCCTAGAACAGTGGTTCTCAAACTTTTTAGCATTGGGACTAACTTTTTAGAATGACATCTGCCCAGGATCCACTAAAAGTGATGTCATGGCTGGAAGTGCCATCATTGTGACTCCAGAGCTTCACATTTCCTGAGAATACAGCAATAAATTGGGTTATTTATCAGCTGTTTTCCAATAGCAAAGTGAATCAGAAAGGGAAAGAAGCCTATTTACAACCTTGACCACAAGCAAAATAAACACCCAGCTCTCCCCTTTCCAGCATCCCATATTTTCAATATGGCTGCCCTAGGTACTCCAAAACCCACCTGAAATTGGCTCACAACCCACTGGTGGGTCTTGATGCACAGTTTGGGAACCACTGGCCTAGAAGATGATCCTTAAAGAAGACTATGTACAACCAAGCATTAATAAGCATCTGAAAACTAACAGGTAGCAAAAATTTTCATGGACAAGAACCCACTTCAACAGATACATTAAGTATTAACTGTAGTTAATGAGGTTATTTACTTTTTTTTTACAGAGAGAGAGAATGAGAGAGAGAAAGAGAGAACACGAATGGGGGGTTGCTTGTAAACAGTAGATCAAAAGGCCATGGAATGCAACATGAGGCAGTAGGTCCCTTACATTTCTAGGCAATGAGAAATTACTCACTGGAGTAAAAGGCAGCTGAGAAAATCATTTCACTCTTCTTGGAAGAAAAATGAGATCAGTTGGAGACTTTTTAAAGAAAAAAAAATACAGACACTCTAGCTGCACGATACTTAAAAGAAATGTTTTTAATAGTGAACTGGGTGACATTTCATCCCTTTGAATGCTGGAGGCCAAAGATAGAGATCACAGCCAGACACCGTGCAGGCAGACACTGTGTAAACTTCTCTGCATAGTTCTGCCAAAAACATCTTACTCCTAATACACAGCCTAACCAGAAAGTTTGCTTCTCAGTAACAAGTAGCAGCAATGCAGTTATATTAGAACAGTTATATTACATTCTTTAAAGTATGACTTGAGGAAAGTGGAATCATGGAGAAAATATAATTCTTCTCGCTCAATGTGAACACTCTTCTCCTGTCTTAAAGGGCAGCCTTGTTTTGCTTAAGCTTTCCCTCCTAATTTCCACTATCATTTCAACATTAAATGAACCCAGTAATAAATACTTTTTGCTTTGTAATACAGTTTGATGGAATATGAAGGTTCAATACTTCAACCTACCACACATTAAAACCTGGACAGAGTGGCTTCTGAACTTGACAGCAAAAGAAATAACAGTATTAATAGTTGTGATACTAGCACTAAGTTCAATGGAATCTGGTATAGTTCTTTGAATCCTGCTTTTTTTAATTATCTATTTATTGGCATGTCTAGTGGATCCCCCCTCCTCCTCCTCTTCTGCTCACACACTCGCTCTGTCTTCCTCTCTCTTTCTCTACATTTTTTCCTGTCTCTCTCTCTCTCCCCCTCTACATTTTCTCGGTTGGGGCATGGGAAGGTCAGTAATGTTTGTTTTGCATTTTAATGTTAGAAAAAACAAAATCAATACACTTTAACTAAACTAACGATACTGATAACTTATAGCGCAAGACAGGTCGGCCCTCATCATCCGGGGGGGGGGACTTAACTCCTAAACTGAAATCCCTGGGTATTCAAACCCCACCCTTCAAACCCAACCAGATATGCAATCTGATCAAGTCCAGGGGGTTTTCTGAGGTTGCAAGGCCTCAAAATGTCTTATAAGAGCATAAAAACATCACTTCCAGTTTTCCACGAAAACCGTAAGTAGGGTTTTTTTTTTGCTTGTAACAGACATTCTGAGGTCCACTGAGCCCTAGCAATCATACATTCAATCAAACACAACACCCTCCAGACTCAACCAGAGGACAGTTCAAGTTTGCTTTTGGAGAGTCAAGGTGGGCCCCTCCCCACAGTGCGTTTGGACCACTCTTGGAACCAGGGAGGATGGCACATATCCGTGTGTAGGCCTCTCTGACTCCAAGAGTGGTCCAAACCTACTTTACGTTGTCCGACCAAATTTTGCTGGCCTAACTGTGCCAGCCTAAATTCAGGTTAGGATTGTGCCCTCAAAAGTATTCATTAACATCTCCAATTGTTAGTATAAGCTATATCAAACTAAGAGAAGTCTGAGAATTTTCTCATAAGGTTTTAAGATATAGCCCAAGTTTGAGGGTGCCAGCATCAATTAACAGAAGGTAGGATGCAAATTCCAGCTTATACTTAGACAGGCATTCATGCTGGGCCTCAACCTGGAAGTGATGCAACCGCAGCTGGCAGTGACATCATCAAGCAGGAAGCGCCATCATGGTGACTTAATAAAATGACACTCCTGGAATGCAAACTGGCATTCTTGGAGTGTAGCAATTGCACAACTATGAAACATCCCTGACAGAAAGCAAGATTAGGACAAACCATCACCCTAATAATCACCCTGAATTGTTTCCGAACAGTTTTTATTTTAACTCACCACTTTCAAAAGTTCTGTTAGGCCAGGGATTGGCTTTCTTGGGTCCCTGCTTGCAGACCCAAGGTCATTGAAAGGCTCACGGCTAAGCTCTGAAGGTATTCCCAGTGCCACTCTTGGTGCAGTGGTGCAACACAATTCCAATTGGGAAAGTTATCATTCCATTTTCCAACCAGCACTATCCACAAATGGGCATCCAGAAACTCTGAGCCCAAGCCTTTCTGCATGGATTCAGAGGGCACCTAGAGGAGCTGCTGTTGCCACCTTGTCCCTGTGAAAACTATCAACCCCACCCACACACACCCAGACCAGGACAAACCAAGATAAGCCAGGACCTACACCCAGAGGAGGGCACCAACTGAGCTCACTTGCCAACAAGGCTAGCCTTAGGAGCTATGGAGTCCAATGCAAAACATTGGGTGGGACTGTTCACCAGGATGACCGGCAGTGGCAAGGCACCCAGCAGCGGTGTCATCTCAAACTGCTTCCAGGTGACCAATTTCAAGCCAATCGGACACAGATGAGGGAAGACTGTCTAGCGTCAATGCTCTGCTTGCTACTCTCACCATGCTGGAGAGTCAGCTACAGAGCAAAGTGCCAGCTGCAACTCCAGATGGTACAACTGCCACCTCAGTTCAGAGCCCTTACAAGTCATTAGGACACGCACTGCATGATTTATGAACAGCTTCTATCCCAAAGCTGTAATTATGTTGAATGATGACCTCAGAAAACTGCCAGGAACAAGATAATAGGCATTGCCTATGGTATTGAGACTCACTGTCTATCTTGCTGCTTGCTGTGTCCCTGAGTGAAATGGTATTATTGTTTAGACACCTTATTTATTATTATTATTATTTATTATTTATTGAATTTATACCCCGCCTATTGCCCGAAGGCACTCAAGGCGGCATTTACAACAATAAAAAATATAAAAACAACATTAAAAAACAATTTAAACAATATTAAAATACAATAAAACAAAAAAAAATTAAAGAGTTTAAAACAAGCCATGTGGATCATAAAATATAAAAGTATAAAAGTATAACCAGCCAGCCAGCCAACCTGTCAACAGTTAAAAAGCTTTTTGAAATAAAAAGGTCTTCAGCCCCCGCCGAAAAGTTAACAAAGAGGGGGCTGTTCTCAGTTCGAAGGGGAGGGTATTCCAAAGTTGGGGGGCCACCACCGAAAAGGCCCTCTTCCTGGCTGCCGCCCCTCTCACTTCTCCTGGTGGCGGCACAGTCAAAAGGGCCCCCCCAGATGATCTAAGAGTACGGGTAGGATTATATGGAAGATACTTAGATACTTATTTTAAATATTTATATGGGTGGATGTGTGTAGGTAGATGATTTTTTGGGGTCTGTGTCCTGGAGTGCTTCATTGTACGTTAATGTATAATGACAATAAAAGGTATCTATCTATTACAGGCGCAGAGCCCAAATTGCCCTAAGGCCAGCCCTGCTTGCCAAGAGCCCCCATAGACATGTAGGTAACCCTGCCTGTAAACAATCATTCTAACCTGCTGCTCAATTCATATTAACCAATCAGTCTCATCCCTTTCTTCATCTGCAAGAAAAGTCCAACATCCTTAAGGAAGCTTCTCTGGAAGACCTTGCTTTTGTGAGAGAAGCATTATATAAGGCACTTTACATACAAGAAGTGCAATATAAATGTTCAATCAATCCCTTTACTGAACCAGAGATGCTCATGCTACGCCACAAAGCACAGGTGTATGTTAACCAAAGAGTGGCCCACAGAATAATCTCAGATCTCTGTTCCAAATCACCTGGAGAAGAGAAACTATTAGGCTGACTCTTTTTACTAGGCACAGGTTGTTTTGTACCAGCTGGCAGACATAACAAACAAATCCTGTGACCTGACCACTGGGTGGTGGACTAGTGTTGCATAAGTTACCATTAGCTACTCCACATACACAACATCAATCTTATATCTTCACACCCACTTATTTCTCTACGTGGCCACATTTCGCTGCTTGGGGCTACTAGACTAAACATTTTTGTTGGCAAACTCCACTTGTTGATATTTCTAACTCCCTTTTAAAAAGAAAGTATGAAACCCAAGCTTTTCCTAAAACTATTATAAATAATTAGAAGACGGCTGAAGTATGCAACAGAAGCTTAACTGAATATTCATAGTTCGCGACTGGGTCCACAAGCAATGTTAATTAACCCCTATTAACATGAATCTGTCACTATCAGCATCTGCCAGTTAACTTCCTTAACCTTCTCTAGCCTCTCCCCCTCCCGCACCGCCACACCATCACGTTACTCTATGATGACAGTCAGGAAAAGAGACTCAAGCTGTTGTAAGCTGACGGAGTGGGGGGATTTACATTTGGCCTTCGTTAAGAGAGAGAAAGCATCATTGAGACCAAATGTACAAGCCAGACTAGAAGAGGATATAAAAAATTCAAGTGGCATACATTTTTCCCTTTCATCCGACAGTTGGTATTAAGAAGCTATACATCAGCTTGAGGGGCATGAAAGCTAAAATAGAGAGGGAGCATTAGAACCATACTCTATGAATACAGTGCCTTCTGTCTTTTCAGGGGCTATAGTACATACTCAACAGGACAGATCAGGTAGCAATTTTGGTGAAAGGTTGAGAGCTTTACTACAACTAGCAGTCACAAAAAGCACAGAGCTGGAAGATTCCCTACCATAAGACAGAAGTCTTTGGGCCTTATAATAAAAGAGAAGAATAGAAAGTTTATTATTTTTGTTATTCACTTATTAATAAAAACAATGCTCTCATCAATTATTATGCAATCTTATCTTCACTGGTGGATACCTTTGAATGTTTGGTGGGAACTAATATCAAGACAGGACTATCATTCCTCTCTCCCTCCCTCCCTCCCTCCCTCTCTCCAACACTAAAAAGAGAACCCGCTATGCTCTAGCACAGTGGTATTCAAACTGTGGGTCGGGACCCATTTGGTGGAATGCGACCTGAGGTCAGGTGGGTCGCAGAAAGCTAGGAGCAGCCATCTTGGAAACTGCAGGCCTTACTCTTGCTATATTCCTTTTGTGATTTTGAATTTTCAAGTGTGGGTTTTTTGTTATTTTGTTTTTAATTCAGTGCTTTTACATCATATTTTGTCCTAATCTTGCTTTTCTGTTAGGGCTGTTTCATGGTTGTGCAATTGCTGCAGTCCAGGAATGCCAATTTGCATTTCAGGAGTGTCATTTTCTTATGTTACAATGACAGCACTCCTGCTTGATGATTTCACTTCCTGCCACAACATCACTTCCAGGTTAATGGCATCACTTCCAATGGATCCCAACACGAGTGCCATTCTAAAAAGTGGGTCCTAGTCTAAAAAGTTTGAATAGCACTGCTCTAGCACATTTGCCATATACTAATAATTTCCATGAGGAGACAAGCAAACATCACTATAGTCCGATATACTCTGTCTTTAGATACCCCTAAGGTAATCACAAGCAGGGAATAATGAAGATTCTCAGAGCGCAATCCTAAACTGGAGTTAGGCCAGCATAAACTAAGCCAGCAAAATTTGGATAGCACAAGGGCCCCTATACAGTGTGTTTGGACTACTCTCAGAGTCAGGGAGAATGGTTCACGTCTGTGTGCTGGCCTCTCTGACTCCGTGAGTGATCCAAACATATTTTACGGTGGCTCTTGTGCTGGCCAAATTTTGCTGGTTTAGCTTATTCCGGCCTAACTTAGTTTAGGATTGTGCCCTCATTTTCTCTCTGTCCCTAGAATCTGGTAATCAGAGGTATATTGCCTTGAAGTTAAAACTTCCATAATTAAGTTACCAGTGACTATAAGCCATGATCATGAGGAGATTTGAGCTTACCTGTGAATCCCCCTCTCAGTGGCTTCACCTGACCATCACAAGCAGAGGAAAGCAATTCCACAATGTAATCATGTGTTGGGTGAAGAACTAAATTATGTTTGTCCTGAACCTAATGCTAATCAGTTTCATTGGATTACTCTAAGAGAAATAGAGAAAATTTAACCCTGTTCCCCCTTTCTGCATGCTACATGGCTGTCCATAATACCCACAACTCTTTTTATTAAATGCTAAAAAAAACCCACAAACACTGTTATATTTGTTGGAATTTTATATATTTATTTCTTTTCAATTGGGGTAGCAGAGCCAAATAGAGCTTGTTAAATCCCCTCAGGGAACCTCTCTCAATCAGGCTGACTGAATTCTGACAGGAAAAAAATATACGAGGCAGAGACTTGTTAAAGTTTCAAAACAATAAGTTTACTCATTGTTTCATTGTTACATCAAACTTTCAAAATCTGATGAATAGTGGTTCAAATAGCAAGCCCTCAAAGCTTAAAATGGTGGAGGCATTAGAAGCCCTGATCTGTCCCGTTCTCATCCTGTCAGATCTGTGACAGAGCACAAGAGAAGGGGGGCAAAAAAGGCCATGCCCCCAGAGTCTCAATACACTGCTGACTCCTCTCTGCGGTCTGCCCCCTGTGGACAGCTGACGGGGTTGTGCCAACTTCAACAATAGTATGGTGGCCTTTGCCCACATTTGCTCAGTGAACAATAAAATTTGTATGGTATCTAATTCAGGAGGTAGATGTGCCATCTCCTCCCCCCACACAAACATACACACCTTCCCTAGCTTAACAATATTCTTAGGTGTAGTACATCCTAAATTAAGATGTTCTGTCTGTTTATGTCAATTTTATGTCAGTCCTTCAGAAATGTATTGGGAGAAGAGCTTCAGTATCAGGAAGGAAGTCTACCAATGCCCTTATCTGTTATCAGAAGGGTTCATCTTCTGCGTAATAAAGATTTGATGATGTTGATGCTAATCTTCTCTGCTCGACATCTTATGGAGTCTGTTAGTCCTTCATCCCACAGCAAACAAGGAAGAACGGGAAGAGGGCTACAAATTTGGAAATGGTAGGGAGACAGATTTGCCACTGAGCACAAGTATTTTCCCGATATATACACTACAGAATACCAGAGAACTGCTACTGTCTTCTTTGGAATCTTGCATACAAACTCTGAGAAGGACACATCACACACACACACACACATCACACACACACACACACACGATATGAGAAGTTGGTCACAGCAGTTTCCAACATACTGGGCTACAATATCTGGTGAACATTAACCACATTATGCCCTATGGCCATATTTGTGCTTGTATATAAAATTTTCTTTAGCTAGTAAATTATGCAGGCTTGACTTCATTGTCCTAAAGCCAAATATACAAGATGCCAGGTTCTCCAACAGAGAACAAAGCCTTACACAAAACCCAGCAATGACAAGAACAATCATGCCAGGAATCTAACAATTCAGAAACAGCTGACGCAAAAACCAGGAAAAAATACCTTTCCAAGTGTTTAACTTGGGTTTTGCTGCTGCCAATAATCAGAACTCCATTCTCTTTCAATTGAAAGAGTTTAGCATTTTGAATGAAGAGTTCACTGAACATAGGTTAGAGAAACATCAAAGTTTCATGACTATTAACCATTGCATTTACAGATTTACTCACTTCTTTGATCCACAGCAATTTAGGTGGTTGCATCTCTGCCGACATCACACCACCAACATAGCACAAGACACTGTGCTGTGTCCCACTAATGCGTGCTGCTTGACTTGCTGCACGATGGTCCATCCACATGATGATGTTTCTGTTGCATTTTCCTTATAACACAAATTCAAATTTTCAGTTTCATTAGGTTGAAATGTGGATATGTACAGACAGACGATCAGGAAGCACAAGAAATTCTTTGAACTTCGTTGAAAATTTGTTTATCATTAAGGAGTCCAAGTCCAATTTCCGACAGCTATTTCACTTGACCAAGACACTTCCAATTAATCTCCACTTTACTATTAGCTGGTGACGGCTTGGTCATGGGGAAAAAAAAATTGACCCATATAGGAGATGTCCTGGAAGACTGTGTACCAATATTCCAGACAGTTGTGGAACAACACATTTTAATTTCACTACTACACTGCTGCATTATTAGACTGTTTTAATATGGTTTCATTTTAATACTAGAAGACTCTGTGCCTTGCTTGAACGTATTACCTTCAGAATTGATTGCCAAGGGCCGGAAATGATGGTCCAAAACAACAAGGGAACAGGTAGCATCAAAACCAAGACCTCGAATCTTCCCAATATCTATTCCTTGAATAACTTGCTGAGAAAACAAACAATAAAAGACTATTAAAACACACACACATGAAGAGAGAAAGAGAAAGAGGGGAAAGGAGCAGTCACACAAAACCTTCAAATTAGTAATCTGGAAAGCCAAAAAAAAAAAAAAAGACTTTTTCCACAAGATTCTGTTAGGTTAAGCACTTCAGATGCAAATGTGAACACACGAACTTTCACATAACATTTACATTTATCTGATACCAGTATCTTGGGGATGGGGCTTTGATCGGAAGAGAGGGAGGACTCAAGGTCTCTCAAAATCCTTGTGTTACTGTGGCTTTGTATCTTTCAGATTTCATACGGCACTAATAATTGGTCGTTTAAACAATTGCAAGAATAGGGCTTTGGATAGGAGAATCAAGTATAAAGATGTGGGAAACCCAGAGCCAAGCATATGATTTGATTAACGTCCCCATGGTCTATATCCAGTCAAAAACTAAATGGCCTCAAAATGATAGTAATAATCACCATCACCAGTTTTCTTGCTATTCTTTAAGCCTTTGGCACTACCTCATTTTTGATAATATTCTGATATTATCAAAAATAGGGAGAGCACCAGAGTTGTTTCAGTATAGATAGGTCTTAAATTCATTGGCACAATAAAATAGTAAAGTGGGGAAAAAAACAAGGGTCATCGTTTGAAAATCAGGATAACCTGACATCTATATATATAAAAATGGATGTGGGTATGTATGTATGTATGTATGTATGTTATGCATAGGCTCGGGAACGCCTGGACCGATCCGCACGAAACCTGGCAGGAATACACCTTGCAGCCTGGAAAGAAACACTGCGGGGGTCAGACCCCCCTACAGCCCCCGGGGGGGAGGGACAGCGAGGGGATTGTATTGGAGTGAAAGTGTGCTGCCACCCTGTGGTCACAAAGGATTCTGCAGGTCATGAGCTGGGATTGCACTCACTGAGCTGAGACACAGGAAGAGACCTCAGAAACGAAAGTGAAACTGCTTTGCACTGCCTGAGTTGCCCAGGCTGGAAAGAGCATGATCCAGAGAGTTCCAACACCCAGTCGGATCTGAGAGGGGCCTATTTCCAGAGGGCTAACTGGCCACCTCTTCCTGTTTCTCACACGTCGGTGCTATCCTACCACAGGACCTGCAGACATTGTTCAGTGAGTGTGACAATTTCATTACGCTCCTTTGCTTGATTCTGTCCCTGTATTCATTCCTTCTCCTAATAGAAGCTGGGGATACTTTGTCCCCCAGGCAACACCGGGTAACAAAAGGCTAGTAAAATATAAAAAGGAAAAAGGGCATTTCAAATCTGGTTGAAAAACATATGCTTGTTATCCAAAGAGGATTTTTAGAGGCACATACACACTTTAAGTACCCAATTTTCATAAGTCCTTGTTTGGGCTATTTCAGTGAATCCAAGGCAATGTCAAGCACATGTTCCCTACTAGCCTAGAACAGCTCCAGTGACACCTTGGGATTGTTAAAAAAAACTGCCCTCCCTTTCCCCCCTCTGCCCCCCACTTCTCTAGTTTGCTTAATATTCAACCTGAAGACTTCTAGAAAACTCAAAAATTTTACACACCATTGGTATCATTTTAGTTAGACTGAAGGTTTTACACTTGTAGATTTTTAATTTTTTTCTGGTAGGGCAAAACAGCTACCCACAATTTTTGTATTGGATTTAGGCTAGTTCTCCAACAAGAGAAATAGAAAAGGGAACAATAATTGACATTAATGTAATCTGATATTTGAAATACTCCCTAAAAGCTTTAAATACAAAAAGGTGTGAATATAAGCAATTCAGCTGAACCCACTTGCAGTATCAGGTTACAGACTTCACTGCCTAGCAAATCTCTTGAGAGCCTATTCTGAAGAACAAGGAGAGAAAAGATTGGCATGTCTTTCTATACAAAGCTAATCTGACTGACCAACAAGCGTCACAGTCCTGTTTTAGGAAGAAATGGGGTTTAAAAATAGATATTGTAGATCATTCAAAGCAGTGGTACTCAAAAAGCACAGGGACCCACTTTTTAGAATGAAAGTCATGAACCACAAGAAATGATGCCATTGACCTGGAAGTGATATAATGGCTGGAAGCTACATCACAATTTAGACTTCAAACCTAAGCCGTGTTCAACCAGAGGTCCCATTACTCAGCCAAATCTTGCTGTTATTTTGCGTAGCTCAGAATTCATGCATTCCAGTTTGGAAGTCGAAGCAGAACACAGACTTGGATCTTCATCCAGACACACAGCCCTCTTCCCCTTCCCAGGATCCCATTTTCCCACCTATTCAGGGCAAAGCAACATGCCTCTCTCCCACCAGGAGCCCACCCTGCCCAGAAGCTCTGTACCCTGTAGTTCCAACTCCGTATTTTCAAAGGCGGCTGAGATAGGTGCTACGTGACCCACCGGAAATTGGCTCATGACCCATAGTTTGACAAACGCTGATCTAAAGTTTTGATTTGACAATCAGGAAGTCCCAGACTCAAATCTCATGACAGCCATAAGGGCAACTCTTAGCTACTATAGTTATGACCTTAACTCCTCAGCTGCAATGCAGTATTGTGATAATAATGCTTATTTATTTTACAGGCTTGTTGTAAAGACTATTTAGATAATATATATATGATGTGCTCTGAGCACTCCGAAGTGCTATAAATATCAAGTTTTATTTAAAAGTACAACTGAAGGGAATATTTCATTGTATTTCCAAGTATTTTGCCAATATCTATATTGAAAATATATTCAGTATAGTATCTGGGCACCAAATCAAGTACAGGGTTCCCATAGAAACTGAACATACCAGCTGTAAACTTCAATGGATTTCAACTTAACATCAGCAGGCGGCCAGCCCAATCCTGAGTGGCTTGGCTTCAGGAGGAGCAGCAGTACCAAAATGGCTACTGCTGCATCCTGCAGGAGATGTGGCAGTCGCAGGAGACTCCTCAGGGGAAAGGGATGTTTATTACCTTTCCCTGGAGAAAGCCCCGGCTCCCGCAATGGGGCTACTCGAGTCTCTGGTGGCAATTTTGCTGGCAGAGACTGGAGCAGCATTGTGTTGGGCTGCCCAGCCCAAAGCAGGGCATAGGATCCAGCAGTGGAAGGCCCCAGCTGGCCCCACCACCCACGCAGGTCTGATCCTCCGTTCCTCTGCTCAGTTCTGCCCCCTCCACACCTCCCCCCTCCCCGAATCCACTTATCAGTTGCTGGAGCGCTGGAAGCCATTCCAGTTGGCACTGAGGCTAGGCACTAACTAGTGCCAACCCAGTGCCTGCACTCCCTCTTCCTGCAGTGTCATGAACCTGCTTTACAGCATGTTGGTGACACTTTTAAATGGCAGTATGCGCGTACCACTGGCATTATGGCACTCAGGATTGGACCCTTAGTTTCCTTAAGATTGTACCCAATGTCTTTTCATAACTTTAGGAAAAATGATCACAGAAACAACTTGCCTAGTTTTTCCTTCTCTCTGAAACTGCTAACAAAAACAGGTTCTAACCCAGACTTTGGACTGTTTTGGACTAACTTGTCATTTGCTACAGTCCTTCAGAGGAAAGATTCTCACTGATTTAGCAAAGCAGTGCAAGACAAGGAACTTGCACTGGTCAGCAACAGTAAGAAATATTTTCTGCAGTGGAACATTTAGTACCTTCTTTCAGCAAGAACTGATCCTTTGGCTATACATTTCTCCAGATTTACAAACAGAAGTTAGAGAAGGGGCCATAGCAGTGGTGGGATTCAGGGGGTTCGCCCAGGTTCTATAGAACCGGTTGTTAAATGGCTGGGCCCCGCCCACTTGCTTACCTTGGCTGGTTTTGGTTTTTTTTTTTGCTCCGGCTATGATGTCACAGAACCAGTTGTTAATTTATTTAATTTAATTGTTAATTGTTATTTAATTTAAATTCTATTGCTTTGTTTTAATTTTGTTTTTATTGTATTGTTTTAATATTGTTTTTAAATTGTTTTTTAATGTTAAATTTTATATTTGTATGCTGTAATGCCGCCTTGGGTGCCTTCGGGCAAAAAGGCGGGATAGAAATCCAATAAAAAATAATAATAATAATAATAATAATATTTGAATCTCACCACTGGGCCATAGCTCAACTGTACAAAATCTTATTGCTGAAGGTTCAATCCTTGGCATTTCCAGATGGGACTGGGAAAGAGCCCTGGCTGGAAGCCAGGCAGCCTGGAAAATGTTGAGTTAGACGTACCAATGGCCCACCTCCTAAGGTGGTAGTTTCATATGTATTTTAAAGGCAAGAGAAACAGCAACACAATCCTTTCCCCCATTATCCAGATGGCAATGAAGGTCCTTGCATCAACAAAGGTACACATTCTAGCTACTGCTTTGAGTAGCGTCAGGGACTTCAGAGTTATTTGAAAGGGATATAGGCCATCAGTTTATTTAATGTATTTATATCCTGTCTTTCCAATGTAAAAGCAAATGCCCAAGGTGGTTATTACTGTTCACCAGTAACCCCATGCCCCCCCCACTTTTTCCAATGTTATATTTTGTTCCTCACCTCCCATAAATAGATTAAAAAGGCCTTGGACACAGGGTGTAGGTACCACTATGAGTCTCATGTGACTAGTATTTCAGCCTGGTAGTGCTCATAGGAAGGGGTAATACTGAAATGTAGGGGTTAAAAACAGAAGATTTAAATTTTATATTTGTATGCTGTAATGCCGCCTTGGGTGCCTTCGGGCAAAAAGGCGGGATAGAAATCCAATAAATAATAATAATAATAATATTTGAATCTCACCACTGGGCCATTAAGAACAGGGGTTAAAAACAGAATGTAGGCAGAAGATTTAGTCAAGAGGGTTAATGCCTCCGTTTGCCTGAAGAGAAGAGAAGAGCTGAAGATCGCCAGTTCAGGACAGCCGGAAGTCTCTGTGAGCAGCAGACCTCGATAATTGCGGCTGATTAACAGCTGAGCTTTGGCTGCCTTGTGTGAGGGGGAGTTGTGCCAAAGTTCAGCTGCTTCTCTGGTGGGAGCAGGGAAGCTGTTTATCAGCCAGCAAGAAGACAAACGGGTGGCCAGAAAGAAGGACTAAATCAAGAAAGATCCATCTGTATGTGTGTAGTTCTTGAAAGATAGAACATTCTGTATAAATTGTAAAAACCTTCGGGTTTCTGAATAAAGTCTGCCCATGTAAACCGCCTTGAGTTATAGTCACTAGAGAAATCTGGTGACCTAAGAAAGGCGGTATATAAATCCAAGTATTATTATTATTATTATTATTATTATTATTATTATTATTAAAAACGTGCTTTACATGCATTCAGTGTAAAGGGGTTCAATCTTTCCAAGCACTCCTGGAGATGTAAAAAGTTCCTGTCTAAAACCCTGCAGAGCAGTAGCCAGTCTGCCTAGACCAGTGATGGTCAACCTTTTGGGTTTGCCGTGTCAAAAATGCCTAACTTGACTCTGCTGGCGTGTCACTCCCCACTCCCAACAAAAAAGGAACAAATTTTTACATACTCATTTATTTTTTTTAAAAAACAGTCCAGTCATGTGTGGGGCTATGCATTATATAAAGAAACATCAGATCGTTACAAAAAAATCCTCAATTGATGTTGGGTGTTATGAAATGCTGGTGTGTCACCCAAAACACTGTGGCGTGTCAGCTTTGATATGCGTGTCATAGGTTCGCCATCACTGGCCTAGACAGAACTAAGCCTGATGGGGCCAATGGTCTGACTTTGTACAAGGCAATTTTCTATGTATGTATGTATGTATGTATGTATGTATGTATGTATGTATGTAT
>JAJKFI010000028.1:7258035-7290753 GCA_029204185.1 Lerista edwardsae | reverse complement strand
TATGTATGTATGTATGTATGTATGTATGTATGTATGTATGTATGTATGCATGCATGCATGCATGCATGCATGTTATCCATCATCTACTGTTTTGTGTACACTGGGGGGGAAAAAGGCTTCAATAAACAGTTATGAAGAAACATCGGCAACAAATGTGCAATGAGGTAAAAAAATGAAATCTCTTTCATGATCCATATAGCAACAGCACTGTGCCTACCCTGTATCTCTCACCATCTCCTTTAGGACACTCACAGCCCAGCGAGGCTCATTAATGTTTAAAAAGGCTGATCAATAACAAGAGAACAGTGAACTGTCCAGCCACGAATTACCAAGCACCTCATGCATATTTAAAGAGCCAACCTCAGAACACCCAGCAGTCTGAGGACAGGGCTTTCCACAGAGGAATAATACCCCCCCCACACACACACACACATACAGTCTTCACAGCCAATTGAAGTCATAATGTCTACACAGAGACAAAGATGCAAAGGACCCTTCTTGATCAACCAATGGCATGCAGAACTATTTAACAGCTTATTTTACATTCAATACACTATGCATCAGTGCAGCTCCCTAGTGCAGAAAACAAAGACACACGTGGTAGCAATCAGTGTTTGTTCTGTGTGTCTGTGCGTGTATAATCTTGCATTTTAAAAATTTTTTTACTGATAACAACACCCTGAGTCACCAATTATCATGGGCAACTGAATATGCCACAAGCCAAACCGGCGGAGAGAATCTTCTAATCCTGCCCCCCTTTCTTGTTCATCAGTTTAGAGGCTTGTTAATTTTCTGTTGACTTTGCATGCGCAAATTTCCTCTGTCTGATTTGTGAAAGGACACAACATGTTCCATCTCGAAAACATTTCCAGTAAAAAGGCGCTAATAACTGCTGTACAAGGAGTCCCATGCACATCTGGGTCAGTTCATTCACTTTGGGAAAGAAAACAAAACTGGTTATTCCCCCCCCCCCGGTTTCTACCAGAGGGGGAAATTAGAACCAGAGGGTTCTAATTGCACCTAAAAGGTGCAATTTTCTCCCACCAGAAAACCACACACCCTTCTCCCAACAATCCTGAATGCTAAAACCTTAACTCTCAAATGACTCTTAGACGGGACCCTTGAGCACTTAGCACACATGTTTAAAAGGTACCAGCTGAGAGCAGCTTCAGTAACCATTTTCAGTGGAATCCTACCATGTGTAGCAGGAAGAACAAAAAGAAGCCTGCTAGAAACAGAGATAAGAAGTCTTCAAGGTGATAGCAGACATTTAATATCTACAGTATGTTAGTTGTATCCATTCTGATGTAACCATCAAAACCCACTGCCTCTCTTTGAACCTAACAAAATCTGGCAAACCTAAAGGTATCAATCGACAGTATTTATATACCACTTTTCAACACAAAGTGGTATACAGGCAAATAACAACAACAACAACAACAACAACAACAACAACAACAATAATAATAAAGCTAAATGGCTTCCTGTCCCAAAAGGGCTCACAATCTAAAAACAAAAAATGCAGAACAATACCAGCAACAGCCACTAGAAAAGACACTGAGCAGAGATGAATAGGGATAATTACTCTCCCCCTGCTAAATATAAGAGGAATGCCCTTGAAAAAGTGCCTCTTGCCCAATTAGCAAGGGTTGCCCATCACAAGTGCAGAACTAGAATAGGAAATTCCAAGTATGAGATATTTTACTGTCTATAAAATTAGAGGTGGATGGAGATTGGCTGGTAAATGTTGCTAGTTATTTCAGCTCTCCTAAATTCTTACAAGTTTGATATCAGTGAGAAGGTTTGAGCTGACAAAATCAAGAGGAAAGTTCAATGAATCTCATTAGACAATCTCACCACATGTAGCAAACCATTCATAGTGGATTCTTATATCTGCACCTTTGTGACTGTACAACAAGCAGCCCAGATGTCATCAGAGGATTGCTCATAGTGGTCTGGTTGTGGTGCCCAAATTTGAATTGGCTGGTCTGCGTAAGCCACTACCGTCCCAAGCTGGTCTACCAGAGCCGCACGGACGCTTGCTGTGCCAACGTCAATTCCAACATAGTAATTAACTGGTTCCAGGTTCTCGCTTTGCATTTTGAGAAGACCTGAGAATGAAAGGGAAACAAAAGTTTAGTTTTTTTGTAATATGCTTTATTAGATAAAGCTTTACTATTTCAGAGCACTAGTCTGCATTGCTGCCTATTCTTAGCAACAAAACAAAATGGCAGTTTTGTTATACTTTATTTTTATGTTATGTACCATGTTATTAGTACTGTTTATACAGCACCAATCTTATGAAGAGGGACGTGGTGGCGCAGCGAGTTAAACCGCTGCTGCTGGGCTTTCCGACCAGAAGGTTGGGAATTCAAGACTGCGCGACAGAGTGAGCTCCCGTTGCTTGTCCCAACTCCTGCCAAACTAGCAGTTCAAAAGCACCTAAATGCAAGTAGATAAATAGGGACCACTTCGGTGGGAAGGGAACAGCGTTCCGTGCACTACGGTGTAGAGTCATGCTGGCCACATGACCACAGAAGCTTGTCCTCAGACAAAACACCAGCTCTATAGGCTTTGAAACAGAGATGAGCATCGCCCCCTACAGTCGGTCACGACTAGACCATTCGGTCGTGGGGAAACCTTTACCTATCTTATGAAGACGTTCATCATCTTTACGGTGCTTACCTTCATAACTAACATGGATAATTAGGCTCAACCTGTATATTTGTAAATATATACAGATTGAGCCTAATTATCTGTGGATTTTACATCCACGGGTTTGACTCAACGTGAATCATGTGTCTCATGCATTCATAAGTCACATTTTAGGTTTATATCTAAGACATGAAGCAGCTCATGTTTGTGGTACAGGTGGAAATGGAAACAATAATTATTTGTCATTTTTAAGAATTAATTTTCCCCCCCCACTTTTCAACAAAAAATTCAAAGAGTTGTTAATAAAAGGTCCAATTCTCTTTCCAAAGCCATACTAGTTTTCTTGTAGTCAAATATACACTGTACTCAAGACAATATTTTAGACAGAAGAGGGAGACAAATATGAAATGTTTACATAATGTTCAACAGGTCTGCTTTTACCAAAGTTCACCATTGTACATGTGTTCGTATCTACCAAATAAATTCTTTTTTATATCAAGACAAACACTATGTCTGTCCCTACTATCACTTCCAGCATCTAAGGCAATGTGGTGGCACTTGTGATGCACAGCCCCCTTCTTGTGTGGCACAATATCATATTAAATGCCACCTGGAGCATGCACACCCCATCAAACAGCACAGGTGCCTCCCCATCATACCCTTAAGCCCACTGCTTCTTTTTTTTCTTCCCCCTGGATTTTTAAAAGACTGCATTCAAGGAATGGGGCTGGTAGGAGAAGTGGCATTAGAAGTGGGGTGGCAGTAGATGCCCCACACCAATCCCCAGCCATTCCACAGCTAAGGGGACCCCTCCTAGGTGGCCTCACAAAGAGGCTGGCCATGTTTCCCAGCTGAAGAAACCAAGAATTGGAACTTTCTGCATCCAGTATATTTACTGTTCAGATATGGCTCATTCTGTAGGATGTAGAGGAGTCAGGGGATCCTTCAAAACTGCATATGATGCAGCACAGGAACCTAAAGCTGGGAAGGGATTTGACAGTCATTTGAGAGACACACACCCTTGCCCTAGAGACAAATGAGCTGCTTTCCAGAACTAAGCTTTGGTGTTAATGTTTCCCAGCCAACATTTTTTGTTGTTGTTGCTTAACTAGTATTCAGCTTACAGCACAATCCTGATTAACTTCATGCGCTGTGATGCAGAGGAGCTGGAATGGACATGGCTGCATCCAGAAGAGATATTGAGGTAGCTAGAGGTCCGTCCCCCACAAGGTAAAGAACATTTGCCCCCATTGCTCCCCAGCAGCTGCAATGGGGCTACTCAGGCTCACGCCAGCAAAATTACCAGCAGATTTCCAAGGAGCCTTGTGTCAGGAAAACAATCCTGGGAGGGGAGATAGGATATGGTGTGAGCCAGCTCTATTGATCCTACCCCCTCCTGGGCCCAATCCATCCTCCCCCACCCACCTGGTGCGGCCCACCTGAGTCTACAACTCTATCTTCACCCAGAAAGCCCGCCCACCCGCCTATCCTGGCTTGTGATTGGTCCCAAATCGAGGCACACTAGAAGCAGATGGGGGCAATGTGATGACATAACAACAACTTTGTTTTTGTCTACATCCGCTACAGGGAAAAGCTTCCCTGGCACAAACGGTGCTTTGCGTTCTGCTGGGCAAGCTGCAAACGACACCTACTACAGCTCTCAGGAGTCTTTGCTGCCAGCAACTCATGTGCGGAACGTCAGGTGCACTGCTTACTGGGGCAGCAGACCCTGGAAGCAGCTGGCCATGAAGACCCCCGAGAGCTGTACTAGGGGTCTTTGCAGCTTCCCGGCAGAACGCAAAGCACTGCTCACACTAGAGAAGGATCGAGGAGGCACAGTTTGGAGCCCCCTGGTCTACACTCATGTGCTGCTTTTGACCTTTAAAGCACCAACAATTTTGAGATCAGAGTTTCAAGAATAAGCAGGACAGTGCTGTCACCCAGACAACCCTCCTCTAAAATGAATTTAAAAAACATTGCATTTGAACTATCCCTGTAAATCTCAACATAATGCTATTTCTATTGTCTGTTGGTGCTTACTCTGCACCCTTTTCAGATTGTGAGCCATCTGGGGACAGCGAGTCATTTATTTATTTGCTATGTAAACCACTTTGCAAACCTTTTTTAATTGAAAAGGAATATATAAACATTATTATTCATTAACTTCAGTGCACAAATAAATGAACCCACAAAAATCAAGAACCATACGCGGTTTTGTTGTAACTGTTATACATTGTCTTGGTCACTGTAACAGACAGGCACTTTATATACACGAACACCAATTAAATAAAAACTATGGGAAGAAATACATTATTTGGGGTTTGGAAGAACTTAAAGAAACTCTTGGCCAGCTGTTGCAAAGCCAAACACTTTACATTGTGACACAGTTATATTCCATATAAATCTATCCAAATCAGTGAGTCTACTTTTAGCACACTGTGTCCACATTGCACAATATATGGGCAAGGATACTGCCCAAGTGTCACAATATGATTTTGAATGAGCTCTTGGCACTTGATCTTTCTAAAAGGGGCGGGGGCTGACATTTATCACCACAGCTCACATCTATCTCTACCAAAAGCTACATCCTTTCCTGCTTCAGTTCTTCCAAGAAATCAAGATGTCAGATTAGACTAGTCTAATCTGAATCTCCTTTTTTCCCCTCCTGTCACGCACAGAGTAACTTGCTGTGGTATTTTGCCCATGTGCAGTCCAACAAAGGTGCAGTGTCACACCTACTTTACTTTTCATCTCAAAACTTGACTTGTAATTGACAAATATGACTCAATCCACAGATGCGTCCCACAGTTCATGACCCAAAATTTGTCTGAATAATGGAACCAGAGAAAGCTTTTTTAAAAATATTATATATTAATTTATCATCACTTCTAACAAAGGCTTTCTGAGCCACCAGTGTTGTTCAAAGGGCAATGGTCCTGTAACTTAATCTACTCTTCTTGCAAAAACATTGCTTGATGTTAGGAACATGACTGGAATAGGCACACTGGAGAGTTCACCTAGCTGACATCTGGATCCACAAAAAAGCTCAGAATTCTCCAGTGTTTTCTTTGCAGGGGTCCACACAGCGATTCAATTAAATGCCTTAAAAACTCAGATCTCAGCACATAAAAACAGCTTTCTGCTTTTCAAATTATGAAATCTGTTTTTTTTTTTAAAAAACATTTTCAAACATCCCCAACGCCTGCACATTGCAGGCAAAGACAACTGCACATTGTAGGTAGGCAATTGGCCCAAAATACAGTTTGTCATTACCAACCTTCCCAGAAACAGAGTTTACATTGCAGTACAGTGTAAACTGCTCCACCACCCCTTTCCCCTCTCCCCCTCCAAGCCTCTTGAAGGAAGAGCACTGGAATGCAACACATAAGTCACTGGACTATAAACCATGAAGCACCACACATGGTTTGTCTTACCTCAACAAACCCTTTTGTGAAAGCTGCATTCACTGTTTCAGCAAACTGTGCAAGTACACATTCTGTGGAATCAACAGGTCTTTCCTAGATTTCTGACCTTTGGAACATCACGGGTTACCTATAGTGGGGAAACACCACTACAACGGAGCCTGGCTTTTCTAGGAATGACAAGAGAAGAAAGAGCTGAGATGGGATCATGTTAGATTCACAGTCTTCATATGAAAAGAGCTAAAAATGCACTTTGACTTTCCAAATACTGCCAAGTCACTAATTCCTGTGAGGCTCAGTATCCCATCACCAATGGAAAGCAACACAAACAAATGATTGACCAAACTTGCACAATTCAGATGTGAGAAGTGCTTGGTTCACTCTCTCTCTCTCACACACACACACACACACACACACACACACACACACACGCACACACACTCACACGCACACACACTCACACTCACTCACTCACTCACACAGAGAGAGGGGGGGGCTAGGTCTCTTTCAGCCCAATCCTATTCTTCCCCACTCCTCTGTCGACAAACCTGCAGCAAAAAAGTTTGTGCTGCATCCTGCAGGAGAGGGGGGAGCGAGATCAGGAAGCTCAGGAGAGCCTTACAATCTCCTTATTTTAGAAGCAGGCTACTTCAGAATGCCAAGTGCAAGGGAGTGGCAAAAGGATGCAGGCATCTTGTTGTCTTGGGTGACCCCTAAGGCATCTGGTGGGCCACTGTGAGATACAGGAAGCTGGACTAGATTTGGCCTGATCCAGTGGGGCTCTTCTTATGTTCTTAGCGGGTGCAAGTCCAAGGAGAGAGAAGGGAAGTGCTGCTATTAAGGGGGTAGCATCTGGTCCGAGTCACCCGTGCTGGGTGTCACCCACTCCCACCCTGACACATATCTTGCCTTCCCCGCATTCTGCCCCACCTTCCCTTCACTAACTTACTGGTTTGGCAGCAACTCTGTTGTCCACTGCTGCACATGGGGCTGCTTCAATCTCACTGCTGGCAGGCCACTAGAGTGTAGCACCACACATTGCCAGCAGGCCATTTGCAATGGCTGTAAAGGGTGTTCCACCATCTACTTCCAATCCTTCCACTACTGGAGCCACTACTTCCAATAGCGGCTCGCGCATACATGATTGGGCCGTTACATATGTTGGGTACTTCTCTTCCAATGAGCCACAGTCTTTCTGTACTATCCTCTATACATCAATAAAACTTAACAGAGCATAATGCTAAGCATGTTTGCTCAGAAATAAGTCCCAGTGTGTTCAATGGATCTAGTGTCTAATAAGTGAGTTTAGGATTGCAGCCTGATGCTTGTGTATTGATTAAATGACGGTGATACAGGTGGTGCTCAGCTGTACAAAGCATGAAGGTTCTACTGCTTCTTGATCTCTTGGGGTAACTGAAAGCCGCTTACAGTTTACGATGTGATTTAAGGCACAAGTCAATATCACTTTTCACAAGTTAGATGCATGTTAAGCCAACATTAAATTCACTCCCTAGATAAACATTCAGAACAGCCTGGAAGCCTGGCAGCTGAACAAAGCTTCTCAGGAGTAAAATCAATATAGGTAAACATTCAAAAGCAACATTAACATACAGTGATCCAAATGTATGTTGATGTGGATTGTGATGTCCAAAATAGCCACAAGGTATTTGTTTAGAAATGTATATCCTGCCTTTTTGCTAAAGCCTCAAGACAGCTAATAATATTTAAAAAAAATACCCCAAAAACAGGATAAATTAAACCTAATAGGAACAAGCCTTCTGCCAATGCATTTCAATCCATTGCTTGCCAGAATCATCCTTTCATAACTATGTTAATAAAACAAAAATGTGCCCCACCTCAAAAATCATACACTTTATTAATGGTTGTTGATGTCACATCTGCGTATCCAAGTAAATGACATACTCCTGGCCAGCAGTGTTACAAATGGGGAGCAGGAGCGCATGTTAAAATATGGGACACAAGCAGTGATGTCATTCAGGGGCAACGGATCAGAACGGGCATTCCGGATCAGAACGGGCTACGTGGCTGGTTCCGGGTTCCTAACAAGTGCCAATAAAAAGTGAGTTCCTGTTCCTAAATCATTTGAATGACACTACTGGACACAAGACTGTTTTGTGCAAATGCTCATGGGTTTAAAAGCTAAATGCAAAAAGCATCCCTGAGTGTGGATCCATCCCAATTGTCCTAGAAAGGAACTAAGAACAGAACTTACAAAATCATTTAAACAAACCGGTCAGTAAATCAATATTTCCCAAACCTTTTACAAAAGGGGACAATCAAGCAGCAGGCAATGCCTTTGAACACCTGCTTTTTGGTCCCCAATTTAAGTTAAACTTGCAGTACTTTCAATTCAGTATCCACCTTCTTTAGACTGGCATTTCATCTACATGTTTCTGAAGGAGATGAACATGAATGTTCTTACGGGCTATGTCAAGAGGTTGGCTAGCTCATGCACTGACCCTTTGGTCATAAGCCACTAAGGGCACACCTGGTTGATCCCTTTATGGGGACAATGGTGAAGCAATGGACTCATGTCTTGGACGCATGTCACTGCCACCACCAAGGCTAAACCAGGCAGACCAGATCCATTAACAGGAGCCTTGGATTTCACAAAAGGGATCCCAAAATTAACGCAGTAGCATCAGAGGTCAAGGGTATCAAGGCAATGTACTCTCTACCAAGTTGATCAGGCCAGGCAGGTTAAAGAGCAAGATAAGGTGAAGTTTATTAAAACAGGGTAGTAAAAATGTGGTATATATTTGCATATACAAATAGATATATGCAAAAAAAAAAAAGAGACATTCCCTCACCCCATCAGGTAGTTCCTCTCAGATCCTCTGCATCCAGGGGATCCAAGAGGAACAAATATGATTGGACAAGAAGCAGGAAAACACCCGGAACTTGTGCAGGCTGCTTTTCTCCTTCCTACCAACCAACCAGGTTGTTCCAGAGACTTACTGGATGCCGAGAATCCCTGGGAACAAGGGCCTGCTTGCCAAATTATTAGCTTACCCAGCTGGCAGAAAAAGAAATGGCAGGTAAACAGATGATGGTGTGTGGTGGTGGTGGTGGTGGTGGTGGTGGTGGGGAGAACCTGAGTAAGTGAGTTGCCCGAGTGCAAATGTGATTTCCATGCGTGCAAGGGGCCCTCTCCCATGGCTTGCCAAAGAGCCCGGCTCAACCAGGTGCTGCCTCCAGTATTCTGCTATTCCTCTAAGGGCACAATTCTAAACTACTTTCCAGCATCGGGGTAAGGACAATGCAACTCTGAGGGAAGGGCATAAACATTGCCTTCACTTGAGGAGGCCTCCGTGACTACTGTTCCACTGCAGAATGCAGAACATGCCCCATTGGTACAGCAGTGTCAGTGACGGAAAGTTGGTTAGGATTGCGCCTGAAGAAGCTCACGGAAGTATACCTAGGATGTTATCCAGTGCGCAGGAGGATGTTATCCTCCCAAAGCTCCTTCGAGAGAGACAAGACTGAAAGATGGTACCAAATCCAAGGGAGCCATGCAAGAATTTGAACCCAAGCTTCCTTGGTTTAACACTTTCCATTCTACATCATTGGCTCTGCCCAACCTCAGCAACTCTTTGAAAGGCACAAAAGTGACTTGTTTTTGAACTCCTGACTGGCTAAACCATCATCTCACTCAAGCAGTAACAAGATGTTGCCATGACAGATGTCAGCAAAAATCAGACTCTGTCCAATGAACCATAACGTTGTTAAAGCTGATAATTCTGGATTAATGAAATCAATAAATAATCTAAGACTGACGTTTGGGCTTCTTTCTATAGCCGCCCTCTCAAGCATGCATTTACTCATCCAGGCACTCCATAAATAATGCACAAGCTTCTCAGCCAGTTAATCAGTTTGTCAGGCTGCGGGAACAGAGCTAAGAAATGTTAAAAGGCTTGCTTACGCAGCCAGTTATCATAAAATAACAACCCCTGAAGCCACTTATACTTCTGATTAGTTGATTCAAGGGGTGAATGAAGAGCATAAGCAATGTCAAAGAGAACCAACAATACCTAGAAAGATCAAGAGTCCTTGACTTGCGCCTAGAAAGAGCAATCGGTTGACAGTTTCATAAAGAACCACAGTGACTTGTGCAACTGACACAATCACAGCAAGGCTCCATCTGAAATATGGAGGAATCTCTTGGTCACTTTAAAAAGGGTTTACCACTGTACTTCATGTATTTATCATTCTTTCTACAGAACCTTTAATGCAGTGGTTCTCAAACTTTTTAGAACTGGGATCCTCTTTTTAAAATGACAATCCGTCCAGGACTCACTGGAAGTGACGTCATAGCCAGAAGTGCTGTGATGCCAGAGCCTGCTGCTTTCCTGCGAATGCAGCAATCAGTTGGGTTATTTCTCAGCCATTTTCCAAGAGCAAAGTGAATCAGAAAGAAAAAAGCAAATTTACAATCTTGACACAAGCAAAACGACCACACAGCCCTCCACCTTTCGAGCATCCCATATTTTCAATACGGCTACTCTAGGTGCTTTGCGACCCACCTGAAATTGGCTTGCAACCCATGGTGGATCCCGACCCACAGTTTGGGAATCACAGCTTTAATAGAAATTCTCAGAGCTGCTAACACCACAGAATAATGAAGGCCTTCCCCTAACCTAGCGCAGCACTTCCCAGCTTTAAAAAGGACTTGCCCTGCTGCCCCATCACCATTATAGCCCATCCCTTGGCATTTATAATTCAGGCAACAGCCTCTAAAACGTTTGGGAGCCAGTGCCCCAGCGTCACAAAGGTACTGGTGCCAAGCAAGCATGGGCCTGCAAATGAAGCAGCCCTTTTGCCTGCAGCGGTCCACCTTACCACAGATAGTAAAGGCACCTAGAGAAAGGCCTCTGGGATTATAAGCATAGTGATCAGATAGGTTGATACGGGAGAGCCTTGCTGTAATTGGAAGTTCAGCTTGTGAGGGAGGAACGCTGCTGGAAAGACAACTCTCCAACTCACATAATGTATTTAAGGTTGCAACCCTCAATACACAACACTGAACATAGTTTGACTTGTTTCCACGTATGCATGCTGCGGACTGTACTGCACATTCCTGCTGTAACTTCCCTTTATGTATTTCACTGGCTATTCCACTGCAGCTCCCCACACAGCAACACAGTGGTGCTAAGGTGGCATCCACTGGGGCAGTTTTGGCATGGAGGCCTACTCTGGGTAAGGCCCAGACTTCCCCTTACTTTGGGGAAGGTCCATGCCAGCCCAAAGGGTCTCTTTAACCTGCACTAGATATACTGCTGACTCAAGTCCACGTTGACCCATGAAGGATGACTGGGTCTGGGAAGAAGGCTAGGTTTCAACAGGCACTCCTCCTCCCACCAGTCACCTCCCCATTCCACCCACCCTCACCCTATTCCACAGCCTCCCTGCCTTTGTCCTTCCCCCTGCGCAACCTTACTTCAGGTGGTGAATGTACAGCATCCATCATCACACAGACCCAGCCTCTCACTGCTTGTGGAGGGAGCCAGGCCACACACTCCAGCAGTGTCACTTTGTGAAAGCCGCAAAGTGCATTATGCAGCCAGACATCTGACCCCATGGCAGAATGCACCATTAGGATCAGGCTGCCCAACTGTTTCTTTATCAACTGTTGATACATTACGGATCATTATCTATGCTATCCTGGCTGTGGTTCTTTTCAGGGGTTTGCATCAGCCCTTAATTCCAACAACATACTGACATCAGGATATCACTCCACAGGTGATATGCTATGTTGACGCTGTTGAAATTGCTGGGAAAGGCTGCAGTAGGCAACACTGCCTGGACATCTCATGGATATGACTGACGTCAGGACACCATCCATGAGATGTAGGCACAGTGTGCCTAAGATTGGCACACTGGAAGATTGTTCATCTCCACATGTACAGCATTTTTTGGAAAGCCACCTCAGACTTTGTTTGGAGAGACAGGATATAAATTTGCTAGAAAAGTGGGAGAGGGTGGAAGAGCAACAGGAGCAAGTGGTAGCATTTTCCATCACTTTGGAAACTTTGGATATGTCCGGCCTCTTTTCTCAATTCCTGCCCAGTTGCTGATGGAAATGAGAGAGAAGATAAAACTTGGAAAAATGATGTCAATTGACTCACTTAGTGACATTAGTCACACCAGGGATTCATTTTGCTTACTTACGCTCAGCTGTATTAGCAGGTTATCCCGCAAATCATTTACTCTTTCTACAGAATTCAACAAAGTGACAAAACACCAACATTTGTACAATGGCTGCAATCCAATGCGTTTCCCAGAAAACCCCTATTATTGAACCAACACCTTAACCAAGTGTCTATAATTGTTTGTGGCAGATGATGGAAAACCTACATTAATAGTAAATTCAACAATTAAATCAATTTTTTAAAGGCATGCTGTAAGCGAGGCATTTGCAGTTATTTTCAGCTCAATAATGACAGCATTTCAGTAACCACTTTCCAAAATGTAATGCACAGTAAGTGTTCATCCTTGTGTAGTAATTATGACAAAGGACAGCCCTAAGTAATTTGTCATTGTATAATTAGACATTTAGATTGTTGATAAATCTGCAATTCTAACACGTGTTTCTGAAAGTTCTTGTCACATCTACTTAAGAGACTCTCACATCAGACCAATTTATGTTTCTGAAAAATAATACATCAGCCAGGCTGCCAACTGTATGGTACTTGTGATTTCTCAGTATATCCATCCCCTTTACTTTTTGGTGGCAGCACTGGGGGAATGCCTCTGCCACAGTATACAGTCCTACCTCAACAGCTACAGAGGATCCATTTCTGGAATCACCAAAGATGCTAAAAGCAGCAGACAATAAAATCCATGGGTAGGAGCCAGCATCCACACCTGGAAGGTAGTCTGAGGCAAGGGGAGGTCACAGCCTCCCCAGGCCTCGGAAGGCTCCTGAAAGCCCCTGGAAGGCTTTAGAAATGCACTTCTAGTTTTCATAGACCATCTGAAGTTCTGAGAGACCACACTGAGCCTCTCCAAGAAGGCCCTAGAAAAGCACTTCTGGTTTTTCCAAAAACTAGAAGTGTGCTTCTAAGGCTTTCAGATCACCTCCCGGGTTCAACAGGAAGACTCTTCCGGTCACATCCAGATGGTACAGGTTGGCCTCATGGTCAGGATCCACTGAGGGTCAAACCACGGATCCCAAATCAGCGGATAAGGAGACATGACCAGTAATTTTCAACATTGTTGTGGTACAATGGAAGAGGAAGACAATAAGTGATTGAATAAGGTCATTATATGTTTTATCCGAGCCCAAACACAAACACAAAGAATCAAAGCCCAATCCTATACTGTCACTGGTAGGAGTCCACAGATGGCGCTGATTGCCATAAAGCAATCAATGTCAGTTGTAAAAGGGAATCCGACAGCATGCTATGCAATGTGCTGCCAGGAGAGCTGGCAAGAAGGCCTGTGTTTTCCCCCACAAGCAGGTAAGTTAACAGGTGGGAGGGGATGAGGTGGTGGATGAATTGAATCCATGAAGGGGGTGGGTTGGAGCAGCCACTACTGCATCCTAATGCCCCTTGCAGACTTGGATCCCATAGCACAGGTCCATGCGGCGCTAGTGCAAGTCTTAGCAGACCCTACCACCAACACCATGGAGGCGATCACCATGACCTCAGCAACTCTCCTTCCACTATAGGATGCAGCAGTAGCCATTTTGGTACTGCTGCATCAGCAGAGGCAGGGAATGGATAGGATTGGGCTGTCACTAATCTAATTTGTCCTTCTCCTTCTAGCCTACTGCTAGCCTTCTATTTATGACAGAAACTTGTGGACAGCAGCAGCATATCAGTTGCCTAATCAAAGAAAGAATCAGCTCTCTTCCAGTTGACAAAAGTTTATCTCCCTTATCTCCTGAGAGGCAATTACATACCACAAGCAACTAGCTATTTCCAAGCCTGATCTGATACAAACCTATCAAAGCCTTCCCTTAAACTTTAGCATCCACCTGTGAGCACTATGAGGACTTAGAAAATTTATTATAAAAAACCAAGTATCCTTTGCAAATGTAACCAGGAAGAACCCTTACTGAACAACATCAGATATACTTTAAAGTAATATGCCAAGAATTGCACAAGTATCATAATCAACAACAACAGTTTTTATAGATCACTTTTCAACAAGAACAAAAAGTTCACAAAGCAGTGAACTTCAAGAAGTTGGCACATTCTATTACCTCTTCTTGCCTGCACATAGAAAACTCCTTCTGGAACCAAAACTAGGACTTATAGCTCCTGAGGTCACAATCCTATCCACACTTACCTGGAAGTAAGCCCCATTGACTATAATGGGACATGTCTGAGTAAACATACATAGGCTTGGGCTCTGACTGAGCATGTCACAGAGGAGGCAGATTTCTCCATGGCTCTCAAACTACAAGTCACAGAATTTCCTGCACGTGCTTTCTCTTGAATGTCTTCTAAGAGGGTGTGAATCAGAAACTTCATAGGTATTCTAAATTTTCCTAACAGTGTTTCTGATTGGCTCCAGCAAATTTACAACACCCTATAGAGATAGATGGAAATAAATTTGCATAAGTATTCACACTTATGACCTATAATTTGGAATCCTGTTTTGTCCCTCATAGCCTTAAGGCCCAGACTGGAACTCCCTAGATCTCTGGGCCCAGAAGATCTTCCTCCCACGCCAAAACCTGGCCCTGAGTGTAAATAAAGATAATCTCTAGATCAGATGCTCAGTCACTCTAGGATGACAACTTTGTGACTCACTTCAGCCTCTGAGTCAGTTACCTCTTTAAAGCTGGGGGGGGGGAGAAAATAAGAAGCTGAAAGTGCCTGCAATACAATCCTTGGCTAGATCAGAGGCTTTTGACTCACTCTTCTCTCATCCATGGACAAGCAATCGGTAACAGAACACAATGGTGTCATCTCTAGGATGCGGTAGTATTTGTTGCTAACCCTTTTGCAAGGAGAGAGATCTTGCAAGGAGAGCGAACTCCGCTTTTCCTTCCACTGGCAGACTTGGGGAATACACGCTGGCGGGGCGAGGAGGGAAGGAGGGGAATGCAGCCGAACAAGCGCAAAATAAATGCGCCACTAAGACGTGCATTAACCCAGAGTAGGAAAACCCGGAATCCTTTTTTCCCCCTTGCCCTTTATACGCACAGAGAGAGCCAATCAGCGTTCACCGGGGCGGGGAGCGAGATAGGGACAGCATGCCAGGCCTTTGCTATAAGAAAAGGAAAGAAACCGCCGTCTGAGGATTTCCTGAAACAGGACGCTCTGGTACACAGCTAATTATTATTTGGGTTGGAAAGCAGAGGCCACTTACTTGCCCAAAAGTGAAATATGACTTTAGCTAGCAATGGAGAGACAACTAGCAGCACACTTTGCAGACAGCACAGTTTTCCTGACAAGGCAAGTTCCGGGCTTCTAGCAGCTGCAGTTCCTCGCTCATTTTCGTCTCTTGGCAGGAGCGTATTTGTAATGCTTTTTCTGATTGGTCAGTTGACCGTGAGCCACGACTAGCGGGACTTCTCCCCCCTTCTCGCTTGCTCTGAAACGTGCTGAGCGTAAGCAGAAGGACGGTCGACTGACTGGTAAACATGAGCAACGGATCGTTACGTGTTCTCCCTCACGATTCTTCTTACCGCATCGTAGTCGGTGCACGTGGTCGGAAAACCATCTGCTAAATACTACGAATGCCCGCCAAGCTGCACTTAAAAAAGCGGAGAGATTGTAGCTAAAGCGTTGGACCGGCCAAACTTTCATAGGATAACTTATTTTTCTTGCCAACGACGATTCTCTCTCTCTCTCTCTCTCTCTCTCTCAAGACATCAACAAACTATACAGTAATGGTTTGGGCAATTAAAGTGTTGTGGCATTAACCACAACAGTTCCTGATTTCACCCGAATTAACCTCCGAGAAACCAAAGGACAGTGAAATAAAGTACTAGAAATACTTCTAGCATTACCACATTTTTTTTCCCAAAGGAAATGCTTCATGAAGAAACCAGAGTGTAACCCACAATGTAGATCATCACATGTGACAATTGCACAGATGTTTTTCATTGCATGTATAGGCTCTACATGCACACACTGGGAAGTTGCAGCCCATTATAGCTTCCTAGGAAATGTGCATGTCAGGGTGGTGTGGGAATTGGACTTAAGCCTGCAAGATCCAGGGTCAAATCCCTGCTCAGGAGCTTCCTGGGTGACCTTGGGACAATCACTATCAGCCTCACCTACCTCACAGGGTTGTTGTGAAGACAAAAGGAGGGAAGAAAGGAGGCATACATAGTTTGCCACCCTGAACTCCTTGGAGGGAGTGTGGTATAAAAATGTGAAAAATAAATAAATGCAGCAAAGCACACAAAATTACCCCATGTTATGACCTACATGCAGGTTGAACCCTAATTCTAGCTGCAAACCGAAAGCACATAATCATGTTATGTGGAGCCAGTGGTGTAAATTCCAAATCAGCTTGGTCAATGCATACTGGTTCTCCATGAACAGAAATAGCATTCTGATGCAAAACCAGATTCTGGATACCAACATTCCCTTTCTCCAGTCTTCTCTTTCTGATCCATTGCCACCATCCTGGTCAAACAATTTGACTTTCATGAAGGACGCAATCCTAACCTGGAGTTAGGCTGGCACAAGTTAGGCCAGCAAAGTTTGGTCAGCACAAGGGCCACCATAAAGCATTTTTGGACCACTCTCGGAGTCAGGAAGGATGGCTCATGTCTGTATACTGGCCTCTCTGACTCCAAAAGTGGTTCAAACATACTTTACAGTGTCCCTTGTGCCAACCAAATTTTGCAGGCCTCACTGTGCCGGCCTAACTCCAGGTTAGGATTGCGCCCGAAAGCTGTTAATAAGAGGAACAGACATTCTGGGTGTAAAATATCACATTGCATAACCAGCAAATGCAAATTTCATGAATAAAATAAACTATGTTATTTCTTGATTCACATATTTTATATTTAGGATTTTTTGGCAGAATTCAGAGTATTTTTAATATTTTTGGCAAAGAAGAAGAGTTGTGATTTGTGGAAAAAATAGAATTGGGGAATAGCTGGGCAGAGAAATAAGGACTAAAAATCCAGACCAAGTCACGTGAATAAAATGAACATTTAAATCACTAGTAAGCATGCTTATTTGGCATGCTTACACTCCTGTTCCATCCTCATTGATAGTTCTGGCAACGGAATTAAAATGAGAACAGCAAATGTAGGGGGTTATGTATATAGACTCTGATCTAAATCAGAGGCATACATAGAGGAGGATCACAGCACTATATTTTGCAAGCAGCCACTCCCCCTCCTTTTCAGAGCAATTTCCCCCAGCTAGAGCCAAACAGGCTTCGTTGGCTACAAATGGCTCTGAAGAGGAGGGGGAGCTGCAAAACTTAGTACTGTGATCCTCCTCTAGGCCTGACCTGTTTGTTTTGGTGCTGCAATAGGCCCATTCCATCCTTCCTAAAGTAGAATTGCCAGCAACTTGGAGCTTTAAGTACTCAAAGGCAGCAGTTACTCCCATTCTGTGCTCATTCAGTACTACTGACTACTACATTCGGAGCCCTATACCTGTCTACTCAGAAGTATGTCCCATTATAGTCAACGGAGCTTACTCCCAGGACAGTGTGAATAGGATTGCAGCCTGTGAGAAATACAAGAGTCCTGCTCACTAGATCGGACCAAAGGTGATGAACAAAAGCAAGTCCCACCCAGGCTAGGAAGCTTCACCCCAGCAGAGATTCTCCCTGTCATGATGCTGCAGAAGAGGTTCTGGATCTCGCAATTGTACCTTGTTAATTCATGGAGAGGGACCTTTAACTAGTAAAATTGCTCCAGACAGTGTAGCTAATACAGGCTGGGATGTGGACCTCCCTGTGGATACCTGAAACTGTTGACTCTTCCATGTGATTTTGCTGAAAGTGTGTATTGACTATGAAAGCAGAGGATCTCCACTTCAATTATGAATTCCATTCTAGATGCCATACAGGCTCCGTGAGTCTGTGATCTTGTCGCATGCACACAACTACACCAGGATCTCTTAAGTTCTAGAAGATGCCTTCCTGGAAAGAGCTGAGCATCTCCCTGATTCCCCCTCCATTAATCATAAAAGTTTTGCCTGATGAACGAAAGCTTTGCTTTGTTTTACAGTCTTGTAAGTGAAAAGGCAAGTCAATATCATCATCAGTGGTGTAAATCAGTATTGCTCCAGTTTGGCCTGCTGTCTACTTGACTACTATTTGCCAAATAATTTAGTGGTCCTAAATATGAGGTGGCGTCTTTGAAATATTCTTTTTTGCAGAGCTAGACCTAATGTGACACTTGCTAGAGGAGAAACTCTTTGCATAAATCTGTCTAAGAGAACTCACTTAATCATATTACTTCACTAGCAGCAGTTGCCTTTGAAGGCCAAAGTCCAGACATGTTGAGAAATGGCGAAAGAATCCATAAAGGTGATGATTCCATTAACTATTGCAGCACAGGTCCCCAGTAGTGTGTTGTAATAATCTGGAAGTATGTTGCCATTGAGAAAAGTGTATCTGACTTGCAGCCTGCTGTGATCTCCATTCATATCTTCTGCAGCTTAGAACACAGTGCCAATAAAAAGAAGCATTTCTTTTTAGATGTAGCAATCTTCTGAATACTGTCTCAAGGGTCTATACTTGGTTTGACGGTATCTTCACCTTTCCTTTCCCCAGGAATTGGAGGCATGAGTAGTGAACCAGAATAAAGTCAGACTTAAGAGCGACTTCATAGGCGCCTAGAGTCAGATGAGGATTGTATCCAGTGGTGGGATTCAGGGGGTTCGCCCAGGTTCTATAGAACAGGTTGTTAAATGGCCGGGCCCCGCCCACTCGCTTACCTCAGCTGGCTTCAGGTGTTTTTTTGCTCCAGCTATGACGTCATAGAACCGGTTGTTAATTTATTTGAATCCCACCACTGATTGTATCCATCCCACATCACTCCAGAAATACTGTAAGTATCAATCACATGGATTGGTTGAATAACTTGACCCTACTACAAAGTCACATGCCAGTCACCAAACACACAAAATTTCTTTCTACAAATGTTAACAGAGTGGCATGAGAATCAGCCATACAGAATCTGCTCCCACACCACTCAAGTAATATAATGTAAAATTCAGATCTGTTAATTCAACTTTCCATTGGCACCCAAATTCTTCTTTGAGCCTTAGTTGCTACCTCCTCTTTAGTGTTGTATTCATCTCAGCAAAAATTTCTAAAAATTCCAATCTGGAATAAATTACTGCAGTTGGAGAATAATTATTACAGTTTGGCAATCTATGCCTTAAGTCTATACCACAAGCACAATTTTCAGGATAAACTACCTTGTACATTAATAATCTTATTTATATGTAAGTAATAAGTTACTTGGTTTTGTGGCTGGTATGATACCACAAGATTTTGTGGCCGGCATGAGGAGCAGGATGTTTCTGTACTCAGAAAAAAAATGCTATATTCCTTTTTATCCATTCTTGGGCCACTCCTTAGACATAATTTTGTTATTGCCAGCAATTAAATGTCTCTCTAAAACCATTCTGACAATTACCAACATAAAATTGCAGTTCAAGCATACAATTAAAAGATGAGGCAGAACTGAAAAATGAACAGCCCAATTAAATCCTACTGGGCTCTACTGCTGTTGGAACAAGTGTTCCAGCAGCAGTAGATGCTTTATGGAAATGTTTCTCAAACTGGATCGGAACCTACTTGGTGGGTCATGACCTGATGTCAGGTGGGTCATGGAAAGCTGGGAGCCACCATCTTGGAAGCTGCAGATCTTATTCTTGCTATATTCCTTTTGTGAATGTTAACAGTTTGAATTTTCAAGTAAGGGTTTTTTTAAAAAATTTTGTTTTTAGTTCAGTGCTTTTCCATAATATTTTGTCTTTATCTTGCTTTCTGTCAGGGATGTTTCACGGTTGTGCAATTGCTGCAGTCCAAGAGTGCTGGTTTGCATTCCAAAAGTGTCATTTGATTACATCATGACACCACTTCCCGCTCGATGATGTCACTTCCAGCTATGACATCTCTTCCAGTGGGTCCCTGCTAAAATGTTTGAGAACCACTGCTTTATGGCCTTCAAAAACAGCAATTTGACAGAGCACAAAACTTCCGGATTGCCACTGGAGAGGATAGAATGACCCCACGCAGGGCGAAGAAGGCCTGCTGACTCCAGTAAGTTGATGAGGTGGGTGTAATGGGGAAGGCAGAATGTGGTGGAAGGACTGGGAGTATGATAGAGGCAAAAGGGGTGGCACTCAGCGTGGGTGACATACACTAGATGACCTCCCCTCCAGAAGCAGCCGACACACTTACTTCGTCTTGTTAGACTTGTGCCAGTTAAAGAGTTCACATGGGTCTGAGGAAACACACTGGCAATCAGATGGCTTATGGTGGGATAAGGGAACATATTTTTCCTTTCCCTTCTGAAGCCTCCCAATCGGCCTCTCCCACCATAGCAACCGACATATACGGTAATTAACTTGTGAAATCTGTCACAAGGTTTGGTGATAGCCATTGGTGGGATGGTTTTAAAAGAAGGTTGGACAAATTCTCTGAGGATTATACATAATATAGGGACATCTTAATTGTGTTTTAGTTTAAAATCTGCATTATGTAAAGATTTGTAAATATAAGATGTAGGATATAGCTGGATTTATGAATTACTGTATTTTTAGTCTGTATGTAACACGTGTCATCATCTACCAACCAGCATTATTTCATTTAAGCCTTTATAACTACCATTTGTAATAAAGGAGGAGAACAAATAGAGGATAAGTCTAGCACAACTAGCTACTAGCAGAAAAGCTAACCAGAACCTCTAGAGATGGTGGTGATCCTCTGAATGTCAGCTGAGGAACAAGTAACAAGGAAAGCTGTTGCTTGTGATCATCCCAGAAAAAAACATGGTTCACCACTGATGGAAACCGAACACCGAACTGAAAGGACTGGTTTAACAAGAATCAGGGTAATTCTAACGCTATGAGTTGATGTTATGAGCATAACATTGCAAATGTTGACTGTGCGATCACAGACATCTCTGCATTGTGACCTGTTTTGGTGTGTGCTGCTAAATATTCAGAACAGGCCTTTGATTTGTCATGAAATAAATCCCTAAATAAAATAGGAAGTTTCCTCTTTCTACCGTTATCTAATCTAGCACAGGAGAAAACTAGCACCTATTGCCTTCCAGTCAGTAGTTTCTGGGATCTTGCTAAATGATGGGTTAACTGATCTTCTGGATGGAGTAACCAAGATAACCCTCCAGGCAGTTTTGGAAAAGAAACCAGAAGATGCATTTCCTATGGCACTTTTGTTGTAACAAGGCCTGGTTTATGTTTTTGTACAGAAAGATAGTGAGATGCCTCTGTTTCTGAAGTGTTAGCTATCATGAAACATCCACTTATAAATACCCCCAGAGAACACAAAAACAAGAAAAGAGAGTGTTTTTCTGTTATCAGATACTAGTGGATAATGTCTGAAAAGGTTTCAGTAATGTCTGTTTACTTTCAGCGTGGATTCCTTCCTCTTTTCCTCAGTAATTAGGTGGTTAGTTGAGAAAGACGCTTCCTTCACAATGAACAATAACTTTTATTGTGCTCCCTGACTGGAAAATATACAGTAAACGACATTTAAAAGCCAACTCTATAATTTTATTTTAAAGTTTCAGTTCAGCTGGAGATTATTCAGAAATCAAATTAAGCTCTTGGACATGTATGCACCATATTTAATTGTATGCACATGGCTTAGACTTCAGAGTATCATCGAAAACCAGTCAGCTTTAAGTTCAATGCCTTCTTTGCGACCTTCACTCTTGCTCCCTTTCAACATCCTTTCTTCACCATGGTAACCTGCACCTCTCATATGGTTGCCCCTCACTCCATCATACTCCCAACTAATCACTTCCTGGTCACACATTCAACCAACTTTTACTTGGCAGTGGAACAGGTTCACCACTGCAGAAGTGTCATAAACAGCAAGATAAAAAGATCACACCCTTTTCCTCATACTGATCCAAAGTGACCACCAACCCATGGTTCTATATTCATAAGCACTAGTGCAGATTGGAACTCCCACATCAAGAAACACCCTTTTACTATTCCAGAAAATGATTGGGTTTCTACATTTTGGCAGAATTTCTGGTAGTTGTGCTTATTAATAGACAGAATTTGATTGAATTCAACCAGTGCAGATTTTCCGTGCACAGAGGTACAATAATGGGAGAAACCTCTTCAGACTCACAAGGGACACCTCTCAGGATCCAAATCAGGAAAAGATGGCAACCCTATTGGTGACTTCAAAGTGGCTGTTAGAGTGTGTCAAAATGGAAAAAAAATAATTAATGCTATCGGGTGATTTTGCTTGTTGGTGGGCTGGGTGGTAACACATGATGATGCATTTTTATGATTGTGTATACACACATTCAGGTACAATGCTTCTGTAACTGGACTGATAGAAATACGGTGAAACTGGGAGCACAATCCTAAACAGGAGTTAGGCTGGCATAAGCTAAGCCAGCAAAGTTTGGCCAGCACAAGGGCCACCATAGAGCAGTTTTGGTACATAAAGTACCCTTGGACTCAGGGAGGATGGCACACGTCTGTGTTCTGGCCTCTCTGACTCCAAGAGTGGTCCAAACATACTTTACAGTGTCCCTTGTGCTGGCCAAACTTTGCTGGCTTAGCTTATGCCAGCCTAACTCAGTTTAGGATTGCGCCCTGAGTTGCAAGCTAGACATGATGGCAGTGGCATTCCTAAAAATGCTGTGTTGCTCCTGTGTAAAGTGGCCCCTCCCCTTCACCTTCAGAGCCATTCGCGGCTTGGAGATTAAAGCCTCCAAGCCAGCTGTCCAAGCTGGGAATGTCTCTGGAGGCGGGGGGGAGGAGCTGCTTTACACAGGAGCTCAGGCTCCTGCAACACAGCGTTCTCCCCTCTAGGAACACCACTGCATGATGGCTACATAACATGGTCAAACTCATTCAACAAGCGATGCTTACCAATTTGACTGTGTGCGTTGGTTCCAGTCTGTACAATGAGAGTCAGATTCTTCTTCCATGGGGGTCTTTGATAAATTTCCATATTTAAAAAGATTTTTAGGGCATTTGCGGATGGAACTGTAGCTTAATGGACAAGCACATGCTTTGAATGCAGAAGCTCCCAGGTTCAATTCCTGGCTTCTCTGGGTATCCCTGTCTGAAACCTTGTAAGAGCTACCGCTAGTCATTGTAGACAAGGTAGACTAATGGTCTGACTCAATACAGGGCAGCTTCCAATGCTCACCTATAATGGATGTATTTTATATATACTGTATCCAGCAGAGCTCCAACAAATTTTACAGAAGAAACAGTGCGCTCTGCAACACAATGGTAGCCACGTTCTGTTTCGGAATAATTTGATTTTTCCATTGCGAGACCCAGCAGCACATCAGGCAGCATGACCTTGCCATTTATCTCTTGAAGTAACCGCTTTTTCTCCTAGTTCTATCAGGTTAACAGTTATCCATTTTTCTCCTTGAGATGTCCCTTCCTTGTGGCCGAAATGTATCATACATCAGTGTAGCTACTAGTGCATTACAACATTAGTCATCAATTAGTTTTAAACCTCAGCAATAATATATCATTTATCTAGCCTGCTGTGGCACTTTTGTGGCACTTTAATTTTTTTAAGGCATCTTTATTTTTCTTTAAAGTTAACCGATGCATCCCTTCTTTGTCTCCCACACAGACACCATCTCCTTAAGGAACAATAAAAATTAGATTTGTTTGACCTGCACTGAAAGTTCATTTAGGCAGGATGGATTTAATTGCTTTGCCTGGTCTCCCAGACAGCTTTTATGTAATATTCCAGACATTTGCGCACTGTCTTCTGCGTGGCTGCAAGCAGGTGCATTTGTCCAAGGATAGATGCCTGTAAAGCAGACCTTGCCAGTCATTGCACATCTCCTTGGTAGTCCTCTGGGAAATTGCTTAGAGTAAGATACCACCGGCATCTAATTAAGGGTTGGCATTGTTGCTATGTCTTGGTTCCTAACGACATTTGCTTTTCTCTTTAATGTTCAAGTTTATAGTATAATTAATTCTAAAAGAACATCAATACAGACACAAATCCTCCTGTTGTTCTTAGACAATACTTAAACCTTATCACTGACCACTTAGTGCCCTAGTTTTATGCATCCCCACTTTGGCTAATTCCATCTCCTCTTCCACTGTTTCAGCCCCTTCCTTCTGTGCTGTATTTCCTAGTTTATCAGGCCCAAACTATCAATGCTGTACCCTCAACTGACTTACTCCAGTCTCTCTTGTAGCACATTCATATGCATGTCTACCAAGAAGCAAGTCCCATTGTGTTCAGTGGGGCTTACTCCAGGGGAGTGTGCATAGGATTGCAGCCTTACATTCCTATATGCTTCCCCACAAGCCTAGGCATTTTATCCTGCAGGAGCATTAGATGGAGATGAGCATATTGCAGTGTGCTAAAGGATCAGTTTCACAATCTGAATGCTCACAGATCCATATTTGTCACTGGCTGCACCACTGCACTGACTGACTGAGAGTCACTCAGAAGTGCCTTATGGCATGTTTGTGACACAGATGCCAGCAGTCACTGTACTGCTGGCATCTGTGTCACAAACATGCCATAAGGCACTTCTAGTGCCGGTGGTATGGGCTGAGTGCCGGCACTGAGCCAGTGCCAGAAGGCACCCAGCACCAGCACCAGGAAGATTCGGCATGGAACCACCTGGCAGCATGCTTTACCGCTCCCGGCAGTGATGTATTTTGGGTCAGAGCGGGGGCGGGGAGGGTGGAACTGGGCAGGGGGAGGGACGGAGCAGACTTGGGCAGGGGTTAGGATTTGCAGTGGCCTCTACTTCTGAATCCCATCCCACCGCCTGACACGGAGATGCTCAAGTCTGTGCTGGCAAAATAGCTCAGTGCAAACTTGAGAAGGCTCATTGCAGGGCCAGTGCCCTTACCAGGGAAGGGAATAATTGCCCCCTTCTCCCGTGGTGCCTCTGATGACTGCCACAGCTCCCACTGGCTGCAGCGGCAGCCATTTTGGCACTGCTGCACCTAGGGGGACACAGAACCTTAGGACTAGGCCAGTGATGGCAAACCTTTTGAGCTCAGCGTGTCAAAATTTTGGAAAATGCTTAACTTGACTCTGCTGGTGTGTCAATCCACCTCCCAAACAAAAGAGAAACAGTTCTTTATATTCATTTATTTAAACAAAAAGTACAGCCCGGTCATGTGTGAAGCTATGCATTCTATAAAGAAACATCAAATTATTGCAAAAATAAAAAAAATGAGTAAAATAAACTCAATTTTTGTCAGGTGTTGGTGAAAACTGGTGAGTCACCCCAAACATTGTGGTGTGTCACCTTTGACACGCGTGTCATAGGTTCGCCATCACTGGACTAGGCTGTTACTTATTTTAAAATGTGTGTACGCCTTTCTCAGAGTGATCCAAGATGCTTACAACCCACACTTAAAGCAAATGAAAGCAATTGCTAGCCATGTCCCAAAAGGCATGGAGTTTTAATGTGTGTTTTCCGTTCAGTGTTTTTGCCCAATCACATTTCTTGGCTCATGTCACAAATCCTTAAAGCTGAACTAGACATGACTTTATGCATATTTTTGTTTTGTGCCAATGGCTAATTGCCTTCTATGGCAGCTTTGGAGGGGGGGCAATTTTTGTTAGGACTACAGCTCAGAGGGAAAGGGTTAACTTAACTCCCCAGATGCAGTCTCCCAATCTACAGTGCCCTCCTTCAGAGGTTCTATTTCAGATAACCATAGAACCATCATGCACATACAAAAGGAGATGTGTATGTTAAATCGTATCTAGTTTGGCCTTTATCCATCACACTACATCAGCTCACATCTACATTTTCTGACAAGTCCCAGGAGAATTGGCATGGGTAGAGAAAATAATAGGGAGGCAGCCCCTAGCTCTTCACATTACTTTAGCTGACACTGTATCAAAGGTAAGTTCTTCTGATTTAGAGGAAGAAAAACCCAAAACACAAGTATTTGATATTTTTGCTTGAGGGACTCTCAACAAGCAATAGATGGATTTTGAACTGCGGCAGTCAAGGCTACCCTAATGAAATAATGCAGCCTCTGTGGACATTATCTGTGGATCTTTGCAACTTCTCATGCTTAAAGCTGAATACTTGCCTGAAGCAAAAGAAGCAAGGGAGGTGCTGTTGCTGCAGGAATGCATCTGTCTCGCAGCATATGCACCAAAAGGCTTTTCTATGTATTTGTTTAAAATTAACAACAAACAGTAATTGGCCTTGGGCTGGCCTTGGATTCTAGTCTCTTTACACACTTTGTACCTTCTTTTCAACCCATAGGATTCTCAAAGCCACTATTACATTTACAGGTAGAGTATCCCTTATCCAAACTGCTTGGAATGGGAAGGTGTCTGGATTTCAGTTTGGTCTGGATTTTGGAATAATGGTGTAAACATAATGAGAAATGCTTCCACTTGCTCTTTTTACTGTTCCCCATTTGGGTGTCTGCTGGCCTTTTTGACATTTTTCAACATGCTTGGTTGAATAATTTTCAACCAAGGGTACACACCACAGAGTCTTGCAGGAAGGCGCACAGGATTTTCTAATGTTCCCACTACAGAAACTTTTAAAAAAGTCTTGGACAAAAATGTCTGGATTTCTGAATAGTCTGGATTTTGGATGTCCAGACAAGGGATCATCTAGCTGTATCAAAACAGAAAAGAATAGTGGTCTAACAGTACAAGCTCACAACCAAAAAATAAAATGTAAAACTTTTTGAATGGCCTAGGAAATAAAAAGGTCTTTGTCTGGCACCTCAATGACATTATAGCAAGCAATTGGAAAGCTTCCCTGCAGAACTGATTTCAAAGGCAGCCAAACTCGATTTCAAAGGGTTTCACAGCCAAAAATATCCATTCTCTAGTCATTAGCCACATCACCCCTGAAAGTGACGGCATTCAGAGAAAGGCTTCAGTGAAAATCTTCACTTATAGGGAGGATCACACAGAAGAAGGTCCTCCTTCAGATACCCAGGGACCAAGCCAGGTAGGGCTTTAAATGTAGCACTTTGAATTGGTCTTCTAACTTAAGCTGTGCCTTTCAGCCTAGAAACCATGTTAAATAATTACATCTGTGTTGTTTTTTCCATAACAAAACATTCCAACATTTCTCATCTTCAGAGCTAGATATGGCTACTAAGTGGTGATAACAAACTACTCTACACATGCTCAGAGCCACTCCACTCACACATTCTAAAAGAGCCTGAAAACTGAATTCGAATATTAAAAAAAATAAAAACCAATTTCAGGAGCTCATGGCCCAATACTATGCCGACCTCCACCTCCTGGCATGCGTACTGTTGCAAACGTGCTGTAAGACATATTGCAACAGTGCAGAGGAACGTGGTACTGGTGGAAAGCCCTGTGCCAGCCTGCTGGTGCCAATCGGAGACCAGCACCTGCTGGAACAGGTAGGCGCTCTGCTGGCCAGTGGGAGGCCAGAGGCAGGGCTGAAGTGGGGCAGGGAAAGACATTACCGAGGTGGGGAAGGGGGGGGGCAGAGGCACAGGCCTGGGAGTGGGTGGGGATGGCAGAGGAGGCCTCCACTCAATCCTTTTCCACCTCCCAAGGCTTTCCCCCCTAAACAGAATGGCTCAGTTTTCTGCCAGTGATATAGCTGGTGTGGATCTGAATAACCCCACAGAGGATACTGGGCTTTACCCTAGGTAAAGCATCAATGTTCCCTTTTCCCCAAGGAGACCTCCAGCAGCCTTTAGTTCTGCACTGAGTGCAATGCAGCACTTTTGTTAAGATTGCTCTGTCAAATCTCCACCTCCAATCATGGTTTTGTGTAATCTCGCTCAAGCCAATTGTACCGTTAGCTGCCCTTCAAGAAGTCCATGCCGATAGTATCATTCAAGGAATGCGCCCAGAGACTTTGTGAGTCCGAGTCCTTCATACTCATTAATTCCCAGCAATCCGTGAGCTACAGCACTGTTATGAGTATCATAAATGACAGGTTATTAGAAGGGGAATGCAAAGAACAAATGAACCCAGCCATGGGAGAAAGGGAAGAAAAACAGCTGCCTTAAATATTCAACACTGACTTTAAGAAAAAGAAAAGAAAGCTGGTCAGCTGCCAAATTGTCCTTCCCACCTTAAAAAAGCACTTGGAGTTGAAGGGAGTATAAACAAACCTTACCATTCTATATAATTAAGTGCGGGTCCAAGTTGGTGTCCAGATGCTAGAATGTCAGCATTTGAGTTTGAACTTGAGACAGGACCAACATATTTTTTTCCAAAAAAACAAAACCACCCAACCTAGACCCTTTGTTGTTCTGAAAGCTCCTAAAAGTTCACATGGGGAAACGCGTATCTTGCCATATGGAGAATGTCAACTGTATTTTTTTTTAAATTTATGGTTCATTCATTCACATCCCCATATCAGCAACTGTAGCACATTTGGAAGAAAGAAGAATGGGTTTATGTTAACCTCATGCAGACTCGGAGAGCCAGAATCTGTTTCTTGCTAGCATTAAAAGGCACTTTTGCCTCTCTAAGAATGCTTTTAATATGACACATTTGAGCATGTATACAAAACTCATCCAGGGCTTCTGCAGATACAATTGGGCTGATTTCCCAAGTGCTAAGAGATTAGGAGTGAACCACGGGATTGAGTACACGTTCCCCAACCCTCTCCTGTCCATGATGGATGTGCCTCTTTCTCCCACAATTAAGGCCCAAACTGCGTATGACACTCCCAACCCAATCCTAACCTGCATTTATGCAGTGCGCTGTGCTATATCCAACACCAGTTGGATGTTTTCCCCTGACCCAGTATAATGCTCCAGCCTGCCCCATGGGGGTACTCAGATCTGTGCCAGATAAATTGCTGGCACAGATCTGAGCAGCCCTGTGTAGGGTTTTCAGGCCAGGGTCAGCCCCTTTCCGCCGACCGCACACTGACCAGCACCAAGGATCATTCACAGGCCACTGGCATGTGGCTGCAGCCTGGCCACACTGACAGCCCAGTCCTAAACTGCGCTGGACCAGGCTGTACCCAGCGCAGCTTGTGAGGCTGCAGGCTCCTCCCAGACGCAAGGGCACGTTTGTGACTCCTGCTGCTGCTCCGTTTTCCTGCCAAAATTAACCTCTCCAAAGCCACTATTTAACCCTGAAAGTGCCACTATATGTAATGGCACTCATAGTAATGTCTAGACAGGAGTAGACATTTCGTAATGATTGAAGGCCCTTAAACTTCAAACTGAATTCAGACAGGGGCCAGAAAGGCCAGAAATATGGCAATTTTTTGAGCAATGAATGAGGGCTGAATCCTAAAGGATAAGGAAAGAAAAGCAAACCATCTACGAAGAGGAAATTCAATATGCTGAGTACCTTAAGCCAGCTAACCATAAATTTGTATCTGTCCGTGGGAAGGAAAGATAAAATAGAAGAAAACTGACAGGATTAGCAGGAACAGTAAACAATGGGCAGTGAAACAGGGACAAAGCTGGGAATGTAACTATAAAGTGCTAAAGGAAATCCCTCAGTATTAATCCTGCAACAATCACTTGCATGCTTTGGGGGTTCTAGCTCAGTTCCAAGGGAGTTTTGCTAGAGAAGAGCAAATACAGCTTCATATATGGAGAGAAAAAAGCTGCCTGCCTGATTGGATCGTGTGTTTCAGCTTCAACACAGTAGGCACAATCCTGTATTGCGACAGAACTAAAGCGCTTCACAGCCAGGCAAGGGGGGCAGAGTGATTCATGGCTATCCGACTTGACTCCCAGGCCCTTAAAGGTTTCCTGGTTTCTGACTTTACAATATATAGTCAAATGTTGTCCCAGCATATCTGGCTTGATAAGATACAGTTGCCAGCCCTCCAGGATTGCCTTGGGGTGTCTGGGAATCAGCACCAATGTCCAGGTGATGGCTGAAAGGGCCTCCAGGAATATCCCAGACTGTGTCATGTTGGGGGGTGGGGAGAACGCTCCGGGATTAGCTTCAGTCAGAGCTGGCAGTCTTCATTAAAGACTGGATATCGGTGAAGTGTGATGAAATGGTGGTGAGGAACTTGTTGTGGCATGGCTCCACAAGGCACTCTGGAGCCTATCCAAAAGCTGCAGCGCCTGCACAATCACAGCGGAGGCTGAGCTGCCACTGCCACAGGTCTAGTCTCCCCTTGTGTACTGTATACTATTCAGGGAGAGACTAGAGCTGCAGCAGACTAGAGTTCAGCCTCCGCTACAATCATGCAACCACTCGGAAACTGGGTGGAGCGTGTGCAATCACAGGGAATCACATTGCGTGTGCACTCCATCCAGTTTCTGATTGGTTACATGATCTCAGGAGAGGCTAAGGTCTCGTCTGCCACATCAGTAGTCTAGCGGCAGCAAGAGCTCAGCCTGCCGTGTGATTGCACAACCAATCAGAAAGTGGGTGGAGTGCGTGTGCAATCACAGGGGAGGGGAGGCTATTTTCCTTGGAGTACAACAGATGAGGCTCTGCCTCCCCTGACCGCATAGTCTGACCAGTATGTGGTCAGAGTAGGATACATGCTGGATATATGTAGGAATGGCAATGGGATTATGGGGGCTAGGCACTCTCCATGAGGCAAACCCTTGGCATTCACAACAAACAAAACCAAAGTTTCTAGTCCCTATGCTCATGAAAATGGAAAGCAAAAATCAGGCAGTATTCTAAAAAGAAGCTGCTCCCCCTTCCATAGTTCTGAGTAAAGAATATAAAAGTACACCGTGACTGACAAACACTTGGGACTTTTTTTTTTAATTGATGGAAATTAAGGGCACAATCCTAACCTGGAATTAGGCCAGCAAAGTTTGGCCAGCACAAGGGACACCGTAAAGTATGTTTGAACCACTCTCAGAGTCAAAGAGGCCAACATACAGACATGCACCATCCTCCCTGGCTCTGAGGAGGTCCAAACACACTTCCCTTGTGCCGGCCAAACTTTGCTAGTCTAATTGTGCTGGCCTAACTCCAGGTTAGGATTGCGCTCTAAATTTTGTTTAATTACAATTCTTTAAGCATTTTCAATGTGATAAAATACTAACCTTATACTCATGCTGCTAGGTGGCAGATCCCACCTGGGATGTGAAGCCACATGTGCACATGGTCCTGTCTCATATTTGCAGTTCCTGGTCCCGGTCTAGCAGCTGGGATGCGTTGCCGCCAGCCTATGTCAGGAAATTGGCATGAGGACTGATCAGCTGCACACAAAAAAGAGGCAGGTACATCTTGCTTCTTTGCCCACAGCTGCTGCACCTTGTGTAGTCAGCATGAGGTCGTTTATATTTGAAGCTTTCCTGTTTTTGCATTCACCAACAATGCTTTCCCCCTCCCCCTGTTCCTTTGTCTCCATGGCCATGAAATATTTCTAACTACAGAAGAGTGATTCCGATACTGTTCAAGAAATGTCATAACCAATTTACTTTCCTTAACCTTCTGGATCAGGTGCCTAGTTAGAGATGGCAGGACTGGAAGTAATTATCCAGGTTGGGACTGGAATTCATTAGTAAAGAGCCCTGAAGATTAGCTACCTTTGTTTCTACCCAATATCATTCCTATTTAAAAAACAGTGAAGATTAGTACCTGTGTGGAATTTTGGAAGTATTGTATAAGGAACAATGAATATGATTCATTGTCTCTTACACTTTTGATTAATTTGAATCCGTGGGAGTCGCTTCATAGTCATCATTATTTGTATAATGGACCTACCATTACTCATAATAGATTTTTCTAACATATTCTCTTGAACCGAAATTGTCACAATTTTCAATAACACATTCAATATATGCACAATATGAAGGCGTGAGCAAAGAGGTGGCACAAGAAAATACGGGGAACATGTTTTTCTTGTAGCTGCTAGTAGCTACCTCCGAATCAAATGGGCTACATTAGTCACAGGTAGCATTTGATTCCTTGCAGTTACGCTCGAATCCAACTGCTAGCTTTTCTTAGTGCATTATCACAGTTGCTTTCAATGAGGTTCTGCCAGATGCAGGCTTTGATTCTTCAATGTGTAACTTCAGTGTGCTCTTTCCAAAGGGAAGAGGAAATCACACCTTTGCATGTGGGATAGTGAATGAAGCCAGTGACACATCAGGCAGAGGCTATGATTTCCCACTGAATGTGTCAGGTCTGCTTTTGTTCTCTACCTTCAGATCTGCAAGTACTCAGCACGCTTAATTCCAAAGTCTCCCATATCAGGGTGCAATCCTAACCTGGAGTTAGGCTAGCACAGTTAGGCTAGCGAAGTCTGGCTGCCACAAGGGACACTGTAAAGTATGATGGGGTCACTCAGAGTCAAAGAGGCCAGCACACAGATGTACACCATCTTCCCTGACTCTGAGAGTGGTCCAAATGTGCTTTACGGTGCCCCTTGTGCCGGCCAAACTTTGCTGGCTTAACTGTGCCCGCCTAACTCCAGGCTAGGATTGCACCCTCAGTCACTGCTGAACTGATGATGGAAGGACTGGGCATCATTTACTAGCCTACCAACAACCGTGTGTGTGTGTGTGTGTGTGTGTGTGTGTGTGTGTGTGTGTGTGTG
>JAJKFI010000028.1:7243507-7258025 GCA_029204185.1 Lerista edwardsae | reverse complement strand
ACACACACACACACACACACACACACACACACACTCCCTCACTGTTGGAAGGCAGCCTGCAAACAGTACAGCTTGTGCTATCCACTATAAGCCTAGGAGGCCAAATCACCCTGCAACCTCCAGGCTGCGGGAACTGGAAACCCTGAAACAGCACACACAAGTCCCTGAACTAATGTTCTTTGCATATGCCCTAAGGCAAAACCTTCCTGCTGCTTGGAATATACCATGCCCAGGTGCCAGGGTCTACTAGAAAGACTCTCCTTTGTATCTTGCCAACATCAACTGAGTGTTTGGTTAGTTGGATTCATTGGGGAGCCTTCTCTGTGGCCATATCCAGGTTATGGAAACCTTCCAAGGGAAATATGCCTCACCTCTTCCCTGGGTTTTTTTTTCTTCACTGCCCAGTTAAGACCTCCCTGTTTTGGCAGGTTTTTAAGCATTTATCTTATCTGAATCTGACAGTCTCCCTAATATTGTTAAACAGAGTTTCACCTTCTGTTTTGGCAGCTGTTATTTTGGCTTCTGCCTGCAGTACTGATGTTGTTTGACTAATTGTTTTACCTGCTGCTTTTTTTTTTCTGTTATACGTCTTGTCGATGGATTGTTTTTAACCTACTGGTTTAATTTCTTATTATATGTTGTTAAGTTGTCTTGAGCAGTGGTTAGAACACTTCTGGAACAAGTCATGGAGTCATGGAGTTCTGGAACTCTCTGGCCTTTGAAGAGGAGCCATTTTCAAGACAAAAACTGACATGGCACTGCTTTCCTCATGTGGAACCTAAGGATGTACATATTCATTTGCCACAATTACGTCACCAAAAATGGCCTCCTGTTGTGAATGATCCCACTCACACCACAAAATGTGGATATTCCAGCTTCCTGAAGCAGCGTTGGATATGGCGCAGGCCTGTCAGCCTCGCCACTCTGGCGCTGCTTAGGATTGTGCCCTTAGTCTTCACACTTTTTGTGTGTGTACCTGTTAGCTGTGGATAGGAGCAGAGGAACCTATAATGTGATGGTAGCAATTCACGTGGTATATATCCAACGCTGCTTCGGGGAGGCTGGACCTTCCACAGGCAAAGGCACATTTGCGCCCTTACCATTTGCCCTTACCATTTGCGCCCTTACTAAACAGCAGGCGCAGATCCGAGGAGACCACATTGCCCGAATCGGGGCTGTGCGGCCTCCTAATCAGGCTTAGGATTCGGCTTTATGGCCGAATCTGGAGCCCGCCCACATCCCGGGCCGGCTCACCTGCCAACCCGCCCATGTCCCGCCCTCATACTGCCCACAACCTCCCTCCCCCACCCACTCCCACCCCCATCCCAACATGGCGCCTCCCTCGCGCCGGCCGGCTTTGGCCGATGTGAGGGAGATGCTGCACAGGAGCAACAGGACAAGCGCTGCCTGCAGCTCTGATCCCCCACATCAGCTCAGCATCCCCACATCAGCACTAATGACATCATGCTGACGCTATGATGTAGCGTTGGCACGACAAGCAGGGCAGGATTGCGCTGCCCATAATGATGATGATAATTCCTGTGGCAAATAGTTCTACATATTATTGTTGGAACAGGAATCACGGACCATAGGGAAGCCATTTTTCATTTTAAGGACACAATCTTAACCTGGATTTATGCTGGCACAAGTCCCTTGTTTGGAACACTTTTGGAGTACATGTCTGTGTGCTGGCCTTCCTGGCTCTAAGGGCGCAATCCTAACCTGGAGTTAGGCCAGCACAGTTTGGCCAGCAAAAGGGCCACCATAAAGTTGCTTTTTGACCACTCTCAGAGTCAGAGAAGCCAACACATGGATGTGCGCCATCCTCCTTGACTCCAAGAGTGGTCCAAATGCACTTTACTATGGCCCTTATGCCAGCCAAACTTTGCTGGCCTAACTGTGCCTAGCTCCAGGCTAGGACTGAGCCCTAAGAGTGGTGCAAATATGGTTTATAGTGCATTTTTGACACTTCTGTGCCAACAGATTTGTGCCAGCCTAACTCCAGATTAGGATTGAGCCCTAAATCCCTATGGCAAGCAAGTGCTTTACTCTCAGTAGCTATATTTTTCTCATTCATTTATTTGTTACTTTATCTAAAGACTTTTGTCCTGCCTTCCTAGCCCTCAAGATGATCTACATGTTGTTCAGAAATAAAAGTACAATAATCAATGAAACCATCAAAACGTAAAAATAAATGTCAGAAAAACAATAATCCAATGTTTGATTATTTGCAGTTCAAACCAATAATCAAAAACTAAACCAACAGAATCTAAAACAAACTTGAGAGTGCAGGGGGGAAAAACAATAAGTGGAGCCTTAAGTGAAATCCTGCCTGAATGAAAAGATTCAGCCGCCATAGTTTATGTCCCACAATGCCCTTGACATTACATCAGTCCAGGGCATTTTGGGGGAAAACATGCCTGCTACTTTGAGGCAACCACTGGGAGGAGCTCTGACATTCATTTTACATTTTAGAAACAGTTTAAAGAAAAGCAAGGGGGGAATCAGCAACCTTGTTCCAACATCGTGTAAGCTCCTCTGCCCGCCATCACAAAAAATGAATGGGGAATGAAAACAGAATTTACAATCAAATAAATATAAGTGTAATAGAGGATGAAATGACCCAAAGCATATCCAACGAAAACAAATGGCATATGGTACCAAAAAAAAAAAAATTATCTTGCACTCTGAATTGTTTCCAATCCACTGCAAAACACTCTCCAAACACTACTACAAACATTTTCCAGCATTGTTGGGCTTAAAAGAACTGCAATAACAAAGAAGCAGCACCAATAAAACTAACAAACAGTAGAAACTGGAAGCGACAGTTTTCAAACTTCTGTGCTCCTTGACTGAGCTTACCGGCCACAGCTTTCATCATGGCATGTCAAAAATGAACACTCACGCAGAACAGTTTATTATGTCAGATGAGACATCTGCTGCTTGTTTGGATGGCAAATTGGCAAGCCTTTAATATTGTCATATTGATCCAAAAAGACAGTAAACAACCAAGTGGCCATGGAAACCACACACAATTTTTTCCTGTTGCTTTATTCCTAATTGTGAGCTTAACTCTGGCAACTACAGCCACATTGGCAACACCAGAGGACGCAGCCTTCTGCTTCCCCAGAGATCAGAGGCAGTCTGGACCAAAACAACATGTATCCCTCCAAAACATTCTCTTTCAACTGCTTCTCATGGATATTAAGGGGTGGGGTGATGGTAAGGAGAGGTCTGGTTTTGCATTCTGGCCATTCTGCTATGGGTGCGAACAAGTGACGTGCAGGAATCTGTGCCAAGTATGCAAGTCTTATGTACCGTATAATACTGGACCACCTGCCTTTTTAGAATGTTGCTGGTGTCTGGGAGTTAAGTCAACCGGGCCAAATTATTGTCTCTCTGCCTGCGTTTTATGAGCCTTGTGTCTACAGGTGCAACGCAACCTAAGTCTGCACCATTGTCCAGTAAATTATATGATATCTGTTCAAATGAAGGGAATGCTCATTTGTTCTCACAGTTAACAGCATATGTGTATTGAGCTTGGAAGGGTTTGGCACCTCGCTTGATGCAGAGATGTGCATCTCATGCAAACGATTTACGCGCTCTAGAGAGAGAGAGAGAGAACAGGATGTTCCCCAGTACGTCGCTTGCGCAAGAGCAAGCATAAATAATGCTCTTGTCAAAACAAGACCAAAGACACCTTGCACGTTGTCACATGGAATGATGCGCTTTCTTGATTTGATCTGCAACATCTCCTTTTGAAATACTGTACAATAGGCTCTCTTCAGCAGCAGCCTGCACTGAAGATTGGAGGAAAACCCCTGAACTAGGGAGTTGAAGGCAGCTGAAGTTTTCCCCATTGTTTTTGGATCAGGCCTCTATGGGGTTGCCATATGGGATGGGGGTTAGCATACACCTGAATCCATCTTGCAAAATGCAGCACATACTTAATATTAAGGACAGGGTAGGTAGTCACCAGGCCTATTTTTCATATACACATTAGCATGTACACATAAGGTAAATCAATTTCATGTGCTGTGACCCTGTGCAGTAGTCGATGGCACAGTGCAATGGTTCAGCATGAAAAGTCAACAGAGTTGAGGGTGACAGTGCAACAAACACGTCTTTATTCTAGGGATAATTTACATATGCAGGAAAGGGGGATAAAAAGCCATTTTTAGCCCAATCCTAAGATGCACTGGTGCAGCCAGACCGCATGACCTGTGTTGCATCCAAAGCAGCTTAGGAGGCAACTGGAGGTCAACTCTGGATAAGGGGATATGTTTTCCCTTACACCGAACAAAGCAGCAGCCACCCCAATGGGGCTTCTCCAATCTACACCAGCCATATAGTTGGTGCAAATCCAGGAAGCCCATGTAGGGTTGCCCAGGATGGGATGGGGGTTAGCATACAGCATGTGCTGCTGCCACCAATCCCATGGCCGCCTGAGCCTGATCTCATTCCATCCCCCCTGCCCAAAAGTGCCCCTGCCCACTTCTGTTCCACTCTCCCACCACCCTCTCCCAACCCTTGCACTGCCCCCCACACACTTACCTTTGTCAGCCAGCACAGGGGGCAGATCCAGCGCTGCTGAGCCAAGATGGACCTCTGTGCTGGCCCAGCTGTCTCCCGAGTAGTCACAAACGTGCCTTATGGCACATGTGGAACATTTGGAACCGGCACAGGGACAGTTGCGCCAGGTCACACTGCAGTTTGGATTGTGCTGTTAATGGCTCTTAGGGCACACTCCTAAACTGAGTTAGGCCAGCGGAAGCTAAGCCAGCAAAGTTTAGCCAGCACAAAGGACACGTAAAGCACATTTGGACCATTCTCGGAGTCAGAGAGCCAGCACACAGACATGAGCCATCCTTCCTGTCTCCAAGAGTAGTCCAAATACGCTTTATGGTGGCCCTTGTGCTGGCCAAACTTTGCTGCCGTAACTTATGCCACCCTAACTCCAGTTTAGATTGCGCTCTCACACACACAATTTACCAAGCTATCCTCATTGGCACCAATTATGACTTGTTACACCATAGCTCAGCCTCACCTTGGCCCTCTAAAAACTTCCTACATTCTACCTTTGACCATATGATGTTCAAGAGCCTCTTTTATATGAAGTGGCATCACTAGAGTTCATGTCACCTGGTGCGGGATGTCAGCACATCACACCCCAAGATGGATCTCCTCTTCCCAAACCATACAGAATAAATTACAATAGCATATGCACAATCTAAATGTAGTGTTATTACTAGGGTTGGTGTTACACCCCCCTCAACTTTATTTATTTGTTTAACTATAGTACAGACGTGAGCCATCCTCCCTGACTCCGAGAGTAATCCAAACATACTTTATGGTGGCTCTTGTGCTGGCCAAACTTTGCTGTCTTATCTTATGCCAGCCTCACTCCAGTTTAGGATTGTGCTCTTAGCCATGCATACAGTTAGGGCCTAAATGTAGTCAGTTGTTGTGTAAGAGAGAAGGGAAAATCCTATTGGGCTGCCCTGCCAACAGAACACATTGAGCTCTTAACACCAGTGCTCCCCAGATCTTTATTGGCTTCCAGTGGGTACAGTTGTAGGAAGAGCTGAAGCTGATGACTTTGTCCACCACTGTAAAATAAACCATAATGTAGAAGAACCACAATGTAAAATAGATGCTATAAGCAAGCTTGCAGAAAGCAAGATCAAATCTTGGCCATGTTAAAATCCCACTTAACACCTGCACATTCCAATTTAATTCTGGCCACTAAACACCATAACAAAGAGGAATGAATGTCCCACAGTGCATTGGGATGATGTCTGAGCTTGGTGAGACTCCAAGACAAAATATCACTGAGAACATCTTTTGATTTGCCATCATCACGTCTCCTTGTTACGTGGAGATTACACAGATGCAGTACTGAAGGTGCTAGTTTGGCAACTCGTTGCCCAGTTTGGAAATTGTGGTTGGCATTGTGGAAGAAGCAGGTTCTGGGACTTACAGCCCAATAGTAATGGGTAATGTTTGCCCCCTTACCTCAGGGCTGCATTGCGGTTGCATTGGCACTGGAAAGTTAGTGAGGGCTGGTCTGATAGAATACCTAAGTTTTTTGGAAGTGAGTGATCCATGTCAACAGCACTTTCAACTGTGCCCAGAAGCCAATAGAAAGCCAAACGCTTGGAGAACTAATGTTACCTGCTCCCATAAATGCGCTCCCTGTGACCAAGGCAGCAAGTTTCATTGAAACTAATGAGGCTATGCATACATAAATGAGATTAGAACTGTGAATAGTTAGGAAGTGGGAAGGATAGTAGTCCCTTTTATTTATTTACCTACTAGCTTTTTGATACCCGGCGTTGCTCGGGTAACAAATGTCATCAGGACCGTCACCAATCAGCTTAGCGACCCTGAAAACTGTGGATTTGACAGTAATGTTGGTCATTTTGGACATTTTGTTTTGCACCCCTTCTAACCCCCAATGCCGAAGGGGCCGAACCCGGAGTCCAACGGCGTCAGGAGCGTCGCCACTCATCTCGGCAACTCCGAAAACTACGGATTTGATGCAGATATCGGCCGTTTTCGACCATTTTCACATGGGGCCCCCTGCGCACCCCCACCTCTGGGGTCGCTAGGGGGGTCGTGCCCCTGCAGTGTTTGTCGCCAGGCCATAATGCGTACGCATGCCAGCTTTGGTGGCAATCGCTCTAGGCGTTCCAGCGGGTCAGTGTGGATGTTTTGTTTTGCACCCCTTCTCACCCCCCCACGCCGAGGGGGACTCAAACGGTGTCAGGTGTGTCAACACTCATCCTGAAGACCCCAGAAACTATGGATTCGATGTCGATTTTGACCATTTTCATGCGGGTCCCCCCACGTACCCCCACCCCTGGGGGTAGTAGGGGGGCTGACCCCCTGTAGTGTTTGTCGCCAGGCCACAAGGCATGTGCGTGCCGAGTTTGGTGCGCGTAGCTCCAGGCGTTCCAGCAGGGCATGGCGAACATTTTGTGTTGCACCCCTTCTCGCCCCCCCACACTGGGGGGGCCAAACCCGGACTCCAACGGTGTCTGGAGTGTTACTGCTCATCCCGGCGACCCTGGAAACTACAGATTCGACGCCGATTTCGGCCATTTTCACGCGGGGCCCCCCGCATACCCCCACCCCCGGGGTCGCGAAGGGGGCCTGACCCCTGCAGCGTTTGTCGCCAGGCTGCAAGGCATGCATGTGCCGAGTTTGGTGCCAATCGGTCCAGGCATTACGGAGCCTATGCGGAATATATGTACACACACACACACACACACACACACACACACGTTCTTTATATATATAGATTTGTATTATACGGAAGGAAAACTCACAGCCCAATCCTAACCTGCTCTGGAACAGGTAGGCTGACTGATCTGCACTCTATCCAGGGTAGGAGGTGACTGCTGTGCAACATGGAGTAAGGGGATATTTATCCCCTTACCCTGTGTCCCGTGGCAGCCACTCTATGGGGCTAAATTGCTAGCGCAAATCCGAGTAGCCCGATGTAACACTAGGCTGGCTGGGAAGGGGATTAGGATCTGGCTTGTCACCAGGCAACTCTCACCTGCTTTCCGGGCCCTGTAGCCCACCACCTCACTCCTTCCTTTCTCCTTCACCTCCTTCACCTTCCTCCCTCACCTTCCCCTAGCTCCAAAATATCCCCATTCCACTCTCCTGTCACCCTGTCCACACACATCCCACACCAGCCTGCCTCTACCAGGTCAACTCACCTACTCTGGGGCTGGATCTGGTGTGGGCAGGCCTGTGCTCGTCCATGTACCGACCTACCTAACTCTTGAGGTGGCATGAACATGCTTTATGGCACATTAGCGACACCTGGGAGATGACATCAGTCCTTTGAGCTGGCCTATATGCCAATTGGAATTGTGCCATTAATACAATAAGATGGGCTTTAACATATATGCCTCCAAAATAAATTAAACCAAAACAAAGATATAGTTGCTGGATATATATAATATAAAATATGAAAACTAAGCAAGTACAAGTGTTGAAATATCTGGAAAGTAAGGTAACACAGGATGGAAGATCAAAAGCAGAATAGCTGTGGTGAAACAGTTGTTTTATATGGCAAAACACCTTCTGGCAGGCAGGCGAAATAATTTTACCTCAGCAAAACAGTTGTATAAAACATCCATATGGAATGTAGCTCTCTATGGATCTGAAACATTGGTGATAGCTAAAATGGAAGAAAGGAAACCGTAGGTGTTGGGAAGGTGATGTTTGAGAAGAATGTGTAAAGTGAGTTAGATAGAAAAGAAAAGTAAGGAAGAAATATTGAATAGGATTGGAAAATTAGAACTGATGTAAAGTTTGAAGAGGAGTCTATAAAATGTAGCAGAAAGTAATGAGCACCATTCAAAATATAATGGCAGAGCTATGAACCCCTGCTAACTTGGTCAAGAAGCACCTTTTAAGCTACAGTTCTCTTAGCTACAGTAGTGTAACAAGGGGGACAAAATGGTGAGTGCTGCAGGTGCCACAACGCACCTTGTAAGAGGCCCCTCCCACTTGCAGTCAGAGCCATTCCGGGTAGCGATGGCAACACACAGGTGCTCGCCAAACCAAACGGCCTCTCCTGTGTGTTGCCATCGCCGCTCAGAATGGCTCTGACGGTGATGGGAGGGACTGCTTACAAGGCACATTGCGGTGCCTTCAGCCTGCAGTACTTGCCATTGGTCTCCATTCTAGCTCTACCACTGCTGCAACAAAAGCAACAACAAAAACCAGAGAATTTCGAACAGACAATTGAAGAGAGAAACGGAAAGCCTCATCCTAGCAGCACAGGAACAGGCACTTGCAACAAATGATATCAAGGCAAAAGTTCAGAAAACCAGTGACAACAGCAAATGTCACTGGCCTAACAGCCACATCCAAGCTCCACCCCCTTCCCAGACGGGGTGGTAATACCCTCTCCCCACCCCGTTCTGCCTACCCCCTGCCCAGAAAAGCCCGTGTGCTGGCTGAACTCGGCCAGCACAGAAGCAGCTTACTGGCTGCCTCCACTGGCGCGCCTTGGTCAACACAAGTGTTGCGTCGGCCCAGCACCTCTTCAGCTGGTTCAGACATGCCTTACAACAGTGGTATTCAAACTTTTTAGACCAGGTCCCACTTTTTAGAATGGCACTCATGTTGAGACCGGAAGTGATATTAACCTGGAAGTGATGTTTTGGCAGGAAGTGACATCATCAAGCAGGAAATGCTGTCATTGTAACATAATGAAATGACCCTCCTGAAATGCAGATTGGCATTCGTGGACTGCAGCAATTGTACAACCATGAAACATTCCTGACAGAAAGCAAGATTAGGACAAAATATTATATTATGTAAAATACTGAACTAAAAACAAAACTTTTTTAAAAATACGTCACTTGAAAATTCAAATTGTTAACACTACGAAAAGGAAAATAAGAAGAGTAAGGTCTACAGTTTCCAAGATGGCTGCTCCCAGCTTTCCGTGACCCAGCTGATATCAGGTCGTGACCCACCAAGTGGGTCCCGACCCACGGTTTGAATAACACTGCCTTACGGCATGTTCACGACAGCACTGGGCGGACATAGGCCACATGTGTTGGCCCAGCAGGTGTAGTGCCTTGGATTGCACCCTTAATCTGCAAGGCAGGAAGCCCACCTGTTTTCTTGATGGCATGCCCATGGCCAGCCCATCCAAGCTGGGAATCATCTAAGGCCTGAATCACATCTATTAAACCCACATGCTTCTGTTTGTTCATTTGGTATATAGTCACAAAGGCAGCAATTACACATAAATCATTCCACAGCAATTTGCACAAGCGATATGTTTTCTCATCAGCTAATGTTGCTGACCAACACTCCACACTGTAGATCATTACAGGAATGGTGGTTGAATTGTAAATTTTAGTTTTCCTTGGCAGCTTGTCAAATAACTATTACTATTCCGTTAAATCTCACCTTCTGTATGTTATCTTATCTTAGGCAATTACATGAATGATGATGAAATGAAATGATTGCAGGACACTTGTAGACTTTCAAATATATACTGTACATTACTTTTTTTAAAAAAAAAGTGTTGCATTTGTGTTTGTTTAGTCTATTTTTAATTCTTCTTCAAAGATTTTCTTGTCATACATCTTCTTGTCCTAGAAGTTTGTTAACAGCTTTACCCTTCATGCATTCAGGAATAAGACCCTGCACACTGGCCATGCCCCCAACATTGAGGCATGCACTGGCTGTGCACCAAAATGTGCAGTTACTGTACATGTCAATGGGCTCGACATCATACATACAGTTGTATTGTATACGAGTAGAGCACACTAAAGTCCAATGCATGGATGTTAAGGATGCCAGTGCACACCCTGATATTGGGAGCATAGCCAATAGCACATGGGGTCCTCCTAGTTCCTCCTGACACAAATACATGAGGGGAAATGAATGAACCGTTCTTAGATGTATCCTATTTGAAATTGTTATGCAGGAGTTCACTGAGCGCACAATCCTAACTTGGAGTTAGGCCCGCACAAATTAGGCCAGCAAGGGCCATTTTGGCTGGCACAAGGGCCATTGTAAAGCACGCTTGGACTACCCTTGGAGTCAGAGAGGATGGTGCATGTCTGTGTGCTGGCCTCTCTGGCTCTGAGAACAATCCAAACATACTTTACAAAGTCCTTTGTGCTGGCTAACCTTTGCTGGCCTAATGTATGCCAGCCTAACTCCAGGTTAGGACTACGCTCTGAGTTCACTCACAAGGTAGTCCTGCAAAACAATTTGTGGTGGTAGTTGAACCAACTACACATGGTGATGAGCTCATTCACACATCACTATGGGCCAAACTCTTGAAGTTTCATTTCAGCATTTGTACAGGCAAATTCTGAACGATGTTTTGTGGAAGGCATGTATGGAAAAACAAGACAGTTTAAAATTGGCCTGACTTGTAATAGTCTGCGAAAAACTTACAGTCCAATCCTAACTAGGACTGGGTTGCTCTTTATGACTGTGAAATACAGTTCTGCTGTTGAAAATGAATATATAGCAGTGCACTATACATCCTGCCGGCAGCCATTTTGTGTCTGCTGTGGCAAACAGTGGCAATGCTGGAGGTCTGTAGTTGCTGTCAGCTACCTCCAGCAGGAAAGGTAAGCTGGTGGCAGGGGCAGAGCGTGGCTGAGGGTGGTTGGAACAGGGTGGAGAGGAGAAGGAATGGGGAGTTTCTTGGCAGGTAAGGGGAAGGAAGAACGTGGAATGGTAGATGGAGGGATGGATTTGGTGGCTCCAGTGTGTGCCAAATCCTAACCCCCTTGCCTGTTCCTTTCCCTCTCCTTTACTCTTCTTGGACTTGTGCCATCAAAATAGCTGGCCCAGATCCAGGGAGACCCATTGCCCAGGGTATGGGAACAAAAATTCCTTTACCTTGAGGAAACCTTCACAACCCACCACCACAAGATACAGCATGTGCTCATTTGGTGCAGCAGCATCAGTGGTGAGGAATGTAGTTAGGATTGGGCCCTTCTAGAAACACATTTTGTTCACATGATCGAACCAAGGTACTTGGCATTTATCTACTTGCTCCAAAATATTTCACAACACAACATCCCAATACAGTCACAAGCTCTGCTGCTATCATCTTCCTATTGCAGATAGAAAGGATGGGGCAAGGTGGTAACAGCTTGCCTGAGACGACACACTGACCTCTTGCTTGAACTGGGATTTGGACCAGGGCCCCCTCAGTGCAATATTTCCCCACTGCGCTATACCCACTCTCAAAAGTCTGCAGCGGCTCCTGTCCCAACACATTATTCATGCCTAACAAATGTTTTGGTGTGGTTCTTCTGAGACCTCCTGAATTCCAATGGCCTCTTTTCAAAACGTCAACCCAGCATACAATATCTGGCTTGCTCCTGTGTCACCACGCACAAAATTGAGTACTTTCTGACAGCAGGTTGGCCAACTGCTCACAGGCAGCCTTTGGAAAACCATCTCCTACTCTTTGGCTTCTGCTTAGCTGACATCTGTTGAAGAAAGGGAGTTCACCACACCCATCTGTCAGTATGCAAACACTTGGATCCCAAGAGGAAGCATATAAAGGGAGGGAGTGCAGCTTTTCAATTTCTGTTTCTAGGGAATATTTTTTTAATCTAAAGGTCAACAAGAAAAACAAGGGCCACAATCCAGCACAAAGAGTTCGGCATCCTTCACTGTCCCCCTTTTAAATGAGATTTGAACCTACTTGCTGAATTGTGACCACTTAATACAATACCCCATGGGAGACCAAAATATTTCAAGTATTCTGACCTAACTCTGCTTTGCCTTTCCCTGTGCTTGGAGCCATCTTCTCCTTCAATCCTCTTTCAAGATCTGATGCTACAAATCCTTTTCTGCCTGTCTTGAACCCCACCTTAATGTGGCCATGTTATTGAGTTTCCATGCAGCTGTGAAAGCCTCTGGCAGGCTTGGTCCACATGGATATGTTCAATCTCATGGAAGAGACTGAAACCATGTAGCCCATACCATGCCACCAGGTTGTCAGGCCTCAGGAGAATGAGGCAAAGATGTGGGAATTTCCCATGTGATCTTATGGACCCACGTGGAAGAAGAGACAAACTTTCTCATAGCGACATGAAACCCTGATTATATGGAAGTGATTTCCAGAAGCAGCCACACCACTGACACAATGTTTGAATCAGGCCAATGTCTCCCAATCTCATTCCCACTGTTTATTCCTGTTCTCTGCAATATGTAATGAATACCAGAAGCTTATTGTGCAAGGATTGCAAAAGTATCTGTATCTTGACAATCTTATATAGAGTCTAGCACAGTGATTCTCAAACATTTTAAACTGGGACTCACTTTTTAGAATGGCACTCATATTGGAACCCACCAGAAGTGATGTCATTAACTTGGAAGTGATGTCAAAGCCAGGAGTGACATCATCAAACAGGAAGTGCTGTCGTGACATTATCAAATTACACTCCTGGAATTTGAATTGGCATTCTTGGATTGCAGCAATTGCACAACCATGAGACATCCCTAACAGAAAGCAAAATTTTAACAAAGCATTATGTAAAAGCACTAAACTAATTTAAATTTAAAAAACAACCCTCTCTTGAAAATTCAGAACACAATCTTAACCTGGAGTTAGGCCGGCACAGTTAGGCCAGCAACATTTGGCTGGTACAAGGGCTACCGTAAAGTATGTTTGGACCACTCTGGGAGTCAGACAGGCCAGCACACAGACGTACACCATCCTCTGAGAGTGGTCCAAACGCACTTTACAGTGGCTGTTGTGCCAGCCAAACTTTGCTGGCCTAACTGTGCCATCCTAACTCCAGGTTAGGATCGTGCTCTCCAAGTGTTAACACTCACAAAAAGAATATAGCAAGAGTAAGGTCTGGAGCTTCCAAGATGGCAGCTCCCAGCTTTCTACAACCCACCTAACATCAGGTTGCAACCCACCAAGTGAATTCTGACCCACAATTTGAGACACACTGGTCTAGCACAACATCGTTCCTCCATCGTTATTGAATAGAAGAAGGAACTGTGTCATTTTTTGTTTTCTGGAAGGGCTCCTATGTTTTTAACAACTACATTACAGGAAGACATTAGACAGGCATAGGCTCTCTCAGCATGGAGATACAACACTTGCCAGATAAATGCATATTTGTCATGTTAAAACTGAATCCTTGCCAGAAAAAAAGAGGTGGAAACTTGAAGCAGTGGGTAACAGAAGCTCCACTATGGTTAATTTAATAAAGACAAGATTTTTGTATAAATCCCTGACTCATGTCATAGCTGATTTGTATTTGATCCAAGCACCCTGCCATGCTCCGGCTTACTCTTAAATCTTCCTGGAAGCAGGAATGAGACTACAATAAACCTGTGAGCTTTAATACTGTAACAGCAGGTAAGCTGGCAGATCATCATTAAACCTTATCAGTTGTGTCCATTTGACTGCATTGTCAAGCTGTAAATTCACTTTGGAGGTAAAGCATGTGCCTGCTGGTAGATGCCTGAGGGCGTTCTGGGAATTAACTCTGCTCTCAAAAACTATTCCAGTTATTCATGTGACTCAGCTGCTGAAACCGGGATCTTTTTGTGGTCACATGGCAGCATGCTGATTCAGTCTCCGCTTAAGCAGCACAGGATACAGGAAAGAGACACCTCATCAGAGAAAAAGCTACTTTCTCCATGCATATTAAAAGGAAATAATCTCTGGTTAGGGATTTTAAAAACACACACACACACACACACACACACACTGCCTATTGTGTGTGTGGCATTGAAGTGAGTCCAGAGGAAGGTGAATATTGCTGCGGATTTTCCGGAGGAGGAAAACTGCAGAGAGGGGGGAAAAATCATCTAATTAAAATCATCTAATTACCAAAAGCCTTTATAATTATTCCCCCACACAGTTGCCATCTTCATCTTTTAGATACAGAAGCAGAAGGGGAAGGGTCTGGAGGAATCACAGAACCTCCACTTCTCTCTCTCTCTCTCTCTCTCTCTCTCTCTCTCTCTCTCTCTCTCT
>JAJKFI010000028.1:7204560-7243497 GCA_029204185.1 Lerista edwardsae | reverse complement strand
TCTCTCTCTCTCTCTCTCTCTCTCTCTCTCTCTCTCTCTCTCTCTCTCTCTCTCTCTCTCTCTGTTGTCAACCTGGCCTGTTTGCCACCTGGAGGCCAAAGACCTCAGGCTGCTGCCACCCCACACCAGGTTGCTGCCGCCTCCCAATTCACCTTGTGATACGGTTCGAACGCTTTCAGACACTTTTTGAACAATACCTCCAATTTCCTGAGGAAAACCAGAAGTGTTGTTAAACAGCCTCCAGAGGCTTCAGATGGCCTCCAGAGGGCCAGGGACACTGTGCAGGCCGGCTACCCGGGGCATTTCTCCCCATCCCCGGCATAATGGCAGGACCACCACTGTTTCTAGCACATCTTCAGCAGACTGTGTAACCTTCTCAGAAATACTTTCAAAGTCCACTATCCAAAATCACCAGGCCAATCAGATGCCAGGAATGGTCAGCATGCTCTGATTGGCTCCTGACTGATCTCGGCTTTCTTTGGCGCAATGCAACAGAGTTTCTTATTTGAAATCTGGACCCTCTGTATGAAATCTGGACACACATGTACAGAAAACAGAAAGTTGCCTGTCACCTTGCTTTTGCTGCCCTAGTCAACAGAATTATATTTTGTCAAGCTCTTCCAGTAACACATATCAAATAAAGCACAGTTTTTGGGTGAATGCAGTTGAAACCACCTCCTCATGCCATGGAGTTTTACTGACTTGAGTGGGAAGAACCTTTTGCTTTTCCTGAGACAAATATAGTCATGTAAGGCAGAGCTGAAAGGACATTATCAGGCCATCTATAAAGGAACTACAGTGGAGGTGGGGGAAGACAATGAGCTGGAGAAACAATATCTGCCCAGATGATGAATTCTCCATTCTACACACACACACACACACACACACACACACACACACCTTTGCATGTTCACTACATTCCTACACTCCTGTTGGACTTCCTAGTACAGCTTAGTATCTGTGGGGGATGCAGATATTGAAACCCACGGCTAATGGACTCCATGAAAGGAGTCCAACGGGACCTCTGGATGTGACTGGAAGTGCCTTCCATTTGCATCAGGAAGTGTTCTGAGGCCCTTAGAGCGCTTCAGAACACTTCCCCGCTACCTGGAGATGTCGGAAAAGCACATTCACTGCTGGATCCTATCCTCCATGTCTGGCTTGGCTGCCCAACACAGAGGGCTCGCCTCTATGCTAGCAAAATGGCTGGTGCAAATGCAAGGAGACCCACTGGCTCTTTGGGCTTACCTGGGGGAAGGGGATAAAGGTGCCTCTGGCAGCTGCCTGGCTGCCACAGGATGCAGCGATAGCCATTTGCAGCTCAGGATTGGGCTGCCCATTAGGTATACATACAACCAGTGGCGTCCTCTAAATGATTTAAGAACAGGTACTCACTTTTGATTGGCACGTGTCGGGACCCGCCCACCGGAAGTGGCATCATAAGCCAGAAGTGATGTCGTGGCAGGAAGTGACATGAAAAAAGCCCTTTTTGAGGCCTCAGATGATTTTAAACTGACCCAACAGTTGCAACAGTATTCCACAGCACTCCCAGAACATGTTAAGGAGGCCTGGCATCATGTTAAAACCCCAGAGCAACTCATTTTTCAGTGGCAAGGAAAGGAAAGGCTCCGCTCGCTGCCTTCCTGGCTCTGAGAACATGCAGGCAACTCAAACATGCAGGAAATTCAAACGTTGCAGAGGGCAGAGTCGACGAGTGGGCGGGCGAATGGGCAGGGCCAGCTGTAATCCTAGAAACCGGTACTCGCGTACCCCCGCATACCCCCTGCATGACATCACTGCATACAACCATTCAGTGATTCTCCTAATTTCTGACTGGAAGTTTCCAAAAGATGACAATGCAGAACTATCATGGTGGCTTGTCATTAACCAACGCCATTCCTTGACACACGGTTTCTTCCAGTCCCCTGTACTTCTCAATATTTGCAAAACTGCTGAGTGAGATGATATTGAAATCTGAGATGCAATCAATACATTGATCACATCATGCTTACTATCTAAAAGTCTGCAAAGGTATGTATAAGATCATTGGGTATCATTACTGCAGGCACCAAGAAGTAACAGTCCAAGCCAGCTAAAATTCCTGTGTTTTTGCTTCTGTGTTAGCCATATTGAACAGGCTTGGGGGGGGGAGGGAAACATTTTCCAGCCCATTATCTAAACACAAATCTGTCAAAAATAATTGCACTGACTACAATAGAGAAATAATGTGCAATATCAGAGTGCTCCGAAATATAGAAAGCCAGAAGGTACATGGAACATTCAGATCTGCAGAAAAAATGTGTGCCTGGGAAAATTAGGGGATTTCCATTCCTGCAAGAAAACTGATTAAAATTCAGAGTGGAAAAAGTCCTTGACAGGCATGAGATTCTCAGCTTCTCAAAGAGGTGGTCTTCCATTATTACAGCAATTGATAAATCTGTAAGGGAAAGTGGGGACAACACTATATAAATATTAACCAATTATTAATTATTAATCAAGCAGCAAATAGAAACTCTTTTCACGAGAGAGAGAGAGAGAGAGAGAGAGAGCAAAAAATATAGATCCGCTGTAAGTTCTCTGGAGGAGAAGTAAAGTAAAATCCCCGGAGGCAAAACAATAATTGTTTTTGACCTTCTACAGTTAAGGAGGCATTGGTAAAACTTGACATAAACACAACCTGACAACCATGCGCGCCAATGAAATTTAAAGCAAGGCGGAAATGGGATAAGCAAATTCCTTTTTGTTCATGACCCTCAGCTTACTTTCCTTTTTTTTTCCCTCCTGAAGAATGACACATCAGAATCCTTCTCATGTCCTTTAAATCACTCACAAGACAGCTCTAGCCTTTGAAATGTGGACTCGCATTGCATTTATCTCTTCCAGTTAGCCACATTAGTGGTTCCTCTGTCTAGTTTAGAACAGCAACATTCAGGAAAGCATCAGCAAGCCAGCTTCAGCCTGCAAGAAAGGAAGCAGCAGGGGTCCATTATTGCTGTAATCGGGGTAGTGCAGATTCTGTCGTCTCTAAGTCAAAGGCTTTGTCTAGCAAGTGCAGCTAAAGTTTCTTTGAACGAATGGCAGGTGTTTGAATTTTGAAAGTACAAACCGGCAACCCTCCCAAAGTACCACAGTTTGTAAATACCGGTAGTTTCCTTCAGTAGCATAACCAGAGAGGGGCCATGTGGTAAGTACTGCAGGCACCGTAACACACGGTCACGTAAGTAGCCCCTCCCACTTGCCATCAGATGATGGCAGTGATGGCAGTGTGCAGGTGAGTGCCTATGTGTTGCCAAAGCTGCCCAGAATGGCTCTGATGGCAAGTGGGATGGGCTGCTTACATGGTGTGTTGTGGTGCTTGCAATCCTTGCCACACACCCCCTCTGGCTATGCTACTAGTTTCCTCTTTTCCAACTGTGTTAGTCACCAAGAATGTCCTCCCTGACTGTTTCTACCTTTTGCTCCAGGCAACATGTTGGTTCCTGTTTCATTTTTCATGTGGCAAAGTTGTAATAGAAGATAGGGAACAGGGCCTCAAGAAGTGGTGCCACCCTGCAACTCCTATTGAACTAGTGCTCAGACTGGGACCATGACTTGTAGTCTCCACCCAAGGCAAGTGACATCCAGGCAGAAGGAAGTCCCCACCACTAAGGCAGAGAGCCCCGCAGTCTGGGAGGGGGCTCCCCTTAAAACCAGAGGACACTTGTAGGTGGGCTATCTGGATAACAGGGCACCCCGCTCCCTCCTGAGTGAACTGGAACTCGGCAGATAAAATAATACTAAAACAACAAGAGTTTATTAAAATAAAATGGTACCAAAATGACAGAAGGGCAGTGATGTCATGCAGGGTGTACGCGGGGGTACGTGAGTACCGGTTTCTAGGATTACAGCTGGCCCCGCCCATTCGCCCACCCACTCATCGACTCCGCCCTCTGCAACGTTTTAATTTCCTGCATGTTTGAGTTGCCTGCATGTTCTCAGAGCCAGGCAGGCAGGCAGGCAGCGAGCGGAGCCTTTCCTTTCCTTGCCACTGAAAAATGAGTTGCTCTGGGGTTTTAACATGATGCCAGGCCTCCTTAACATGTTCTGGGGGTGCCGTGGAATACTGTTGCAACTGTTGGGTCAGTATAAAATCATCTGAGGCCTCAAAAAGGGCTTTTTTCATGTCACTTCCTGCCACGACATCACTTCTGGCTTATGACGTCACTTCCGGTGGGCAGGTCCCGACACATGCCAATCAAAAGTGAGTACCTGTTCTTAAATCATTTAGATGACACCACTGCAGAAGGGGAACTAAAAGGACGGTATGACTGAGGTGGCTCTTCCAGGGCAACCAGGTGGAAGGTGAAGGCAAGAAGATTGAAGGGCAAGCTGTAAAACATAAAGCCGACATGACATGCCTTCCCTCATCTGCTGTTTATGCACACTTACCTGGGGGTAAGTCTCATTGAACAGAATGAAGCTTACTTCTGAGTAAACATGTGCAAAATTGTTATTCATGCTAGTAATTCATGCTGAGTTATTCATGCTAGTCCAGAATATTGGTTCTTACAGCCACACTTAATTAGACAGACAGGTGGGCGATCCTTGTTGATGCTCTTTCCCTTGGTAATGAGGAAGAAATTCCCCAATATCCCCTTAAAGAAATTCCTGATGGTCAAGGTGGTTTGGCATTAGAACAGATTGCCAAGGGAAGTAATGTCTTCTCCCTCACTGGAGATTTTCAAGGAGAAGCTTGACATGCACCAGCTGGAGGATTTCCTAAGGGGGTTGGACTAGATGATCTTATGGTCTTCCAATTCTATGATTCTATAATCATCATCTTTGTTCACTATTATATCAGAAATTCTGGAATATGGATCTTTTTAGAGACACATCTTCTGAGTATAAGTTTCAGACTTTCTAAAGTCATTGTGATGTGAAAAAAAATCAACAATATTCTCTTGTCAATCAGACATGGAACTTTCCCTTTTTCCAGCTTGAATACATGAGGAAATGAATAAACGTATTCACATCACATCAATAAAATGTACTTGCTAAATAACATGTTCTTCCACCTTAAATTTCCTGCCATCCTGGAATGGCCCTGATCCAATCTTGTAACTTGCAGCAATGACTCACAAGGGTTGAAGATCCAAAAGCAACAGAGCGTGGCCTGCAGAGATTTCAAGCGTCAACTATTTGGGAAAAAAACGGTTATTTATAGGGGCTGATGAGAAAGAGAGATTAAAGCATGAAGAGAGGGGGAGTGGCAAATGTGCTTCTCAGTGCAGGGCCAAATGTTTCGGTGGTTTCACTTTTCCTTGAATCCTGGAAAGTACCTACAGAATGACACATCCACTGGAATGGAACAGATCCACCCAAGTATATCAAATCACCCCACCCGCAGCTCAGTAGTTTAGGAGCAACATTTGCTAGTACAGGTGTGCCCTGGTATCCACTGATTCAGCATCCACAGTTTCAGTAATCCAAGGATACCATGGATACTGGGACTCCTATTAAAAAGATAGGGAAACATGACACAACTTTCTCTTTTTTTAAACTTTGTTGCAGCAAAATCACTGATGTTCCCCTATATATTGGAAAAGGCAACGCTACCCCGAGGAGATAGGGAATAGTATCAGCAATGGCCCCTTGTCCCAGATAAGCCAGGGATTATAGGGTTAACCCCCAAGGTATTTGCAAGCCTAGGGAGCACAGCTGCAGGCTGATAAGGCCTCTGGCTCTGAAGGGAGGTTAGCACAGGTGCAGATGGGTGTGGCTGATGAATTAAAGCCTGCCCACTGATTGGCTGGCCTCAGTATAAAGCTGTAGGCAGTAATGGGATCTGGGAATAAGATACTGGAACGCTGGGCGGGGCTTGGACGGGACTTATGTGTCATTGGCTGCCCGTCCGTTCGGTCCACTGCCCGCCCTGGCCTCGGAGGGATGCCGGCTCACTGGGTGCGGGGGGCGCGCTGGGTGCTCAGATGAGCAGCGGTGGGGTGCACTACCCAGGGGAAGCCCGCGTGGCCGGAGGGCAGCCAACGGAATGGGCGGGCTGCCAATCACGCGGAAGTCCCGCCCAGCGTTCCGGTACTTAATTCCCAGATCCCATTACTGGCTGTAGGAGAGGGCCTGGGAAAGTGCTGGCTGGCTTGCCTGTCTGATGGAATGCTGGCTGGCCTGCCGGACTGGCTGAAAGGAGACTGGATAAAGGAAGGTAAGGTTATTGTGGGGAATAACCATTGGGAGTCGTTGTATGTCTGCCACACCCCTGGAGCCACCAAGTGGAGGAGGCAGTTGTGGCTTGGGCAAGCTGACTGCCTATTGTTTGGTGGTGGGGTTGGTTGGTGCTAGAGTTAGGGTATTCTGGAGCTAAGACAGGGATGAGGGCAGTCTGGAGGAGGTTGGCCAGCCGGTGATCCCAAGCAAAGCTGCTGGAAGAGAGGAAGCCCAGTGGGTGAATGAACCCCCTCCCTCTTGCCTTTCTCTGAGGCCACTCTGGAGGGGAAACTAGTTAGCCTAGTGTGGGCATTGGGGCCTTTGGGGAGGCCCAGCAGGGAATTTGGCAGAACACCCTATCTTCAGGTATCCCCAGTATCCATGGTTTCAGGTATCCATGGTGGGGTCTGGAACAGAACCCCAGCAGATACCAGGGCATGCTCTTCATTCTGTACATTTGGCACACAAGCCTGAATATCATCAATCAAAGCTTGCAGAACTCCACATCAGTAGCGTCCGTGGAGGAGGGGTGGGCCACTGAGAGCGCAATCCTAAACTGTGCCGGATTGGCGAGGCTGGCGGGCCTGCGCCAAATCCAGTGCTGCTTCAGTGCGCTGGAGAGCCTCCCTGGGGTGTTCACCCTTGCCTCAGGGGAGGTTCCAGCTTTCCCATTGGTTCCAGCCTTCCCATTGGTTCCAGGTTCCAGGAAAGGCTGGAACCTAGGGAGGTTCCAGCCTTTCCTTGGATCTGAGGCACAGAGCTAAGGAAGTCGCGCAGCCCGAATTGGGGCAGCACGGCATGGGGATGGAGGCTTGAATGTGGCCTACTGGCCGCATTCCATCTCCGCCCCCTACTCCTTGGGCTGTCCACCCCACCCCACCCAGTTGCTCTCATCTGGGATCTTTTTCATGCTCTGCTCCTGAATGTCAGCCCTTTCCCAACAAGAACAAAAAGGGCAGCAGCTATGAGGGAAAGCAGTATCCTCTGGAATTACGATTGTGCTCTGCTACATGCTGGTAGCTTTTGAAATATTCCAGAAGCACACTGGCTGCTTTGATGGGTCCTGCTATCTAATGGGCAAAACATTTCTAGCTTTCCATGTTCTGTCTTTTATAACTATATATTCTGTAACTGTCAATCCCTGTAATACATGCTGCAGAAATATTTGGGAAGCAGCAGCAGCAGGAGAGGGGTGCTGCCTTCATCTCCTGCCTGTAAAATTCCCAGAAGGCAACCAGTTGGCCACAGGATCCTAGACTAGATGGCCTTTTGGTCTGATCAGCAGGGCTCTTTTCCTGTTCTTAGGCTTTCTCAATTCATTACAGCAAATCATGGTTGTTTTTGTGCATGACTTTATGCACGTGCATGTGAGAATGAGAGACAGTGTTAACCATGTACGTGGCACTTCAGGAATAGTATAAAGAACAAATTGCCAGTCCTATGCAGGCATGCCTAACTGGACATTCCTACTGCTCATTCCTATCCCTGGTTATATTAGAGCATGCAGCTAGGCCAATGGAATGCACACTGCATGTACCACATGTGCTGCTATCAGACTGCCTACCTGAGATACAGAAGCATATTTTTCACTTGCACCCCGTAGACTGCTCAATGGGCTATGGGTCTCCTTGGACATGCACCAGCCATTTTGTGGGCATATATGTCCAAGGAGAGAAAGGTGGTAGGGTGGACCAAAAAACGGGGGATAGGCCCTGGTGTGCTCATTTGCCATTGAGATCCTGTCCCTCCAGACCATTCCCCACCCCCTGCCTCCCCTCTCTTCTGCTTTGGACCTCATAGCCCATGTAGACAAATTGACTTCAGTCGCATATAGAGTAAAGAAAATGTGTGGCTAACTTAATGTGCAAGTTGCACATAGAGATAAGAAAACCTAGACTCAGCCTGTCACTCACCATCAACTCATAGGTGGCTGTAAGCTGCGTAGCAGCCAATGAGATTCTCCCAGGAGCTTTCTCAGGCCCCTGGGACCAGTCCCTATTGACTGCTGAGGACAGAAAAAAGTAGTGCCCATGCGACACTTTGTCCCCCTCCCTTTTTTCCACCCACCTATCCTCTTCCACCTCTTTTGCCACCCAGGTAAGGCCTGGGAGGGAAAGGTCAGACAGGGCTGGCTTGCATGCACATGAAAGAACCAAGTGAGGCATGTGGGGGAAGGAGAGGGGCCCAGGCATTCACAGGACCCCAGAACCTCACCTTGCCTCATGGCCTGGGACAGCCCGATGCTGACAGTTCCCACCACCCACCGTTTCTCCACTGAGCTAGAGAAATGGTGAAATGGCCTCCGGAACTGTGTTCCTTGATGAATGCTTGTTGGGCTAATTCTCTCTGGGATGCTGAGGACGATACGGGCACTATGTCTTTAAAACAAACGGAAGTGGTTCCTCACTAGTGTGCTCTGGAGGAAAGTTCACTCCTGGGTAATAAAAAGGCATTGTGGCTAGCAGGTGACGTTGTGGCACAGAGGCTGCTATTCCTTGCATGGAGCCTTTGTATGACCTCCGCATGTTAATGTGTTATCTGAAAGGATTCAGATTTGAACTTGAAGCCACATGAATGCGACCTTCAAAGGCATGTAAGCAACCTCAGACAAAAGCACTTTCTCCTCCGTGTTCCGTCAAGTGGCCACCCAAGCTCTCTTCCCTGCACAGGCCTTTCTGCGATGAGTAGAAGCTGTGGCTGAGCACAAGGGCAACAGCTGGATCCTGTATGTCGATAAACTTTTGCTCAACTTTGACATTCAGCTCCTTCGCTGTAACTCATGGCTGTCTATGGTGTTCCCATGCCTCGAGAACTGCAGGCAGCAAACTCCCAAGGCAGAAAAGGGAAGTTCAGCAGGGGCAATAAGGTGTTTGTTTCAGAATGGGAGAGCATTTCGCTGGTGTTATTATCACAGGCACATTCATCCATGCTGCACACCGTTCACTAATGCACAAAGAAACACTGATAGGGAGAAAAATCACATTTCTTCCCAGAGGCAACCAGACCTTGGCTTTGTCTCGGGTCTCAACCCCAGTTTGGAGCCCGAGCCCACCAGCCCAGAGATCCTGAGCCAGAGATGCGGGAGCCCAAGATTCCAGGAGATACAACCAGAGCTCCTCATGGATCAGCCACTCCTATGCTTGGAACTCTGTGCTTCCCTAAGTGCACTGCCAACAGAACAAGAGGAGTACCATGGAGTAAAAGGGGACTGCAAGTCAGAGAGAACTGTCCTTTAAAAATTTGTCCAGTCTCCAGAAAGAGAGGTGGAACCCGGCCAGGGGTGGGTGGTGGTGGTTGAGTGGTCTAGGCCAAAAGGTATGTATGACCACATTACTCTTCTGATTCTTTGTAGAGCAAATTGTTTACTGGTAGCTTTCCAGTGTCCTGCTTTCTTATCTCACCAGCATCTGCTTGGGGTTCAGATCAGGTTATCACTTTGCCATGGCGTCTCCAGTGTTCGCCTCCATGACTGCTCTAGAAACCTACACGACTTTCCCTGTTTCTTCTGCCCTGGGGCTCTTATGCGCCTACACCATAAGGCCTACTCCTGTGCTCCCACCTTCCAGGGATCACCAAAGTTCTACTCCAAGGTTCAACCTGTGTTTGCACTCCGGGTGACATATTTGCTGGGCATCCCTAGCTGCAGTTAAGCCATCCCACTGCTTTGGCACCGCAGGTGGGAAGCTTTGCCTATAAGTTGTGACCACTGGCCACAAGACTATGTAGATTAAACGGAGGACATCCCTACTTTCCATTGCTCCTATTTGGTGCCATTTTTCTCAAAGCATGTGGCACGAATCTTCCCCCTTAGGGCACTCTGATCACCCTCTTAGAGATCCATAGGATAAAATAGAATTAATTTCTTGCATTGAGTCTAATGCTTCAGCTTTGCTTTTGAGATACTGTTATGCTGTATAATGTGGTATAATAAGGTATAATGTGCTATCAACAGAAAACGTTCAAATGGCGTTCTCACCAATGCAGCAATGAAAGCCCTATCAATCAAGCAGACAATATAAAACCCATTACACATATCACATTATAGTTGCTACAACTCCCAAGCATTCACTACTGAAACCAGTTATTAAAATATTACCTAATTATACATTTACCTGATAACTTGGCTTTCTCTCAAGTCCTATATATAATTAAGTTGTTTCTTTACATTTGGTGGTATTTCTGTTTATATGAGAGACTAGCCACCTTTTAAGTGGTGGCTTTTCTTGATGTCATTCCAGCTTTTGGGGGGAAAGAGGCCTGTGAGATTCCCCAAATGGTACACTCCCCCATACTTTGGAATGCGCACTTATGTACAAGCTACAATTCAGTGTATCACACCGATGGGCACAGATGGCCCAATCCTACTTAATTCCCTATGCAGAGATGCAGCAGTGCTAACATGGCACCTGCTGAATTTTGTGAGGGATTTTTGGCATCTTATCTGGAGACCTCCTCAGGATAAAGGAATATTTCTTACCTTTTCCCATGGTAATCCTGTGTCAGTCCGCCAGGTCTACGTGGACCTGCGCTAGCTCTATAGCTGGTGCTCATCCACATGGACTTGGGTTGGGGGATCAAGGCCAGGAAGGGGGGTTGGATATTGCCATGCACTGCTGCTGCCAATAGTGCCCAGCCCCAATCCGCCCTCATTGCTGCCCTATTCCTTTCCCTCCCTGCCCTGTTCTGCTCCCTCTCCACCCTCCTCCAGCCTCCCACAATGACTTAAAAGTGCTTGCCGTCTTCCCTGGCAGTCTTCCCTGGTTTGCTGGCGTGCAGACCAGGCCACTCTCTGGTTGTGGTGCCTGGCAGGCTGCAACGAATAGCTTGTCGCCTTTTGCAATAGCCATGAAGGGCATTATGCCACTGGGGTACTTGTTCTGGAGGTGGAAGGCCCTAATAGGATTAGGCTGTGGTTGTTTGGTTGCTTTTAAATACATATGCATGTATATGAATAATTGTCTGGAAAACATACACCAACACTGATGATTGTGCACATTCACATGGAAATATAGAGACTGCGCACCATTGAAGGCATGAATGTGAAATTAAGTGCAGAAGCTTTGTGAAATTCACAGGGTGGGGGATGTGAACTACAGGTGAAAATCTACTCCTCACAAAATTCTTGTTCAGACATAGCCCTGCACACACCGAAGATGTGCACATACCAAGGTGGCAATCAGAGGACGAATCTCTCCCCATCTTTAGCATTTGATGTTGTAGGCAAATACTGATCATGAAGAGGGGGCATATACGGCTAGCACCAGGGCAGCTGAGAGTTGGCATTGGCCCCGGGGCAAGATGCCTGATTGGCTCCCTCTTCCTAAATTTGTTTTATACAGGAAAGTTCGTTTTGTCATAGCCTGGGCCCCTTGGAAGCACAGGCCCCAAGGATATTGTCCCCTGACTGTCAGTCATGGCCAGCACAGTGCAATTTGTGATCTTTCTTGTGCACAGATATAATGTCTGAACTCAGTTTTCCGTCAATTACCCATTCTCAGGTTGGACTCGGTATGATGCACAAGTTTCCCGTTGATGCCAAAATCAGCCCTACAGTGAAACTGGAAAGGTGCATTCCAATAAAAAGATTTGGCATTATAAAACTTCATATTAGGAGCAGGAAAACTTCATAGTTCCTTATGCAGTTACAACAAGGAAACTTGGATGAAGAAAAAAGAGAGATGTACAGGCGTTTTAGCAGTGGAACTAGTGTCCAAACACTTGTATGCTTATCTCCAGTATATTCCCCAAGGCTACATGGGAGTGTGTGTAAGTACTCTCTCCCTCTCTTTTATGTGCCAGACCCGATTCATAAATCATACTTGCATGTAGCAAGTAAAAACATATTCTATTAACTGTGTTCTGAAGCAGTCACCAGCATGTGCAAGAAATCTATGATGAATACAGACAACCAATTTACTGCATGGAAAATGTGGGAAAGTTTGCTTGTTTCTGAAGTGTATTGCTAAAATAAATATAGACAACTAGGGTTGGTTTGTACTCTTCCATGAGTGTTATAAAACATCCTGTTTTCTCGAGGGACAAATCATTCTTTTAAAAAAAGAAAAGCTTTGAAGACATGTCTGGCTTAAATGTTCTGCAATACTTTGCCTCCTGCATGCCAGGCAGGGGAATTAACAAGCCCATGTTCTCTTTAATTGGAATTATTATATTTTCGTGTTCTTCATTCACATGGGGAGAGGGAGAGGATTTTGTTTGTTTTGTGAAATATATATTTTAGTGCATGCGTGGACTCATGCACACATGCGTGGACTCATGTACACTAACGCTGCCATTTGAAAAAAGAGTAAGAAACAGCCACAATATAAACTATGAGTATTGAAACCAACAGCACTGCACAGCACATATAGTACACAAATCAACATGAAAACCATGTTGTTGTTTTCAGACAAGATGCACAAACCAACTGATAATTTTAGAGATTATGGACTATTCTGTAGTATCTTGATTACTAAAGTCACACACCCACACCAAAAGGAAAATGAAAACCCTTCACAAAAACAAAGTAATTAAATGATCACAAACACATAAAGAACACTGGGAACTGGGAATTCTATGCAGAAAAGGCAGGGAAGTCAAGCCGTTCCTCAAAATGCAATTCTACATGAAAAACTGTAACCTGGAGGAATACTTTTCACACAACATCACCGCTCTTTGATTGTTACAGGTGGAGTCTCCCCTGCCAGGACTGCTTGGGATGGGAAGGTGCCTGGATTTTGGATTTGTATGGCTTTAGGAATAATTGCATAAATATAATGAGACATGCTTCCTTTTGCTCTTTTCACTCTTACCCATTTGGGTGTCTGCTGGCCTCTTTGACATTTTTCAACAATGGCGATGTAGACAGACACCACAGAGCAGAGAATAGAACTTGCAGCCTGTACATGGGAATGAGCACAAGACCTTCTAGCATTCACACTACAGAAAGTTTAAAAAAAAAAATCTTGGACAAAAATGGCTGGATTTTGGAATAGACCAGATTTTGGTTGTCCAGATAAGGGATCATCTTCCTGCAATACTACAACTATTCAACCTTGTGGAAAGTGTGAAAGCTCTTACAATTTGGTAACAAGACCAAACCCAATTTCATAACACATGAAAATATGTGGCAGAAAAAGTGTGCACCACTTATGTAGTCATAAAGCTGGCCAAACAACTATGTGGGGGTGATATAGATGACTAAAGTAGTAGAATATCCTGTCTCATCATAACTTGCTGGTCTGTATTCACCACTGTCTACTCCTCAATCTTGATAGCAATATTATGGATATCTATATTATGAGTCAATCCTAAAACATGAGAAATCTAAATATGATCAGACAAACAGCAAAGCCCACATTCCTTCTAGATGCTTGAAAAGCAAGGACTCCAAGCCACAGGCTTCTGAGTGGTCCTATCTAATCTAGATGGCTTTGATTTCTCTGAAGTACAGGTGTGTCCTGGTATCCACTGATTCGGTATTCAGTTTCAGTTATCCACGGATACCATGCATACTGCGACGCCTATTAAAAAGATCGGGGCACATTAAACAGATCTGTTGTTTTTTACCTTGTTGCAGGAAAACCACTGATGTTCCCCTAACTTTAAAAAGGTGTCCCCAGTATCCACGGTTTCAAGTATCCATAGTGGGATCCGGAATGGAACCTCCACCGCCGGATCCTATCCTTCGTGTTGAGTTGCGTAGCCTGACATGGAGGCCTTCTCATATGTGCTGGCAAAATAGCCAGTGCAGATATGAGGAAACCCACTGTCACCCTGGACATGGCCCCCCAAAAGGCAGCCCCCATTGAGCCCCAGGCTCTTACCTGGGGGCAACATGTGTACCCCAAGGTAGAAAATAGCCCCGCTGTACTCCTGGGCGGGCCGCTTCGGGGAGTTGATGCCTTGATGCCCGCCTTGATGCCCCCGCGGTTTCCTGCTTGCTAGAGACAGCCAGGGAGACTGGGGGGAACAGGCCACGCCATGGCCTAGAGGCGGGAGGATCTGCATCACTCCGGGCCTCCAAGACGAGCGGTGCTGGGTGATGATGTCACCCACAGAGCCGACTGTAGGGGTGGAGCCACAGGGGGAGGACCCGCCGACCCTGGCCGGGAGGCTCATAAGGAGCCTGGTGGTCGGGGAGAGAGGATGCTCCTCCTTGAGCTGGAGGGCTGGTGGATGGCGGCCTCTGACGAGCCGGGTAGTACTCCTGAGCTCACTCCCGACTGTGACTGGACTGGGGCCGCCCGAGCCCTGCTCTTTACGGAGTTGACTCCCAAGGGAAGACCCTCCTGGGGCTGGCCTGGAGCAACCCCGCCGCTCTGGTCCCACACTGGTCTCGAGGTACGGGAGCTGCCGGCCCGGACAGAAGGGCTGACCACCCATCAGCACCACTGCCCCAGCGACCGGCCCCCATCCGAAGGAGACAGCCTGGAGCACCCCCAGCCGGCGGACACTGGCGATCTATTTGAACCCCGACCTGGGGAGCCTGTGACTGGAACAAGGCTACCCTGGGATGAGAAGCCGAGGAAACGGAGAACCCGCCTCAGTGAATTTTTGCTCACTAAAATAAACCACCTGAGCTGCACTTTCACCCGTCTTGTTCGTGTTTTGCGCCGACAACTCTGAGCCTGATGCCGCCGCACCGTGAATACTAGCCTGCCCCCACCAGTGGCCGCCATGGAGGATGTGACACCCACCCAGAGGTCTGTGCCCTGGCTGGTGCCAGTAGGATGCAGCAGTAGCCACTTGGCTACTGCTGAACTCTGGCACCTGGGCAACTCAGGATTGGGCTGCCCATCAGCTCCATTGTTTTCAAAACAGATAACTTCCCCTTGTATGGGCCTGCAAGACATAGTGTTGTCTGAACTGCCACATGCACGCATATGAAAGAACATATGCACTCTCCTAAGCAAATGCACTTCAAGACAAGCATCTGTCTGTGGCAGTTTTCCATATATCCTCATCAAGAGATTGACATGATTGTAGTCCTTCTTGAAAAGTCTTTGCAGAAGGGTAAATGGCTGCAATTTCAGGAAGCCACCTTTATTTGCAAGGAATGTGTATTTATTTAGCTGGGATTAAGAGTAGGTTCTTGCTTAAAGGAAAAGACAAATAAAGTCTAAACAGGCTTATTCCTGAAGACTCTAGCTTAGAACCGGAATGTTTAGACAGTCCTATTTGTTGATCTGTTGGGTGGCAACACTTAGTTTTGGCAACAAACTTTCAACAGGTACAGTCAAGGTGTGCTATAAATAGAAGGCCTATAACGGGTGTCTAAAAAATTTCTGGAACAAATAAAGTTACAGCCATGAGCAAACAAGCCTCTTCCCCATAAATCAATGCTGTAATCAGCCATCATTGCAAAAAAAGATAATGAACATTTTGCACCCTCATTTATTTTAAAAAAAAATGTTAATAGCACTATGACACAAATCATCCTGCTTTGTAAAAAGAACAAATAGTATTCTGCACTGTGCTTCAGAACAGCCCACGCATGGCACAAGCGCCACTTCCAAACGTGTGGGAAGGAAGAAAAATAACCTTTGATAACAGAAGGAGTGTGGAAACACTCCTCCGTTTGTCAGAACAGGCCTACACACTGTGCTGCTGTTCATTTCATTTCCTATGGAGGAGAATCTGAAAAGTGCACCAAAAACACAATGATCCTTTCCCCCTCCCCCCAAAAAATCTGGACTGTGGAGTCTAACCATTATCGTGTTCAGTTCCAGTTTGGGTTCATCAGGAATGTTGCAAGGAATGTCTAGCTCAAAAGCTAATTAAAAAAATGTATGTGGTCGGATTGGTCTGTCCGGAAAAAAACAATGGTCTGAGGTTAGGTGATGCTTTATTTAGGCTTGCTTTATTTTTATTTTTTTAAAAACTTTGTTCCTTTGCTTGGTCTTCAGTGTAGCATTACCTGATTTTAATTATCTGTGGTCTTACAAAGGGTGCAACCCTTTCCAGCTCTTTGAACCAGTGTCACTCTTTTCCATGCAGAATACAGGCATGCCCCAGTATCTGCTGGGGTTGCCTTTGTAAAGATAGGGGTTGCCTATCTTTATAGGCAACTGGGGTTGCCTTTGTAAAGATAGGGGAACATCAGTGGTTTTGCTGCAACAAGGTAAAAAAGGAGATTTATTTAATGTTCTCCTATCTTTTTAATAGGCATCCCAGTATCCATGGTATCTGTGGATAACTGAAACAGTGGATACAAATCAGTGGATACTGGGGCATGTCTAGAATATCAAACTCTTTTGTTTGCAGTGTAACTCTATAAAATGAATATAAAACATGAGAAAATAACTGTTTATGATTTTTTTAAAAAGCATTTTACAAACACAATACATAAAACAATTTTTAAATTGTTTACATTATTAAATAATCAGGAAAAATAAAAGTTAAACATACCACTGCAAGCTAAGCACCTGATTAATCAGTCTGCATTTTGAATCAGTTAACACTTTTTGTGTTTAGAAATTTGTTTCTAGTTTAGGTTCAAGGTAGTTTAGGTTCAGATTCATTTTCACAGAAAATCTCTCTAAACCATTTTTCAGGTTCCGGTTCCATTTCCTGTTACTATTCAATCTACAGAGTATAGTCCTTCTGCAAATACTCATAGGTACATAAAGATTTGGCTTCAAATTCACAACATATGAATTGTTGCCTTCTACAGAATGGAACCTACCTAGCAGTTCCTGCTAACCTAGCAATATGAAAGCATGTAAAAATGCAAGTAGATAAATAGGTACCACTTCAGTGGGAAGGTAACAACGTTGCGTGTGCCTAGGCATATAGTCATGCCGGTCACATGACCACGGAAACTTGTCTTCAGGACAAACGCCGGCTCTTCGGCTTAGAAACGGAGATGAGCACCGCCCCCTACAGTCGGTCATGACTAGACCATTCGATTGGGGGGAAACCTTTACCTTTACAGAGTGGAAACAAAGGCATAGAGATGATCAAGCATGGATGCTGCCTCTTTAGAGAACCATAAAATGGATGCCTCAATCTGGCACGAGAAAGGTCTGATGTAACAAATGTTGCACATCCCTATCTGTGTCAGAAGAGGCATTGCCTTCGTGATCATCACAATCCTGATGTGGCTGTATATTGCAGCTACACACAAGGAAGGCTGCTTCTGTCTGCAGATCTTCCTGGCTGAATCAGGGCATTCAACTGTTGTGGCAACGTCTGTCCTCTCTGTCTCTTCCCCCATGAAGCTAGTTGCCTCACATGGTGAGGTGGGGGAGGCAACTTTTTATTTTTATTTATTCTTTAATCAATGTCCCTAGGACATGTGACCCCAGTAGCAGAGCAGGTACCCTTCAGAAAAAGGAGATAAGAAGGGGGAAGAACAACAAGCTTGCGACAGTATCTGATTTTTAAATAGCCTCAGGGCTTGAGGCAATTAGTTATCTGATTTTTCTATCACCGTTTGGCATCCCACCAGAAATTAGGTCGTGACCCACCAGTAGGTGCTGACCCATAGTTTAGGAACCACTGCTACAGATAATTAAGAGTCAAATCCTGATCTCTGCAGTGCCGGCGGTACTGCTAGCAGGGGATGTTGCAATGTATGTCCATGGCACCTGACAAGGAGCAAGTGCCGGCACTGCATCACTGCCAGTCGGTGCTGGCTCTCAGAGCCACAGAGACAACTGGCTGGGAATCCTCCAGCACCAGCTGGATCGGGGCCGAGGGAGGAGAGGAGAAGGCTTGGAAGGCGATAGGGATGGCAGCAGATGGTGTATGTCTGTGTGTTGGCCTCTCTGACTCCGAGAGTGGTTCTCAAGGAGGTGGGGAGTAGGCGGATCGGGGCCGAGGGAGGATAGGGGTGGCAGAAGCTTCTGCTGACTTATCTTATCCTCCCTCCTGGACCATGCAGCCTGACACAAGGAGACCCATTGGCACTGCACCAGTGTTACCCCAAGGAGACCCCAAGGTGTCGCAGTGCCAGTAGGATCTTGTGGTCGCCATTTTTGTGCCATTGGAGCCGTGAGCGCTGGGAAGATCAGGATTGGGTTATAAGCCTGCTGAAACCTGAAGTCAACACTTATTTTTTTGTAAGTTTTTGTGGGTGGCCATGTTGACCTAAAGTTAACACTGCTTAACAATGCCATAATGAACTACTTTGTATTAGGAGATGTTTCACTTATTTCAATAAAACGGTCCTAAGGATACCTTGACATTATCTCTGTGCCACAGAAAAAAGGCTCAGACTAATCATGTGTGTGTGCCAAATTGAGCTTTTGGCAGAGCCACTTAACAAGATAAAAACATCTTCCCCCCCAAAAAACTTAAATAAATCCTCTGTCCTTAACCTGAGTTAGGGCTGGATTTGTGTGGTTAAATCTGAGAAAGAAAATCTTGGAGAATAATATAGACTCTTCCCCTTCTTTTCCCCCAACCACTCTGGCTATGAAAAAGAGATGTCCCCTGAGATGCTAATTTGGGATTTAACACGGCCTCGTTGAAATATGGAGAAGTCAGGATTGTGCTGCTCATTGTACAACTTCACGACACATCTGTGTAATCTGCTCCCATTCTGCAGTTGCAAGTGTTGTGTGCATGTGTGTCACTGCCTGGGCCACCGAGGAATTCCCAATGTGACAGGTAATAACATAATCACTAGGTTCTATGGGAACTATGGGAGCTGGCAAAGGAGGGGCCAGTCAAACGCTGGTGGGACTTGCAAGGCAGGGTTAAAAGGGCAGAAAGAGGTGGAACAGAGGTGTACCTAGAGGGGATCACAGCACTAAGGGCACAATCCTAACCTGGAATTAGGCCGGCACAGTTAGGCCAGCAAAGTTTAGCTGGCACAAGGCCACTGTAAAGCACGTTTGGACCACTCTTGGAATCAAGAAGGATGGTGTATGTCTGTGTGTTGGCATCTCTGACTCTGAGAGTGGTTCAAACATACTTTGTGGTGTCCCTTGTGTCGGCCAAACTTTGCCGGCCTAACTGTGCAGGCCTAACTCCAGGATAGGATTGCACTCAAGCAAGCAGCTGCTCCCCCTCCTCTTTGGAGACATTCCTAGCAGCTAGAGCAAATCGGAGGCTGTGTTGGCTATGATTTAGTCCTGTGATCCCCCTCTAGGTATGCCTGTGAGGTGAAGGCTGGAAATGGGGGCAAGGAGGCCTAGAGTGAGGAGGGAGAGATGTATGACAAACAAAGGAAGAAGAAAGAGGGAAGGACCACGGGTGTGATGGGGCGAAAAAGACAGGGCTGCAGAAGGATGAGAGATTATGTCTCAAGATGGGAGAACAGGAAGGAGTGGTGGAAAGGAGAGAACAACACGGGGAGACAAGAAAGGGGGCAATCCAGCCCTGGGCATCTCCTCCAAGACATGAACCCCTGGTTAGTTCCCTAGGTCTGAGGGGCTGCCCCAGCCACCCCCACCCCCAAGAGTACAACCAGGGGAGACAGTCCAGCCCAGTATGGTCTGGCTGGGTATCCCCGCTGTGCAAAGCCTTATCTAATCATGGAGTTTGCTATGACCTGTGGATAAGTCGAGAGTAAAACTTAGAGGTATATGCAATTCTTTGAATTAGATAATTTTGGAAAAGCCCCAGTGACAGAAACCAAGGCAGCACAGTGAAGGACTAAACCCAGCCTGAAGGACTGTTGTTTCACGTAGCAGCAATAAATCCCTTATCCCTGCAATTAAGCCCTTGGTTGTGTCTGTCTCTGCCCTTTAAGGTCAATCCACCCCATGGGAGGAGGTGTGGGGCAGGGCCCACCACGACAATTTACCCAGTCTTACACAGATATACCCAACTCTCAACATGCCAAATATGCCTTTATAACCCATGATAATGCCAAGCACACCCACTTTTTGCGATGCCTGCAAAGATTTGACACTGTTCTGTTGTGAATTATCTAATGAGTGATAGTGAAAGGTTTGCTTTTCACCATGTGAAGGAGCTGCCATTTGAATCAGATGGAGTTGCTATTTTGACTGTGTTCCTGGCAGCAGCACACTCTCCTTTTGGGGTGTGGCGGCGTGGCTGAATAACTGCACATCTGTCTACTCGGCATGAAATTTGCATTTGAACAAGGCCACACAGTGAAATCTAGCATCTGGCTCTGATAGAACCCAGCAATGATCATGTCCCACCCAAACAAGACAGAATTATATATTCTATGTGCGGGGGGCGGGTCGGTCTCTCTCGCTCTCTCCTTCCTCCCCCAATATGATGACCACAACAGCTAAGGAGGATCAGGAGCCCTGCCCTTTCCTTCCTGATAGGAAAAGGCAATGCAAGCAGGAGCAGTCTAGAGGGGTGGGAATTTCAGGTTCAAGGAAAGAAATTGGAGAAAGTTTCTCACTGCAGCTTCCTGCTGGCAGCAAATGGGCCCTCTGGATTGCTCACTACAAGAACATCGAAAGCAAGCTGCAAAATGTGTCTTCTCTGAGGAATTCAGTACACTTCTCAGCAGGTTTTCCATGATGCTTTTCCCTGTACGAATTATAGGTCAGTAAACAGAAATACGATGTGGCTTCAAACAGTCAGATATTGTGAGTAATCAGGGTTGTTCAGACTAATAAGTCTATGATAATTGTCAGGGGAGGCCTCAATTAGGTATTAAGAACAGTGCAAATGTATCCCGTTACTCATTCACTGTGAATGATTCACCTTGCTCCAGATTTGCAATAGGCCCGGTGCTAGAGAAATTGTCCCGGAAGCCTCCAGCTTCCACCTCTTGCTGCAGATGCTGAAACAGAGATGCTGTACAGCACCACAGCTACCAATTACAGGGAACAAACTAGAATTTGGGGAACACTTGCAATGACAACCATCCTAGCTAGCCACTTAATTAGCAACCAATGCATCTTTTTGACGTAAAAGGGTGGTTTATTTATGAAGCTTCATGCACTGATACAATGGGAGTCATTCATTCTAATTAGTGATGGAGCTGCCATGTGGTTTTTTGGAGTGAGACAAAACAATGGCTACTCACAGGAAACGCATTTCAATGTATGTTTTAAAATTAAAAAAGGATATGTGTGACCATGTCAATTACTCGCATTCATGCTCAAAAAATAATGGCCACCAATTTGAGAATTTCAATATGTCATTTTATTTCTAGACTTATTCCCCCCCACAATGTCATCCTCGTGGAAATGACACAGTAGCTGAACATAAGAAGAGTCCCACTGGATCAGGCCAAAGGCCCATCTAGTCAAGCTTCCTGCATCTCGCAAGGGTCCACCAGATGCCTCAGGGAATATATAAGACATGCGCATCTTTTTGTCACTCCCCTGCATCCAGCATTGTCTTTCTTCTGATTGTCTTTGTTCTATTGCATGGATTGCTAAATCCTGGCTGTTGGTCTGGATCCAGCATTTGCCCAAATCCCTTCCCCTGTGAGCAGTACTGTATATACCATTCTGCAGCTCCATTGCTGCACTCTTCACCCGATCTGGGCATAGGGACACTCTGGGCAGTTGCATCTATGGTGATGTGCTGAGCTGAGACGTCATGCCATAGATGTGACTGCCCAGGTCACGTGAAGACTATAGCGATGGAACAGCAGAATGTTACATGGTGCTCAGGATAGGGAGGTTTTTTTTGTGGCACAGAGTCTAGTTTGGAGACTGCTGCTGTACTGTATTGGATGCTTTCAACAATAATCAGAAAAGGATTTTATCTTATAAAAAAGGCATGCACTATTGCCTTAAACATGCTTAATTGAAAGGGGAGGTCATTTGGACTAATTCCCACCCATGGAATGTTTTCCTTGTCTCTGGGGGTTTCATCACCACTGTGCTTCTCCTGCAGCCCCATCAGGTTCTCATCCTTATTTACAGTTGCTTTATTTTTCTCCTTCAACCAAGAGCAATACAAAAAGCAGAATGTAGATCTTAATTCAAGTTCTAAGGCCATTTATTATCTTCTTTGCCCATATGTAAATAATATGGAGCAATATGTACAGATAATCACTGTACAATTTCCATTCTATCCTGAAAAAAAGCTTTTCCTAATATTTTAACTTTTTTTAGAAGGAAAAAAAACTGGAAGGAAAAAAGCTGGGGGGAGGCGTGAATTCACTGGCCAAACTGAGAAAAACGCTTTTAGAACATTTTCATTTAGGACTTTTAAATTTAATGTGGAATATAAACCAGAGAAACTTAATACTGAAACTAGCCGCAAAGCCCTGGTGGTTTGGGGAAGGTTCAATGTATAAAAGGAGTAGTGGAGCCAGGTTTTCTGCAAAGAAAAAAACAACAGTTTACCAATAATCAGATTATAATGCTCTTAATAGTCCCTTGCTCTCATATTTCCAAAGCACTGTACAAACATTAGTGACTTCACACAACCCTTCTAGAGAATGAAGCACAGTATTTCAGAGCTACTGCTGGATATTACGGCCATTGAATACATCTGAGATTGGGCACAAGCTACCAAAATATGATGGGCTCTGTGGAAATTTCTGGCCTAAGGAAATTTCTTGAAGTTGCAAGACCAATGTCAATATTAAACAGAGAGCATCAACAACCAATCTTCAGCGCTTAGCTGAAGGCAGCACTTGGTAGCTGGAGTATACCCCTTAGAGCAGTGATTTTCAACCTTTTTTGTCTCACAGCACACTCACAAGGTGCTTACTTTGTCAAGGTACACCAAGCTGCTGGTGGAAGTCTCACAAATCTCAGTGACCCTACTAATAAATGGCTCTCCCCCAACTCCCAAGGCACACCTGCATACCATTTGGCATGCTGGTTGTGAACAGCTGCCTTAACAGATGCAAATCTGGATGGAATTGGGCGTGACATGTAAACAGTGGTGTTGTGAGGGGGTGCGCGGTGGGCAGGCCACACCAGGTGACGTGCACAAGGGGGTGACACCACCAGGGGCCAAAATTGCTAGAATCGTGGTTTTAAAAGATAATACCAGCATTGGAGGTGGAATTTCATGAGGAATTCAATGAAAAAAACCCAGAGTGTCATATCTTTATTCTATCAAAAGCTACGGCCAAAAAACTAAAAACTGAAAATACAACCTTTAAAAATTGTGATTTTTAAAAAAATCATTATTATGAGTCAGTTCTCATTTCCATACTAGAACTTCTATTTAATTGTGTGAGTGTCATCAAATTGGCCATGGGTTTTTGTTGGTTACTAATTTGTTGGGTGATCTGTACTATAGTTAAACAAATAAATAAAGATGATGCGGGGGGGGGTAACACCAACCCTAGTAATAACACTACATTTAGACTGTGCATATGCTATTGTAATTTATTCTATATGGTTTGGGAAGAGGAGATCCATCATGGGGTGTGATGTGCTGACCTCCCGCACCAGGTGACATGAACTCTAGTGATGCCACTGCATGTAAAAGAGGCTCTTGAACATCATATGGTCAAAGGTAGAATGTAGGAAGTTTTTAGAGGGCCAAGGTGAGGCTGAGCTATGGTGTAACAAGTCGTCATTGGTGCCAATGAGGATAGCTTGGTAAATTGTGTGTGTGAGAGCGCAATCCTAAACTGGAGTTAGGGCGGCATAAGTTAAGGCAGCAAAGTTTGGCCAGCACAAGGACCACCATAAAGCGTATTTGGACTACTCTTGGAGACAGGAAGGATGGCTCATGTCTGTGTTCTGGCTCTCTGACTCAGATAATGGTCCAAATGTGCTTTATGGTGTCCCTTGTGCTGGCTAAACTTTGCTGGCTTAGCTTCTGCTGGCCTAACTCAGTTTAGGAGTGCGCCCTAAGAGCCATTAACAGCACAATCCAAACTGCAGTGTGACCTGGCGCAGCTGTCCCTGTGCCAGTTCCAAATGTTCCACATGTGCCATAAGGCACGTTTGTGACTACTCAGGGGCCAGCTGGGCCAGCACAGAGGTCCATCTTGGCTCAGCAGCGCTGGATCTGACCCCTGTGCTGGGCCACCATAAAGCGTGTTTGGACTACTCTCGGAGTCAGGGAGGATGGCTCACATATCTGTGCTGGGCCAAACTGTCCTTTACGGTGTCCCTTGTGCTGGCCAAACCTTGCTGGTTTAGCTTGTGCTGGCCTAACTCAGTTTAGGATTGCGCCCCCTGTGTGTGTGTGTGTGTGTGTGTGTGTGTGTGTGTGTGTGTGTGTGTTGAAATGGTGAACACTCAAGCCTCCCAAATTCTATAAATGTAGTCCAAGTATCATTGGGTGGGGAGACCCTGCGAATTTCATCCAATGCAGTAAACCAAATTTGTTAATAGCAAATTTTTATGGAGGATGAAGAGCAAGTCCTTCTTTGATATGGCACCCACTTTATGGAATTTGCTTCCAATCATGATCCCCTCTCCATGGCTGGCTTTCATGAGCAAGTTAAAGACATTATGTATATATTCTTGGCTCTGTCTGCTGCGGTTTTACTTAAGGTCTTCTGGAAGGTTTGGTGGCATGGACAAATTTAGGTGCTGCTGTGATTCTTGTTGATACTTTTGATTGTGCTGGTGGTATTGTTATTGTTTTATTGCATTTTAAAGAATGTTTGCATTGGCTTAATGGCATTTTAATACATATGTCACTTTAGATAGTTCTAGGTGGAAAGGTATTTATATGTACATACATGTATAAATGCGTACTTAATCATGACCTTTTTTCAGAATGCTGAAGTGAAAGATGTATCACCTAAATTAAAGTCACGTTTTGTGTACTCTGCAGCAAATATTAAGACATGAATGATGGGAATGAGGCAAGGCCCACTTTATCACCACCCCCTGCCCAGACAAGATTATCTTTTAGGCTAATAGATATATGGGCTGCCAGCGGAAGGAGGCCTCAGACTGAGAACCTCCTGGGAGTTGAACTACAATGCTTTGCCCTTGAGCAATTTATCTTGAAAATCATGAACTGCTTTGGTAACTCTCTGCCTTGCTCCATCTCTTTCCAACGGAATTGGTCACTGTTCTTTTCCCTGTTCCTTCCTTCCCTTGCCAGCAGACTTCATAGCTGGGTAGCAGAAAGTTCGCGTGCATGACTTAGGGGGCAATCCTAACCAACTGCGCGGACCTGGCCACAGTGACCCACGCCCTAGTGACATCTAGATTAGATTATTGCAATGTGCTCTACGTGGGGCTGCCTTTGAAGACGGTCCGGAAATTACAACTAGTACAGAACGCGGCTGCTCGGGTGGTTGCTGGGGCACATCGGTTTGACTCTGTCGAGCCGTTGCTTTGGCGACTACACTGGCTGCCGGTTCTGTTCCGGGCCAAATTCAAAGTACTGGTTTTGACCTTTAAAGCCCTTAACGGCTCGGGCCCAGGGTATTTGAGGGACTGCCTCCTCCCATATAATCCTACCCGTACTCTGAGGTCATCTGGGGGGGCCCCTTTTGACTGTGCCGCCACCAGGAGAGGTGAGAGGGGTGGCAGCCAGTAGAAGAGCCTTCTCGGCGGTGGCACCCCAACTTTGGAATACCCTCCCCTTAGAGTTAAGAACTGCTCCCTCTTTGGCGGTATTTCGGCGGGGGCTGAAGACCTTTTTGTTTCAGCAGGCTTTTAGTTGCTGACAGGCTGGCTGGCTTTTTTGCATCCTTTTTATATCTTTGTACATTTTATGATCCATGGGATTGGCTTGTTGTATGTTTTAGTTTTAATATTGTTTTTAATTATTGTCTTTTAATTGATGGAATTATTTTATTGTGTTTTAATTTTGTAATGCCGCCTTGAGTGCCTTCAGGCAGAAAGGCGGGGTAGAAATTTAATAAATAATAATAATAATAATAATAATAATAATAATAATAATAATAATAATAATAATAATAATAATAAAACCTTCCAGCACCACGGTAAGGGCAATGAAGCTCTGACGTAAGGGAACAAACGTTCCCTTGCCTTGAGGTAGTCTCCGTGATTGCCTCCCAACTGCAGGATGCAGCACATGCCCCATTGGCACAGCTATGTCAGTGCTGGAAAATTGATTAGGATTGTGCCCTTAGATGTGATGCCTTGCCTTGTTCTGTCTGCCCTGTTTTGATACATTGGGACACACACAGACACTGGCAAGGCTTTGCCAGGACACAGGTGCATGAGCGACAGGTGAAAACTGTAGCCAGCAGCAGATGGAAGCAGACTGCTGGATAAGAGCAGGTAAGAGAGACAAGAATCTTAGGTCAGACACAGGACCTAACAGACCATGGACAGCTCCAAGGGCAGAAGACACTGCCTCCTTTCCTAGCATTGAAAGATCTTTCTGCACCTGGGACCCATCAGCCTTGCTAGCCTCTTGTCTTCACCCTACCCTGCCTCTTGCCTTACTTCAATTGACCATGGCTTGGCTTATGCTACTAATCTCTTTCCAACGGATGTATTAGCTTCATTGTGAATGTCCAACCAGGCAATGCTTTGTGACCTGCTACCTTGTTCAGAGTGCGCAGTCTTTGAAGCCCTCAGAGAAAATCTTAGGAGAGAGATCTTAAGCAATGGTGAGGTAGCTTGTTGGAGGGCTTGAGTTGGGACCTTGGGTGAACTGGACCAATGTCCATGTTGGACATGTGGGTCTCTTCTGCACTGGATTCCATTATCTTATCATCCCCAGATGAGATTTCAGATTCCCTGGGTCTCCATGTGACAGCATCCATTGTGGAGAATCATGAGGAAAAATTGTATTTTTGTTAGGGTTATTTGAAGGTTTGGTTGTTTATTTGGGGGGGAAAGAAGCAGATCTTTTGCCCCATTCACCACATTCACTTCCTTTTCACTGCCAGTATTTCCCTGATCTGTGATACTTCATCATCACTTGTTTTGAGAGATCTTTTGTTTCTGGAAAGAGTCATCCCAGCCAATCGGGGATCACATAGTGAATATTATATTCTGGTACATGATGTTTCATAAGAAGTCAGTTTTGGCTATTTACCACATCATAAAATCAAAATGAGAGCAAGAGTAATACTTCCTGCATCAGCATTGCCCTAACACTGAATGCGTAAACAGTTCTACCTGGTTATTGATTTGAGTTCAAAGTGAATAATAAAAATGCCAACTTCCCAATCCAGTAGTACATTTCACATTTCTCATGCAATGCTTTTTAAAAGCATTAGTGGTGGCGACTTACAGGTCCCATTTTTATTATCATCATACCACAGAAGACGGACAGTAACATCACAATCCTATGTAAGCTTACTCAGCCGCAGGTTTCACTGTATCCAATCTGAGTTACTCCCTGTAAAGTGAGCATAAAATTCCAGCCTAAGAGTTGTAATATTCAAGAACACTATGCTTCCTTTCTAAAATTCCCAAGGGTTATTGTGGACCAGTCACTTCTCCAGAGATGCTCGCAGTCACAACTCATTCAATGATGAACTATATCTTGTACTGATTTTTTTGGTATCGGTAAATAACAATAACACAATAACAGCCCAATCCTAAGCAGCGCTGCAGCAGGCAGGCCAGCGGGCCTGTGCTGGATCCAGTGCTGCTTACAGGGAGAGTGGAGCCTCCTCAGCATAACGGCACATTTGTGCCTTGCACGTGGGGAGGAACCAGCCTCTCCTATGGGCTCCTTGGATCTGCGCCTGTGAAATCGGGGCCGTGCAGCCTAGGGATGAGGCTCAGAGTTCAGCCTTATGACTGAATCCCAAGCCCACCCCCGTCCCCGGGCCAGCCTGCGGGAATGCCCACCCCACCCTTCTGCATGCCTCGGAATGCCTCTGCTCCAGCCGGGTTTGGCTGGCGCAGAGGAGGCGTGGTGCCCGTGCTCCCAGGCTGTTGCTGCAGGTAGCGCCAGTCTGGCAGCTGCAGCGCTGACATGGGGTGCCCCACGTTGTGTGCTGCCGTTTGGTGCCCCACTTTGGCGCTACGTGTTTTTCATCAAAGCAATGACATTGTGTCAACGCAAACGGGAGCTTGGGATTGCGCCCTCCTATTGTGCAAAACTTTGCTTGGGAAAAAATAACTGACAGGAAAGAGTGTTCTACACTGTCAAATCTTAGGATGTGGTGTGGATCACCCTACCTCAATCAATCACTAGTATTTATATACCGCTTTTCAACATAAAGTTCGCAAAGCGGTTCACAGGCAAATAATAACGTTAAAGTTAAATGGCTCCCTGTCCCGAAAGGGCTCACAATCTAAAAGAATGGAGAACACCACCAGCAACAGCCACGAGAAAGACACTCTGCTGGGGTGAAGAGGGACAATTGCTCTTCTATACCTCTTTCTATACGTTTCTGAGGCACATTGTGCAAAAACCAAAAAAGAAAGAAAACCACCTGCAACCTTGGAGGAAGCCCAAAGCTAGAAACCCATCTGGAATAAAGTCCACCTGATCCATAAACGTGAAATAAAACGTAAGCTACAGATAACTTGAAAGTTAGAAAGTGACTTCTTAGCCATTTATAAAAATATATCACCAACTTCCTTCTCCACAGCAGAGAGTGAAACCTTTCCTGTCAGATGCCAACCAAGCTGCAGCTTGTTTTGTTGTGAGTGTGTTGCTACGTTACAAGGCTGTTTTTGCTTATTTGCCTCCCTTGGGCTATTTCACAACACTTTGTAACATACGCTGCTCTTTTCTGCTGCACATCTGGTTTAGATTTTGAATTTCAGAACACGTTTGTGCACACTGGGCTATTTGCTTTCTAATCTGTCATCTGGGCAATCTGCAGCAGATACAGCCACCCCAGCCATCCCAAGAGAATTCCCCCACAGAGAGAACAGTTCAGCCTTACAAGCAGTTAGCACACTTGCCACAAAATGTGATTCCTCCACCATTGCTGAATTCAGAAAGTAGAGCAAGTCAGCAGTATGTGATTCTGTTGTTAGGCTTTACGACCACCATAAACTCTCAGAGTGGGTTTTCACGGACCCACTAGATTAAATAGGAAGCCACCACACCTCTTAAACAATTGCATGTGAATCCAGATACTCTAGTGAGCAGGAAGCACGCACACTTATCATTGAGATGGGAACAAGATAACTTGCCTTCCCTTGGGAAATCTAGTGATTGTTGAGTTTCTGTGTACTGAGACACTAAGAAATAATAGACACTAAGGGCCCAATCCTATCCAACTTTCCAGCACTGATGCAGCTGCAAAACAGCCCTGGGGTGAAAGGACAAATGTTGCTTTACTTTGAGGAGGCCTCAGTGACTGCCTCTCCACCGCAGAATGCAGCAAGCACCTCATTGGCATTGCTACAACAGTGCTGGAAAGTTGGATAGGATTGGGCCCTAAGATCTGATTCTTTCAAAAGGCAAACATGCATTAGCCAGTTTTGATCATGCCATTTCCAGACTGGTATACACTTTAATTCTTTTTTGCCAAGATGCTCTCTGTTCTGTTTGCTTAATTGGATATCTGGGATGGGCAATTTTCCAGTTAGGGTCTTTCGGAGTATGGGTAGTTACCAAGGACTCGGTCCATCATAGAATGACAGTAAGATTGTCACAATCTAGAGAGTTCACTTTTATTTTAGAAGCAGTAAGTTTCTAGTCCGTATGGCAAAGAATAAAATCTTGTTAAAACACTGAGTTCGAAAGTTTCAGAGGACAAAGAGAATTAAATCAGCTCCTTCACAGCTTCTTATCCACAAGCATTCTATGAGTCCCATTTCACTTCTACAACACCAATACAAGGCAAAACGCTTCTACATTCTTTTGCAAAAATCATCCTGGATATGAGCATTTCAATTATGTACATCACACACAACCCGATCTTAACTAAATCCCAGTGCAGTGATGCAGCACCACCAGTGTGGATGCCGCTGTATCCCATGGGGAATTTTCAGCTGTTGAGGTCTCCTCAATTGGTCCCCTTGCCCTCGGGTAAGCCCCAGCAGCTGCTATGGGTCAGCTTGGCCCTGTGCCTGCGATATTGATCCATGAAGGCAGTTCAGGCCTGGGAAGGGTCTGAATTTGGCATGTGCCACTGCTGAACCCACTCTCACAAGGACCTGATCTGCCGTTGCAGAACACTTTGTGAAACGGAAAGACGCTACAGAAGGTACATTGTCACCAGCTTCTGAACATGCAAAGCAGGAAGTGCTTTCTCATGACTGTTGGGACCATACATTGTAGTGGTCCCCTCCACACAGAACTTTGCTGCTAGCTATTGAGAAGGTGGATTAGATTTAATACCAGATGTTCAAGATGAGCAACAAGGGACAAACGTCATGTTCATGCCTTGTTTATGAGCTTCTAGAGAGTTCTGTTCAGAACCTGTTTTTAACTGTTCCTTGGTGACTCCTTGATGTGATCCAACACGGCTCCTTGATGTGATCCTTATGTTCGATGTCTAGAACCAGGTAATTGACATTCTTCAGTCATATACTTATGAAAAGAATTTTACAAGTATTTTCTTTCATTGGATTTTATAGAGTTCTGGTCCAATACAAGGTCTTGGGACACCATGCAATTGCTGATCCTTGTTAACATCCAGTCCCAACCACACTGGCAAAATGCCATTTACTTTTATTTTGAACCTTCTATCAGTCCCTTGAATTGACACATGTCCAAGACATTGTACAACAACAAAATCTACAAACAATAAAAATATTTATTTATTTGATTTCTACCCTGCCTTTCTGCCCGAAGGCACACAAGGCGGCTTACAACAATTAAAAATAGACACATAGTAAAGAATGAACAGGATAAAAACAGCTGCAGTGAAACACTTTCTACCATTAATTAAATATCTTTGGCGCATAAAAGGATCTTTATCTCCCCGGGGAAGGTATTCCACAAATGGGACACCACAGCCAGGGAAACATCTGAAGGAAAGCCTCTGAGGATGTTCTCAGTGCATGGTTGATGGGGGGGGGGAGTGTCACTTGCTGGTCCGCACTGCTAAAACATTTGTAGGGTTCAGCAGCAAACTTCTGTGCAGCTGACTTATTTTGAAAGAGACAGAGGAAAGGGATGAATCTGTCAAGTTTGTGGAAATTAAGAAGATAGGGGCGTTTTTTGTTGTTAAAAATGCATAAAAATGTACACCACCACTTTTTGGTGTGAAAGTATCTGAATAAAAACATAAAATACCACATTTTGGTTTTTAAAGTATTTATAGACTTTAAAGTAGATTACTTTTCCAATTAGAAATAATACTGTGGCTGAATCTGCTGACACTTTATCACCTACCTAGTACGCTTTTAAAGCATTTACATTATTATTATTTTTAAAAAATAAGAACTTGGAATGAGAACTTAGAATAAAAACACATAACACCACTGTCTGCCTTTCAAATAACAAAATATGAAAAAAAAACCCATCATTTTCCAACACCCCTAATGAGAGGCGGTACAGAGGGGATGGACAACAAAAAGTACAACGGGCAGAACTCTGTGCCTCTTCAGACTGCTGCCTCTGGAGTTTACCACTTGAAAGCTTTATATGTTGTACGTTCCATTCTGTACAAACAAGTATTTCCTTGCATAGTCTCAGATGCCTGTTTTTAGCCGTTGCTATTGTAAATGAAAGGGTTGACTTGCTCCTGGGAAGCAGAAATCAACTGAAGAAACTTGAAAGTACTGTTCAAACAAGTTTTCAGTTTTCATCCAACCCTATTGTCCGTAAATACTTTTGGACATTTTTTCCTAGTATCCACCCAGGTCTGTCTGCAACTCTAAAGGTATGTTGCTGGCGCACAGCAAAAACCATTTGCAACAGGGATAGGTTACTAATTGCTAGGTCTGGAGAGACCAAAGCCAGCAGATAAACACAGACGCATACACACATGCGCGCAGGCACACACATGCACATACTGTACACACAGACAGAGAGAGATTGCACATTGACTAACTCACTACACTAATAAATACATTTTAAACAAAGAGAATCTTACTAGGATTGTAAACCAGAAATACTTTTTTGAAAGGTAAGTAAATGTCTTGTATTCTTTTTGCTTCATTTCAAAAGAACCAGGGAATGTTCCCGTTAGTTTTTAATAGGCTGAGGACAAGTGTAATATTTTAGAACAGTGGTTATCAAACCTTTTAGCATTGGGACCCACTTTTTAGAATGCCAATCTGTCCAGGACCCACCAGAAATGATGTCATGGCCGGAAGTGCCAACATTGACGCCAGAGCCTGCTGCTTTCCTGACAATGCAGCAATAAGTTGGGTTACGTCTCAGTCATTTCCCAATAGCAAAATAAATTAGAATGAAAAAAGCCTACTTACAGCCTTGACACAAGCAAAACAACGACACAGCCCTCCCACTTTCCAGCATCCTACTTTCCCATATTTTCAATATGGCTGCCTGTGGTGTACTCCATGGTGGATTCGCCAGCGTCCTGCAACATCGGTGGGCGGTGTAGCGTGTGAATACGTCGGCGCTGCCTCTGGTGGGCACTCAAAGACAGACGTGAGGCGTGTATAGAGGTTCAACTGAGGCTGTCTATTTGGCGAAAGGCCTTTACATTCATCGAGCTGAGGTGGGGGCCATGTAACGTCACGGGCACCCCTAATACAACTAACAAGTCCGTTTGCTACGGCCGATTGGGCCTACAAAGATCGTCGACGTGCCCTTCCTCGGGCATTTGGCCGTTGCGGGTGGTTGTCAGCACCCCTGCCGAGGTTTGCCACTGTGGGTGGTGGTTCGTGCCGGCCCCGGTTGTGTCCCAAAGTACCCTCTGCCTGGCCGGGGCGTGTGGCGGCGGAGTCCTCCCCCCTCTCTGCTCATTTCCCTGCCACCCGGGGGTGATGACCAAATCCCCGCCACCCCCGGCCAAGCGAGGGAAGTATGGGGAGGTTGCTGCCCGGGGCAATGGACCCTGCCCCGCTCCTCAGGACTGCTTGCCCGGGAGTGCTCTGTGGGGAGACCTGGGGAGCCCAAGTGCCCCGGCGACATATCCCCACTGAGGAGGCCAACCAGGGAGGAGGGTGGCCAGCCCCTGCAGAGCCCTCAACAGCCAGACCTCCGTCCGGCACTGAGGACCAACTGCTCACCTCACCGGCCGAGCTCCTTATAAGCTCCGGCCAGTGGAGGCGAAGCCCCTTCCCTCCTGATGAGATCTTGTGTGGGAGATCTTGCGGGATTTCGGCCCGGGAGGGAATGAGGCTTCGTGCACACAGCTCATTTCCCCTACCCGGGCCTGCGGGGCTGGCCTCCCTTGCTGCGGCTCCCCCAACTCCAGGGTGGCTGCTGGCCGGCTCGCCGCCTACTCCAGGTGGCTCGAGCCAGGCTGCGCCGCGGGGCTCCGCCGCGGGGTCCTGCTGAGCTGCGGCCACCTCGGGAAAGCCCCGTCACGGCCTCTCAGCGCCCTCCTCGTCCACCGAGCCTCCCTGGTAAGTAGGTCCGGTGGGCGGGGGGGCCGCCGCAAGGGGTCGCCCCTTACACTGCCCTAGATGCTTTGTGACTCACCTGAAATTGGCTCATGACCCACTGGTGGGCCACAGTTTGGGAACCACTGTTTTAGATCAATGACTATCTAGCTAGGTAGTTATATTGAGACTGCAATCCTAACCTGGAGTTAGGCCAGCAAAGTTTGGCCGGCACAAAGGCCACCATAAAACGCGTTTGGCCGCTCCTGGAGAGGATGATGCACGTCTGTGTGCTGGCCTCTCTGAGAGTGGTGCAAACATACTTTATGGTGTTTCTTGTGCAGGCCAAACTTTGCTGGCATAACTGTTCCGGCCTAACTCCGGGTTAGGATTGTGCCCTGAGACTCTTACTTCAGGGTTAGTAGTCTTGATTTTCTATAGGGGAATAACCTTTTTGCTTATTTTAAAAGATTTTGGATATCAGATGACTTCACAATAGTGCTGGAACAGGGATCCTGTTCAGTAAAAAATAAGTTTTTTTAAAAAAATAAGAACATGATATTTCAGTGAGGTAGAGGTGTTTGTTTTTGTTGATAACTAAAAAATACAAAACCACATTTTTTGAACACCTCTATCCATAGGTAATATATAAGGAACACTGAAATTGTACATTCCAGACATTCCCAAAGTCCTACTTGAACTGCCACTGAAAACTGGAAGCGCACTCCAATCATGAATCAGGGTGATTTCAAGAGGGAAGTATGGGCCCCCTGGACACCCCAAGGCCAGTGCTTGGGTGCCCATAGCGCTGTAATTGCTGCAGCGCCATCGGGACACCCATTACTGGGCCATTCTACTTAAGGGGAATAGCCCAGTTTTAGTTCCTTATGGTGGGTTGCAACCCACCACACTGGGAATTGTGGGTGTATTCAATTGTGAATAAAAACACAGCAGACCTCATTCTGCATTTTCATTCAGCAAATTTTCAAAAACATAACACCATTTTCAAACATCTCTAATGATGGGGCAGTGCTGTGCTGGAGCGTACATCACCTTGCATCATTTCCCTCATTTAAATAACTAAATATGCACCGGTGTGTATTGCTTTATAAAACCTTTTAAAACAGTTGCAAAACCCTGGGTTGCACTACTAACAGCGCAATCCGATACCCCCCTTAGCGCCGGTGCTGCACTCTTGCACCGGCAGAACACTGTTGTGAACGTGCTGTAAAGCGCGTCCGTGTCAGCGCTGTGGCACTCGGCCGGTGCAAGCGGTAGCGCCAACGCTCGAGCACTGCTGCAACTGTTGGCAGCGCCGGCCATGTTCCAGTTGAACGCGAGCGTCACTCAGTCGGCGCAGGACCTCCACAAGGGCGTTCCAGAAGTGTTCCGGGGGCGTAACTGGGCGGCAGAGATGGCGGTTATGACATGGTTGTGATGCAGGACAGCCGTAGTGCCATATCCTAACAACGGTTCCCAGCCATGGCGGCCCCGATTTGGGCCGCTCCCGTGCACATTCCTCTGTGCCTGCTATTTTGCCGGTGCAGATCCGAGCAGGCCCATAGGGGTGACTGGGGCTTAAACGGGTGCAAGGGGAAAAGCTCCTCTTGTCCTGCATGTTGCTGCTGCTGCCTCCGAAGGGGCCTGTGGATATGGCCTACTGTGTCGGCCTTATTAGGCCGTCATAAGGTAGGATTGTGCTCTAAGTGCGTTCTTGGGTTCTCCGGATGTCATCAGGTGCTGGCCAATTGGTGCACTTTTCAGCCTCCCCTTCTCCCACCCCTGGATGCAATCAGACTGCATCCATCCAAAAGGAGCAAAAGGGCTTTTCTCCAGATCAGTGAGAATCATGCTGAAAACCTGTAAGACCAGTTTAATCCAAGTGCATGCAGCACAGAAACAAACAAAATGCTTGGATTGCTGACAGATTGAAAACCATCCCTAGGCTCCAGCTGGGACAAAAGTATTTCTGGAGCAGGTGCAAGTGAGATTTGGAAACAACAGAAGAGATTTGTGTAGCACAGCTTGGGGAAGTAGTCTAGGACGTGGTACATCTACCATATGTGCATTGAGGTATCTCCCTCAGCAAGGTAATATTGTCAGCACTCATTCACTGAACGCATATCACAAGCCAGAGATGTCCCTGAGTTGTGCTGTGCTCTCTTGTACTCTCCAGGGCTTCCAGTCTAGGGAAGGTTTCAAAAGATTCAGAGTGAATCCCCTCTGCCCAAACTCCACAGTGGATTGTGGAATCAATGGATTTCTCAACCCACCTGATACCTCTGCAGAAACCTATGCCATGGGATATCAGTAAGATCCCCATTACCTTGCTACTCTGGAGGCCTTTGAACATGAGAGGCAAGGGATGTGCCCAGTCCCAAGCACGTATTCCAGACTTTGTATAACCCATGCTAGAGTTTAGAGATGGAGTGGAATTGATTAATTCCTGACTTCTTGATTCCAGAATGGACTCAAGTGGATCTACTCTCTGCATAGCAAACATGCCATCTTTCTCAAGGAGAAGGCAATTCATTTGAAAGCCCCTTTCCACACAATCAGCCATTTGTGAAGTAAAGGAAAAACGGGTTGTGCCAACAATGACCCTTGTGGTGAATAAATCTGAATAATTCACCAAAGAATGAAAAGGATGGCAAAATGACACTCAGGGCACAATCCTAAGCAGCGCCGGACTGGTGAGGCCGACAGGCCAGCGCCATATCCGACGCTGCTCAGGAGAGGCTGGAGTCTCCCCCACGGCAAGGGAGCGTGCACTCCCTTACCATAGGGGAGGCTCTAGCTTCCCCTATGTGCTCCTTGAATCTGCGCCCTCTAAAGAGCGGGCGCAGATCTGAGGAGACCACGTGGCCCGAATTGGTGCCACGCAGCCTCGCTGACGGGCTTAGGACGTGGCTGTACAGCCACCTCCCAAGCCCACCCATGTCCCGCCTCCCGCCTCTCCCCCTCCCACCAATCCCCATCCCAATACAGGACAGAGAATCCCTTGTGCCGACCATCTTCGGTCGGCGCAAGAGAGGCTCTCCGTCGGCACTCTGAAGCCGACACGGCGAGTAGCGTTGGTTTCAAAGATGGAGCATCGACACGGGGGGTGCTGCTTGGCACTCCCGCGTCGGCGATCCGCCCCTTGCATTGACACTATGACGTAGCATTGATGCAAGGAGCACGCTAGGATTGTGCTGTCAGAAAACCAAAGGCTTTGGATTTTTGCAGAGCAGGCACCCATGTGCAGAGCCTTTGCAGAGCAGGCAACAAACCCAGCCCACCATTTTGTCACAGGATTTCCTTTCCCTCAACAAGGCCTTGGAGTGGACTTGGGTTAAGCAAAAGTTCTTAACAGTACAGTGTCACATCTCTCTCTCTCTCTCTCTCTCTCTCTCTCTCTCTCTCTCTCTCTGATCGTAACACTATCAAAGCAACCCATGTTTCCACCAATTTGGAGACATCCCTCTCCTCTCTCCTTTTGTTTTTCCTAGAGGTGTGGTCATTCCTTTCTCTCTCCACCCTCTGTCACCCGTTGAGCCTTGGAATGCTGTCAGCAATCTCCTTCCACACCCCAGAAAATCCTGCCCAGAATGTAGTCCCTCCTGGTGGAGTGAGCTCATTGTGAATTTTCCATTCAGCACAGCACTTCTTGACTGTTTACCAAGACTCCTCCCAAAGAGTTATTTTAAGCTCCTCATTCATTTCTTTTTTAACCTATTCTTAGTGCCCTTCTTTTTCGGCAAGCCTGTGTCTATGGTCCTGCATAAGACAAATATTTACATTTCGGATGTAGAGGCTGGAAGGCCTAGGAGAGGACTGCTGGATGCCCCCTTTTACAGGAGGCTACTTCTAATTGTAGGTCCTGCCTGTGGCTTCTGCCTGGCTTAACTTCACGTACCATTTCAGGTGAAGGACTGAGTGACACTCCCAGCAGAATAGCAAAAGAATAGTCCCTTTGGACAAAACAGGGCTCTTCTAACTACTGAAGAGCAATACTGAGGGTTGGAGAGCATTTTGCACTGACCTTCCTGGTACCACCTGGAGCACAAAAGAACCAGCTGCTGCAACAGAATGGATGATGACCACTGATTGCAGGAATATGTCTCATGCCTACATACTTCAAGGTGGAAGAAAGCACTGAGAATGTTCTCCCATTTTCCTCAACATGCAAGCAAGTGGAGTAATGTTCTTCCAGGCTTGTAATGGCACCTGATGGCTTTGAATGATGCCTGGTTCTCTTTTGAGTGGGGTCATTGCTGTCTTCAAGGGTTTTTCCAGTGGTGTCATCTAAATGATTTAAGAACAGGTACTCACTTTTGATTGGCACGTGTCGGGACCCACCCACCGGAAGAGACGTCATAAGCCAGAGGTGATGTCGTGGCAGGAAGTGACATGAAAAAAGCCCTTTTTGAGGCCTCAGACGATTTTAGACTGACCCAACAGTTGCAACAGTATTCCACAGCACCCCCAGAACATGTTAAGGAGGCCTGGCATCATGTTAAAGTGACCCAACAGTTCCAAAACCCCAGAGCAGTTCATTTTTCAGTGGCAAGGCAAGGCAAGGCTCCGCTCGCTGCCTTCCTGACTGAGAACGTGCAGGAAATTCAAACGTTGCAGGGGGCGACGAGTGGGCGGGCGAATGGGCGGGGCCAGCCATAATCCTAGAAACCGGTACTCGCGTACCCCCGCGTACCCCCTGCATGACATCACTGGGTTTTTCCATTTGGCACGTAAGGCTGTTGCTATTTCAATTTGCTGCTCTTCTCATTATTTATATTTTGCCATTGCATTTTGGTGCAATTGTGTGAGTTGACTTGAGGTGTATCATGGAAGGTGTGATGTAAATTCCTTAAAAAAATAAAACCATGCATCTACCACAGAGACAGCCAACACTCTTGCTGTGCAGGAATAGAACGTTCCTGTAGCCATTAATACAGGCAAAGGCAAGCACCTGAATGCATACAAAAATACTATTTGTGCCATTTTTCTCCCTCAGAAAAGGATGTGGGGGGGCATATATGCATATTAACCTACGAATGGAGTTTAGATTTGCCAAGAAGTGCATACAAATACCTCAGATTTTTGAGGCCAGGCTTGGTGGTTTCCCAAGATGGGACCTAGGTGATGTTACAAGACTGCCAACCAATGAAATTGAGGTGAAAAAATTTGGTACCAGGATGAAGCCTAGCAATAACAGGTTGAGCCCAAGCCCTAAAAGGATGAAGCCAGCAGCCACCCCAAATGACCTAAGATCAAATGTGTTTTCCATTCATGTCGGCAAAAAAAGAAGTTGGAGGAACAGGGTTATTTTGGGCAAACTGCCAATACTAGTAGCATACCTGCATCAAGGTACTTGCAGGCCCTCTCTTCACCATAGTAACTGGATCAATCTGAGTCAAGACAATCCCTACGGAAACCTTGTGGAGCAAGAAAGCTAGGGAACTGTACTCTAGCAAGCACACATGCATGCACACATGCACAAAACACACACACACACACACACAGAGAGAGAGAGAGAGAGAGAGAGAGAGAGAGAGAGAGAGAGAGAGAGAGAGAG
>JAJKFI010000028.1:7182850-7203847 GCA_029204185.1 Lerista edwardsae | reverse complement strand
TGCCAGTTTCAACCAGTTCTGGAGTGTGTGGTGTGAAACTGCAACACAAGGGACACCGTAAAATGTGTTTGGACCACTCTCTGAGTCAGGGAGGATAGCGCATGTCTGTGTTCTGGCCTCTCTGACTCAGAGAGTGGTCCAAACATACTTTACAGTGTCCCTTGTGCTGGTCAAACGTTGCTGGCGTAGCTCAGTTTAGGATTGCGCCCTCAGTCTTTTAAAAATTTATAATTGCACAAATCATAAATAAAAAGATATATGAAAAGGTCATCTAGTCCCATCCTTTGCATGCATGCCAAAACAGTCCCAGCAGATGAATCGATATAACAGAAGGCTATGAACTTCGAATCTCCATCTGATGAGACTAAACAAGGCAAAGAGGAACAAACATTGCAGAGTTGGTTGGTTACTCGACAGAGGACTGAACTGAGATTAGAATTCAACCCTGCTCAATTGTATATTCACTAAATGGCATCAAGCAAGTCATATTCTGTTATCCTCAATTCCTTAACTGTAACATAGGATTTAGGATAAGCTACTTCTCAAGGAGCTCTGGAATAAGCAGGCCAACAGTTGTGTGTGGTATGATAAGTAGCAACACAGTACATTTACATCATAAAAATGGTCTGCGGGAATAAATCTGCAATAACAACAACAAAGCAAATAGCAAAATCAGTGGGGCGCTAAGCCCAGGATGCATTTACGGCCCAATCCTATGAAAGCAGAACTTGTGTTTCGCCATCATAATGGCCACAGCGGTGCTGAGAATGGCAACAGACCACCAGAACAAACAGTTGGCAGCTCTGTGTGCCGGCCATCAATGGACCAAGCCTGCAACAGAGCAGCTAAGGTGTCAGCTCAAACAGATCATGGGCAGTTCAAGGGAGGCTTGGAGTGGAAAGGGGTGAGTTCAGTGCTGGAGGGGGGTGGATCTCAGTGGCAACAGGGTGCGCCAGAATTGTATTACAGTTTTTCCAGCCCAACCCACCCCCGTCTTTGACTTGGACTTACTCCAGCAAACTGGCTGGCATGGGTTCAAGAAGACCCATTGGTGATCAGGCCGCCTACAGGGAGGAGGTAAGTAAAAGACACTGTATTGTACTTTTCAACGTTTTAAAGTCTCATCTTTCCAAAGAAAAATACAGTATTTAAGGTTGTAAACAATATAACTTTAAAAAATTAAACGAATTCTAACAACATGACAAAAAAATCCATATCATCAAATTAAGCTACAATACACATTAATGTTCAGGATAAAAAAAGCAGCAATCAAAGAAACAATTTTAGAAAAAAGTAACGCGTGGAAGTTGAAACAGGTATGTCTTAGCTGCTCATCGAAAGGCAATCACTGATGGAGCTGGGCAAACTTTATTCAGCAGAGCATTTCACTGTAATAGTACCACCACAGAAAAGGTCATGTCTCTTCGGTTTCTGTACTACAGGGTAGAGAAACAGTTTGTTCTCTCAACAGGCAACTTCAGGGGTCAAATTATAAGTGTGTAGGTGATTCTTAGGAATTTAGAGCACAATCCTACCTTATGCCGGCCTAGTAAGGCTGACATAGCAGGGCCATATCCACAGGCCCATTCGGAGGTGGTGGCAGCAGCAACGTGCAGGACAAGGGGAGGTTTTCCTCTTGCACCCGTGTAAACCCTATGGGCCTGCTCGGATCTGCGCTGGCAAAATAGCAGGCGCAGAGGAATGTGCACGGGAGTGGCCCAAATCAGGGCCGCCATGGCCGGGAACCAGCGTTAGGATATGGCACTACGGCTGTCCTGCATCACAACCGTGTCATAACCACCATCTCTGCCTGCTGCGCCACCCAGTTATGCCCCAGGAAAACCTTTGGAACGCCCTCACGAAGACCCTGCGCGGACCGAGTGACTCTGGCGCTCAACTGGGGCACGGCAGGTGCTGCCGACATCACGGCAGCACCCAACCATGGGTGCTGCCGCTTGCACCGGCCGAGTGCCATAGCACCAACTCGGATGCACTTTATGGCACGTTCGCGACAGCGTTCGGCCGGCGCAAGAGCGCAGCGCCGGCACTAAGGGGGCTATAGGATTGTACTGTAAGTGACAGGACAGATAAGTAGGATCAATTTTATGTGGACTGATGGTGTGCAGTATAAATTTATTGTTGTTGTTCTTATTGTTATAATACTGCTTTTCAACAGGAAGAATGAATAAAGCAGTTTACATAGTACAATGAATTAATAAAAGGTTCCCTATCCCCAAAAGGTTTACAATCTTTAAAAAATGCAGAAGAGAAACCATCAACAGCCATTGGAAAAGTCACTGTGCTAGGTGACAAGGTCAGTTGCTCTCCCCTATGATTTTTGGCACCATTTTAAAAGGCACCTATTTGTCCAATTAGCAAGGGTTAGCAATGTTGACTCTCATGCATGCTCGCCATTCAGTCCTTTCTCCATTCAGTCCTTGCTCCATAAGGAGAACTTGCATTTTAAATGCAAAGAGAACACATAATTGAGGTCAAACGGATAAAATCAGAATCCAAAGGAGGGCCCTACGTATTGCCGAAATCCAAGCGTGCTGAAAAGGAAAGGTCAATTTCCATGCCTAGCTGCATAAAGAAAAACCCTTCTCTAGCCACTGGAATTGATGAAAGACACATGAAAATCAGTGATACGTAACGCTCTCCAAACCACCAGAAATCAATGCCATAGTATGTACACACTAGTTTGGCACCTTCTTAGTTTGGCACAACCCACACACGCATGCACAAGCTCAAACACACACACACACACACACACACAGAGAGAGAGAGAGAGAGAGAGAGAGAGAGAGAGAGAGAGAGAGAGAAGCTGCCTTTTAGTCAACAGGAATTTGAATACGATTGAAAATTGTGTCAAAGAATGGAAATATCTCTTTATGAAAGAGAGAAATACACTACAGCAGTGGTCTTCAAAGTCCTACTTGGACGTTGAAGCCATTGTAAGTGATAGCGGTGCTGTAGGGACCCAGTGGCATGCTAACGTATCTGGGGGCTGCATGAAGCCTTCTGGAGAGTCCTGGAGGGTCCCAGCCCCTGCACGACCCGCCTCTTGCTGCAGTGAACTCCGTTTTGTAGTCGGAGCTCACTTCCAACTCACTGTGAGTTGGAGCTCACAGTTTGTGATTCCCCTTAAGGGGGAATGGTCCTTTTTATCTTTCAATGGTGGGTCATGACCCACCACTTTGAATCCCATTGCACTAGAACCAAAGAGGTTTTGTAGCCTAATTCTATGTTTACTCAGAAGAAGGTCTCACTGGCCTCCAATGAAACTTACACACAAGTGAGTGTGCACAGGATTGCAACCTCAGAAAGCTCTGTGCCAGAGAGTGAGAGATTCCCCTGGCAAGCCTGAGATAATATTGAATTACACGGGGTATTATTCACCTGTAACTGAAAAAGCAGTATATATACAGGTGCACTTGCATTCACCTTACATTATATATTTAAATCAAAGTGTCGCCATTAACCCTTATATATCACACATATATGTGCGTGCTTGAACTTCGGAACTTCTGGCTCTGCCGGAAAACTGTTAGTTGTTAAACTATTAAATAAAAATAATTTGAAAAATTGTACAAATACATTGAGCGAACAAGATTTTTAAATGGTGAGAATTTCTGCACCTCCTAATAGAGGGTCAGCAGGCCTAGTGTTATATAGAGGCTAAAATATCCATTGTCACTTGCAGTGAGAAGATCTCAGACTGAAGTCCTTCTCCTCTCCCCTCACCTGACTGAACTTGACCACAGTGGACGAAGAGGTATACACAATCCTATGCATGTCTACTCAGAAATAAATCCCATTGTAGTCAATGGAACCTACTCCCAGGAAAGTGATTATAGATTGCAGCCATAGTCTGTGTAAGACCAAAGCCTGACGGTTTGACCCTGTCTTCTAGAGAATGTATATAAAAAAACATGTATTTATATTGATTTCTCATTTCAACAACTCTCTTCCCCCACTGGCTTTTACTAGTTTTGATTTCCACTTGTCAGCCCGGTTCTTGCTTTCCATCTCCTTATGGCACTGCCCATCTGTTCTGACCATTTTTCCAAGATGCAGAGGCATCGCCAGTGACATATTTATTCACTATCAATCAACTATGGGTTATTATCAGCTGTTCTTTCAACAATCATGACTTTTTGTTTTCTCTAGACTTGTACTTCATCTCACTTTGGAGGTCTTCTATGTGACACCAGCAGCCATGGTTTTTAATGCATCCTGTTTATAGCTAACAAGGCAGCCAAGGTGCAAAGCAAGATCTTGATTTTCTATCCAGTTTCCACTCTCTCTCTATCTTAACAATAAAATAACATTATACTTCCTGCCTGATGATGTCATTTCCAGCTATTACATCACTTCCGGATGTTACATAAGTGTCATCCTAAAAAGTGGGTACTGGTGCAAAACATTTGGGATCCACTGTCCTAATGCAATTCTGGTCCTTTAAGAAAGTGTGATGCCTTTAGAAACAGACCTATCAACAATTCCCAGACCATTAACATTCACCAACCAACAATACTTTTGTCTGAATGCAGCTTCAGTTTATTCTCCTTTATTCGGTTTCAGACAACTGAAGATGTTTGTATTGGGCTTGTAAGTCCAAGGCTTATAAGGCCACCCTAGATATATTTTAAAGATTTAGCACAGTGGTGCTGCCGACATCCTTTTGGTCCAAGCTGGAAAATATAAAATTTCTTTTTTTAAAAAATGTGTGGCAGATTTCAGCATGGATCCACTTTAAAAATCCAATTTTCAATGGCACAGGCTAGGTCTCAGTGCCAGAACTGACGGATCTAATCAAAATTTGGCACTGAAATGTGTTGCTAAGTTGGATTGATTTTGTGCTGCAGGAAAGTGGCCCTGGTTCAAAGTGTGGCATGGTTATTAAATGAGATAATCATTATGTGGACTTTTGTTTTGTTTTGCTTCAACTGAGCAAAACAATGCCATTCACCTATTAGGGGCCCAACCCTATCCAACATTCCAACGCCTATGCCGCTTCAATGCAGCCCTAAAGTAAGAGAACAAACGTTCCCTTTCTGTCAGGAGGCCTCCATGATTTGCCCACCACCAGATGCAGTGCACACCCTGTTGGCATGGATCCATCAGTGCTGGAAAGTTGGATAGGAGTGGGCCCACGGTCACCTGAAAAACTTGCTACAAACAGGTGTGGACTGGATCACAAGAGACACTTACTTTATGGGATGCTCACTTTTGCTCCTATATGTTTAATTACTCCATTACTTTCACTAAGGAAGAGTTGTAGCTCAATGCCAAAGTCCTTGCTATGCATCAGGTCTGGGATTCAATCCTTGGTTTCTCCAGGTAAGGTTGGGAAAGACCCCTGAAAGCTTTCACATTGAGTACTGTCTCAGTGTAGACAGTACTGAGTCTATGGAACAATGGTCTAACTAACTCTCAGGGTGCAATCCTAACCTGGAGATAGGCCAGCAAAGTTTGGCTGGCACAAGGGTCACCACAAAACATGTTTGGACTACTCTTGGAGTCAGGGAGGATGGCACACGTCTGTATGCTGGCCTCTCTGACTCTGAGAGTGGTCCAAAGGTACTTTATGGTGTTCGTTGTTAACTTTATGGCTAACTTTATGGTTATCCCCTGCTAACTGGGCAAGAGGCACTTTTTCAAGTGGTGTTCCTGTTATATTTAGCAGGGGGAGAGTAACAGTCCCTCTTCACTCCAGCAGAGTGTCTTCTCTAGTGGCTGCTGCTGCTGATGTTCTGCATTTTTTAAGATTGTGAGCCCTTTTTGGGCAGGGAGCCATTTAACTTTTTTTCTTTTCTTTTTTGCCTGTAAACAGCTTTGTGAATTTTTTGTTGAAAAGTGGTATATAAATACTGTTTGCTTGCTGCTTGCTTGCCTGTGCGGGCCAAACTTTGCTGGCTTAACTCCAGGTTAGGATTACGTTCTCAGTATAAGGCAGCTTCATCTACATTCATATACAAAAAGGCTGGAGATGGCATATAATACTATGCTATCACCCAGGGGCCTGGGGGGTGGTCAAACGTGGCCCTAGGAGAGCCTCTATCTGGCCTGCGGCAAGCTTCTGGTCCCCTATGAGCCTCTGGCCCTCCTGACCTTGCTGCCATGGGCTGCACCCCACGTTGTGCTCTGGTTGTGTACAGAGGGTATTCTGAAGGCCAGGGGTGCCGTGTGAAGCCTCCCTGACCTTCAAAATGCCTTTGGAAGGTCAAAAATAGTCACTTCTCAATTTTCCCAAAGACCTGAAAGTGATGTTTTAGGCCCTCTGAAGACCTTAGATGGCTTTCTGGAGGTCAGGGAGGCCACCCCAGCCCTCAGAACATGCTCTGGGTGTTTCCTTTCCTTTCCTGCTTTCCTTTACTCCAGCTTATATAAGTAAACTGTGGGGTGCGTGAATGGGAATCCATTCAAGTGTGTGCTATATTTCTGTAGTGAGTGTTGGTGCCTGAGGAATCTTCCAAGATTCCTGAGCCCATTCATTCATCTAAGTTCCATCTCTTTGGTTACTAGTAGGGTTTTTTCACACCTTCACATGCACATTTGAAACTGCTCTAGATTTTAGCAGAAAGAAAGAAAGAAAGAAAGAAAGAAAGAAAGAAAGAAAGAAAGAAACCTGCAAAAATCACATAAATGTCTGACAACATTCATTTTGAAAATCACTAGAATGCTTCCAGCCAAACCTAATTTAAATGAAAGGTATTATGAGGGGTGTACTTGCCTGCCTAAACAGAAATATTATAGCAGCCACTTAAAAGATAATTGATAAATGCATAAAAAATTACTACCATTAAAACTCCAAAACCAGTTAGCAAAATCCAATGAAAGTTTAAACATTTTATTGTGTTAATGATATAAATGCATCAATTTACAGCAAATGGCAAACCAAGACTTTGGCAGCCTTCCACTGTATTTACTTAAAGGTTATAATGCATTTAAAAAAAGCACTTGAAGCAGAATTTGTATTAAGCACCAGTGAACTTGCACAGATTTATTATCAAATGCTTTTAGACTGTCTGTACCCTGGAGGATTTTTTTATTTCTAGAAATTAGGAAAGAGTAATATATCATTTGGAGGAATCAAACAGACTCTCTTTCAACTCTGTTCTCTATCCTTTTTGGTCACACAATTTTCTATTGGGGTGGTGATGGCAAATCCCAGAGACAGTCCATGCACGCACACACACACACGCACACACCCAAACACACACATACACATGCAAACACACACTCTGACATGCGCCGTGGTGATTTTCTGCTCCCCTGGCATTGCAGACATATATCATCCCTTGACACCTTCACCATTTCGCTTCCATTCAAGAAACTTCCTTCCAAAATCAACAGCAGAACATCTTCAATTGCAAGAAGCCAGACGAGCACATTCAACAAAACTCAAAATCCAAAGCAGTGTAAGACCTTCATTCAATTGAAAGTGTCAAAAAAAAAAAAAAAAAAGGTGAGGGATGAATTTAGGTTCAATGGCAGAGGCCCTGATTTATTAAAAGAGAGTGAAGGAGACTTTGTGCAGGCTTTAGGAACCAGTGCCAAGAGTAAGACAAAGGGCTGCTGGGACAACAAAGCACAAATGCCTATTCTTCCATTTCTTTGGAAATAAAAAAATCAATATCTTGGAACTGCTTTCTGTACTGATCAGAAGACTCAGATCCATGGCAAGACAGAGAACAGAAGGAAAGACTATTTTTTTCTCATTGAAAAATAAAATTTCATCAGCCAACCCATCAAAAGACAGAAAAATCAGCTAGATCTGTGGAAATTCAGTTACTGCGCAATCCTAACCTACTTTCCAGCACTGACATAGCTGTGCCAATGGGACATGCGCTACATCCTGCAGTTGGGGGGCAGTCACAGAGGCCTCCTCAAGGTAAGGGAATGTTTGTTCCCTTACCTCAGAGCTGCATTGATCTTACCCCGGTGCTGGAAAGTTGGATAGAATTGGGCCCTTAGTCATATAGCTAAATTAGAAATGCAATTCCATCCATAATGCTTTGGCAGTTCCTACAAAAGGTCCCATGGTATGATCTGAGGAAGTACGATGGATTCACTTTGCTGAAGAGAAACAGATCTAGGTCTGCTTAATACCTGGCTAGGTGGACTACCGTGGAATACCATGAATGAAACTTGAGTTCCATGATGAGAAAAAAGATGTGATGGAAATGGCGATATATAAGACTAGTCTTAGTCAAGGCCATTCTGCTACGCCTTTTATACTGGTGTGAATTTGTCTGTCTTGATCTGTGAATTGTCAGGGGTTTAAAAAAAATGAACCTCCCTATCCTTTAATGGCTGGAACACTTGGTGCTCCAGATGACTTGGTACCTCTCCCCCCACCCTTTGGAAAGTGACAGCCTACAAGGGAGGGTGAAGAAACAGTCTGGAGTCAGGCTTGAAAGCTGAATTCAGGAAGAGGCAGGGAGAGAGCTGAGAACTGGAGCTGGGGGAGGCTGAGACCATGGCCCTATGGCAGTCTGGTGCACGACCAGCAGTTTTGTTGCCTGTTTTTAGTGCCTGCTTGCCTCAAATAGGTTCTATTTGCATATTTTTAAATAAAAAAATTATTATAGCTGCCAAAAATCTCCCGTGCTTTTTTATCAAAAGGGAACAAAACCGCCAACAAGGCTTCTGGATTTACTACCATTCAGGGAAGAGTGGAATGTACAGTATATCAATATATGAAAGCTACTATATGAGTGGATTGACTTGAAAAGGTGGGCCATCATGTTGAACTGAGACAGTTACTGTCCTCCTACTAGAGAATCACCACTTTAAAAAAAAAGGATCTCTTTGCCCCACTAGTGGGGCATTCATAATCTAATCACTGGTCTAGTTTCTTAGGGCCCAATCCAGAAGGCCCGTATTGCCAGCGGTACATCTGTACCGCCAGCAAAAATGTCGTGGAAGTGCCATAAAGCATGTCTGTGACACGTTTACGCTCACATTGGGGCGGCACTCAGCGCCAGGCCGCAATGTGAGCGGGTGGCTGGCCAGAGTTCCAGCAGTGCCGGCCATTGGTAAGCCTGTTTGGGGTGGGGGGAGGCACTGGGTGGGGGGGGAGCCAACTGTGAGGGGGTGGGACCAGCAATGGCTTCCACCGCCAGATCCTATTTCCAGTGGTGGCTCAGGCAGCCTGACACGAGGTTGCTCCATTCACCACTGGCAAAATAGCCAGCGGTGAGCTGAGTAGCTCCGCTGCAGGTGGAGGGGTTTCCCCAGGGAAAGGGGACAAATGCCCCCTTCTCCTGGAGAGATCTCAGCGGCTGCCTGGCTGCCACTGGATGCAGCAATAGCCTTTTGGCTATCGCTGCACCAACAGCAGTTTGGCAGGTCAGGATTTGGCCCTTAATCATTATTTCTTAATACATTTGTTGTTGCTTCTGCAGAATACTCTAGTATTATATAAACCTATAAATAATACTCTAGTATTATATAATATACTCTATATTATACAAATATTATAAATATTATAAATATTATACAAATATATTATACCCGGCGTTGCCTGGGTAAGAAATGTCATTGGGACTGTCACCAATCAGCTTAGTGATCCCCAAAAGTGTGGATTTCGACCATTTTCATGTGGGGCCACCTAAGTACCCCCACCCCTGGGGTCGACAGGGGGGTTGTGCCCCCGCAGTGTTTGTCACCAGGCCATAACACGTATGCGTGATGAGTTTGGTGGCAATCGCTCCAGGCGTTCCAGTGGGTCAGTGTGGATGTTTTGTTTCACACCCCTTCTGGGCCCCCCATGCTAAGGGGGGCCGAACTGGGACTCAAATGGCATCAGGAGCGTCGCCCCCGGAAACTACGGATTCAACGCCGATTTCAGCCGTTTTCACGCGGGGCCCCCTGCGTACCCCCACCCCCAGGGGCGCTAGGGGGGCCTGACCCCTGCAGTGTCTGTCACCAGGCCGGAAGGCATGTGCATGCTGAGTTTGGTGCGTGTCGCTCCAGGCGTTCCAAGAGGGCATGGCAGACGTTTTGTTTTGCACCCCTTCTCGCCCCCCCACACCGAGGGGGGCCAAACCCGGACTCCAACGGCGTTGGGAGTGTCGCCGCTCATCCCGGCGACCCTGGAAACTACAGATTTGATGCCGAGTTTGGCCATTTTCGAGCGTTTTCACATGGGGGCCCCCACGTACCCCCACCCCTGAGGTCGCTAGGGGGGCTGCCCCCCACAGTGTTTGTCGCCAGACCACAAGGTGTATGTGTGCCAAGTTTCGTGTCGATCGCTCTAGGCGTTGCGGAGCCTATGCGGAACATACGTGCACACATACACACGTACAAACACACGTTCTCTTTTATATACTGTACTAGCTTTTTGTTACCCGGCGTTGCCCGAGTAACAAATTTTCCCAACAGGTCATTGTGGAGATTTCATTTCACACCCCATCTCGCACCTCACGCTGATGGGGGCCAAACCCGGACTCTAACGCCTCAGGAACGTCACTGGTCATCTCGGCGACCCCAAAAACTACGGACCCGACACCTATATAAACCGTTTTTGATCATTTTTATGTGGCACCCCCTTTGCGCCCCCACCACTGGGGGCGCTAGGGGGGTCGTACCCATGCAGCGTTTGTCACCAGGCCATAAGGCATATGTGTACCAAGCTTGGTGTAAATTGCTCCAGGCATTCCAGAGTTATGTTGGAACATACATACACACAGACTAATGTCGGTCATTTTGGGCATTTTATTCTCACCCCCTGTCATCTCCACACCAGGTCCAGTGGTGCAGGGGGCTAGGGGGGACCGAGAACGCGGGGCATGGTGAGAATTACCTGCGAGGCGGTAGAGGTTCGACATGATTGGTTTATTTGGGTCAACGATTTAACATTCATGGAGACCTGTGACTTCACTGGAAACCCCGATAGTCCATAAAAATGGTGGCACCCACCGGGGCGTGGGGTTCAGGCCAAGGGGTGCTTTCCTTCCAAAAGGCCCCTTCTCAGCAGGATCGGTGACGATGGCGGTGGGTTGAGCTGGGTCGGAGTCCACGGCTTGTGGGGTCCCAGTCGGTGGTGAGTCCCTCAGGTTGCTGGAGTGGGGATGGCCTAGCTGCCCGCAGGCTAAGGGGTTGGCGCTCTCCATGGCCAGGCCCAAGAACCTCAAGCTGCCTCTCGGCGGACGTCGGTTTCCCTGAAGCAAGGCCGGCTGTCTGCCTGGAACTCTGGGACCTCCAGGGCCGGGGGACCCCCAAGGAGCAGGGCTTGAGCTGCCCCGTCAAGGCTGGGGTAAGGTGAGGACCAGAGTGGGGCAACCTCCCACTCAGACATGGTCTGCCCCTCTACCTCCCTTCTCCAGCCCTTGGAGGTGCAACCTCTCCCTCTGCTGTCTGAGCTCCTTATGAGCTCCAGACCAGCCTCCTCCCCTTCCTGTTTCATTGCCAGGTCCAGTTCTCGTGAGACTGGGCTGGTCCTTTGCAGGATCTTGCCTCTACTAAGAGAGTCACCCCAGGCTGCTTGCAAGTTCCCTGTGCTCGGCCAGGCTTCCTTGTGCCAGGTGTGCTGTCTTCGACTCCCCTGGGGCTCAACACCAGGCTTCTTAAAACACCCACCTGCAGCCCCCTGTGGCCAGGTAAGCTCCCTGTCCCTGGTCTGAGGCAGCGGGGCGGTTGTAGGGGTGACAACCCCATGCCGACGGGGCCGAACCTGGACTCCAACGGCTTTGGGAGTGTTGCCGCTTGTCTCGGCAACCCCGGAAGCTATGGATTCAATGCCAAATTTCGGCCTTTTTTGACCGTTTTCACACAGGGCCCCCCGTGCACCCCCACCCCAGAGGCGCTGGGGGCCCCCCTGACCCCTGCAGTGTTTGTCGCCAGGCCGCAAGGCACGCGCATGCCTGGTTTGGTGCGTGTTGCTCCAGGCGTTCCAGGCGAAACTGTGGATTTGACGCCGATTTCGGCAGTTTTTGACCGTTTTCACGCGGGAACTCCCGCATACCCCCACCCCCGGGGGCGCTAGGGGGGCCCGACCCCCGCAGTGTTTGTCGCCAGGCCGCAAGGTGTATGCGTGCCGAGTTTCGTACCGATCGCTCCAGGCATTGCGGAGCCTATGCGAAACATACATACATACATACATACATACATACATACATACATACATGCATACATGCATACATACATACACAGCCACGCTCTCCTTTATACTGTATATATAGAGATAGATAGTATTTTAAACCAACATTTCAGATCTATATTTTTGGGAATAAACTGATATTGTATTTACAATCGTTTTGTGTTATGTCATTATTTTACTCTGAGAAAAAACTGGTTTTCATTATGTTTATTTATACTCCCCCCCAAAAAAAAATCTAAGTGTTTTCCAACATTTCGAAACATAAAAGTAGAATCATTCAGTTGCCACTCCCAGCAAGAGCTTAATTTACATAGAGTTGATAGCAGGAGGCCATATAAACAAGTCCAATAAACTCTACTTGCACCTCATCAGCTGTCGCTAGTGGCCTCCCAATTGTGCCCCCATTAGCAGTCCAATTCTATGCAGTATTGCTGCATAGAATTCTATGCTGTCATGCAGAGACTCTTACAGCAGTGGAAGCCAATGGCGCTGTTATACAATGGCTGCTGATGGAGTGCACAGTGCTCCGTCTGGGGCCATTTGGCAAGCGCTGCTTCACCAAGCATCATCATCACAGTGCTGCCAATGTGACCCGCCATGCCCACCAGACCAGGTAAGGTAGCAGAGAGGGTGGAGAGAGGGCAGAAGAGGGGAGGGGAGGGACAGAGGTGGGAGGGGTATGTACTGGCATGTATGACCTCTGCCAATATGCTATCAGCTTCCTCGTTTCTGGGCACGCTGCATTTCAAGAGCTCATTCAAGTCCAAGGAGACCCATTGGCAAACAGGAGACTTACCAGGAGGTAAGGGAAAAGATGCTCCCTTACGTCTCCCAAGACACCTGATCTACCTGCCTGCCTCTGATACAGCACAATGTAAACTGCATTGTGAGCTTTTTTGTTGTTGCTGTTGAAAAGTGATATACAGTATAAGTATTATTATTCTTTTTGATCATACTGCTAATAATATTTATCCCATCCTGGATTTTGTCCTGGAACTACAGTGTGGAGGATAATTTGCCTTCAGCCAAAGTGAAAGTTTAATTCCGTGCAATTCATAGACTAATTTTGCCAAGGCCAAACCAGTCGTGGTGTTTCCCAAGAGGGAGTCCTGCCAATGTTCATTTCATGCCAAGCACTAAGTACATGTTCAGATGGCAATTGCTTGGTAGACAACAGATAGCATTGCAGAAACACAGATGAAGCCTCCCATAATTGCTATCTTCATGTGTGGCTTTGGAGTATTTGGCAAATGTTGTGTAGCACGAAACAAATGCGGAGATGAAACAAAATTGAGAGGGATTATTGACCTAATCCAGGGTCAGTTTTGATCCTGAGAAAGTACTCATGGAAAGCCTTTTTGGCCTCCCCTTTCAAGCAGTCCTCAAAACATACAGTATATGGAAAAAGAAACCTCCCTTAGTGTCCTGCTCAGCCCATGGCATTGATTTGTGTAATGAGTAGGAAAGTTATGCTCACTCCAGGGATTTAAATGATCCTTTTCTTTTTCATGCAGCTGGAAGCCTGTTCAGAAATACATAGGCTTTGCCTTCATAAACCAGTTAACTACCATTACTGACGCACTAGGACAGTGGTTCCCAAGGTTTCTGGTGCTGTGCAACTCAGCAGGAAGTGGGGATGGTGCGAGACGCATCATGTGACAGCATCATGGGCCAGTCACTTCTGGGTTCAGAGGCTGTCACAAGCCTCCCAAGAGCGGTAAGAGGGTCAGGGCAGACAGGAGGGCTTTTTGCAGTGCACAGGTTTGGCCAGTGCACCAGTGCTAGCTATTGCAACCATGCCATGCAGCATGTTTCATTCCGCTACAGCATGATGACTTTCCGCTACAGCATGATGACAGCTAGCTGCTGGAACAGTAGGTGCTGTGCTGGGCAATGGTGGGGCAGGAAGAGGGTCAAGGGAGGGGTTGGGGAGGAGGATCCAATGTTCCCTTACCCCAAGGAGACCTCCAGCCTGCCCCATTTCGGGGCTGCATACAGCATATGCCCCACTGTACCAGAGTTGAATAGGATTGGGCTGCAAGTGTATACCATAGTTGAAGTCGTGAGTATGTATTCTTGAAGACCTAAGTAAGAATCTGACCACTTCACAGCTCAGTCCTTGAAAGCTACCTGCCTGTATTTCATTTTGAGAAGAACAAACTGCTACAGAGCACAATCGTAACCTAGAGTTAGGTCGGCACAGTTAGGCCAGGAAAGTTTGACTGGCACAAGGGCCACTGTAAAGCACATTTGGACCACTCTGGGAGTCAGGAAGATGGCGCATGTCTGTGCTGGCCGAGAGTGTTCCCAACATACTTTATGGTGTCCCTTGTGCCAGCCAAACTTTGCTGGTCTAACTATGCCGGCCTAACTCCAAGTTAGGATTGTGCCCACAATCACATAGCACAAGATCAACGCTGGATTGTTTGGCATTGCCCCTGTTTTACATGTAACATTTTGCCCAACCATTTGTCCCTAATCCTGTACCTGGAGTGTCTGCAATCACAAAGCAGCACAAAAGATGAACTCCCTCTTCTCCAGAGTACACCCAAATGCCATGGTGCTGATGGAGAGAAAATCTCTTCTGCTCCATTCGGTGTCATGCTACTTTGAAAAGAATCAAAGTCTCATGCATTAAAAGAATCAATGCGCTCCCCTCCTCCCCAATTCAATAAGCTTCCTTGGTCCCCATAGGCAAGGAGATAATCCATTCCTCACCAACACTCAGGCTATCATCATCAGGCTAAAAAGCTTGACTGAACTATGAAGGGCTGAACGAGGCCTTTTAATTTCTGCACATCAACTAGGTTTAAAAATAAAAAAATAAAAAAGCAAATGCTTCACTATGATCAGGTCATGAAGTTAAAGCCTCTGCATTATCAATCTCATCATAAATATTTTCTTACAGTTACACTCACTGACACATCTGAATCATCCTGAGTTAAAAGCATGCCAGGAGAAATGAGCAGCATCCAAACACATCCCAGGGAGGCAGACAGCAATGGCTTTCTCTAATGTACCTGAGTGCTGATGGAACAATCTTAGCTTGCATCTCCCCTGAGCATCTATGTGCAACAATGAGTTCATAATGAACAAATGACTGTCCATCAGTCGATTTAAAGGTGTCAATTAAAAAAATAGCATCATTGTTGCAGAGAGGGGATATTTTTCTTAATCCTATTGTTCCCCTACAGAGCATTTTACCAATCTGTGGAAGTCTATCCAGGTGTCTCTGACACTGCTCATGTTCCTATCCAGTATTGCTACTTTATTCTCCATGCTGGCATGCAGGTTATATAGTTGTGACAAAAGAGGCCAGCTGACTCTAGCACAACCAACGCTACAAGATGATATTGTCTAGAGATGGACTGCCCAGCAATCAGCTTTGAGGCCATGTCTGACCCACAAGGGCTTTGTCTAGTGTCACAGTCTGGATCGGTTTGGCTGATTCTTTCACGCAAGTCAGTCAATGAGGTGATAATGGTCATGATGTGATGTCATGAAGTATGCCTTGGTCAGCGGATGACCTGACCTTTCATAGCCATACCTTATGCCAGACATGGCCTTCCCTTACCCTCAGTGACAAGGGTATCATCAGCATCTATTGGATCATCATCAGCTTAGGCTGCGATCCTATATGCACTCACTGAGAAGGAGCTTCATTGAACACACTGGGAGTTCTGAGCAGACATGTATACAAGTTTGGTTGAAGCTTTGCTGATGTCCAAGGCAGCACCAAATCTTGCTGCTGTTTCAGCACCACTTTGCTCCTGCCACCACTGCCTCAGACGCCCAGCAACAACAGCTCTTTGCTCCCTTCCTCTAGCACCACTGGAGAAAGAGAGGGGGATGTTTCCACAGCCAATACCTCCTCATCCACCCAGTTATTTGGAGAGAGGATCATGCTGGGACGTTGTGAAAATCCTGCCTGCCTGCTTGACCTGCTTCCTCGGTCAGAGAGCCAACTAAAATGGCCGACTGGCAGGCCAAATAGAGGAGCCATCAGCTGACATGATGTCTGAGGCATCCCTCATCAGTCCAGTGTGTCCCCCTGCACTGCTCAACAGGGGACTTTAAATCAGCATCATAGCTTGGTCATTCAGGGGAAGGTTATCAGGGCCAACCAGGGTGTGGGAAGGGAGCCGGTACAAACGACTGAGCCCGGCGGTCTATGTTGCATATATTTTTGACCTATATAAATATTTTTAGCAGTTCACTTTTGTTAGGAGGGGCTGAATTTTTTTTCAGCAGGGTCCTGAACTCAGCAGCCCTGGTGCCATCACTAGAATGCTGAGTTTGGATGTGGAGAAGCAAGATGCTGTTCGACGGTGACATTCGCTATGTCTCACATTGGGCAAGATGCTGATTCTCAGTCTCGTCTACCCAGGTGGTTGTGAAGTTAAAATGTCAGTCCTTGGAGGAAGAGGGGGACACAAATGTAAGAAATCAATTGGACCGTCCCTATCCCTGAATCTCAGCCCTCTGTCTCGGCTTTGCACCCAAGGTAGCTCCCAAGGTGGGCTCCCTGGGGCACCTGGTGGGCCACTGTGAGATACAGGAAGCTGGACTAGATGGGCCCTTGGCCTGATCCAGCAGGGCTCTTCTTACATTCTTATGTAGCTACAAAATATTCCAGTTTATCCACTGATGCCTGGTTATGCCTCCTTCCCTTCATCCCAAATCATTCAGCCAAGTATTGTACTCACTTTTTGCGTGTGATATTGAGTTTCTCATTTAACTTCTTTTTGTGCAATTTATATACCACCTTTCTCTGTTCTTACACAGAATTCAAGGTGGTTCACACAGACAGACTAGTTTTAAACCACCATGTTTCAATGGGTTTTTTTTTTTACAGTTTTGTTCTGATTGTTCTGTTAGAGGAACACACAGAATTTTCAGTTCACCGGATGTTTTCAGCCCAAGTGCAGCCTTCGCCTTGGGCTGTGCTCTGCAGTTTCAAGCTTCCACACTGGCTGTGGTCAGTGCTCAAGATGTTATCCAACTCCAGGTAACAACTACTGGTACTCTTAAAAAATACAACAATAAAATACAGGGACAGAGCAAAAGATGCAAGACATAGGCTTATGTCATTAGGTTCCATAGGTTCCTTGGGAGTCTATAGGATTGCTCCTGGGTATTCAAGTGCATGTGCTGTTGTGAGTAGTTGGGCATCTGAACAGGTATTATTTACATGGCGTGATTTGCCCAATCCAAGTGGCCATTTCTTGCATGATGGTGAATGTGCAATTTGTGCAACTGGCCATATATATGAACATCTTCTAGATGGAGGAGCTGGTTCTCACAAGTGCTACCATATCATGAGTTCTGCTCTTCCCACTTGACAGGCTTGCCTTGGACAGAGCCCCAGATGTTGAGAAAATGTGAAATTCAGCCTCACGTTAATCTGCAGTTCTCAATCTAACCGATGTAGCTGCTGAACATCAGAAGAGTCCAAAAGGTAGACACACGGCGGACCATGTTGCTCCCAGTACTCATTTCATTTTAAAGCAACTGGTTGCTTTAAGATCACATCCTGAACTAATGACTCCATTTAAAGAACAGCACTCCGGACCCGACACTGGAAAATTCATTGAAGGATTACAAGCAAGACAGGAGGGAAGAAAGCTTTGGAGGGTTATTAATCTTTAAACCTTCTGATGTTTTTTCCTGAGTTTCAACTGACTTTCACCAAGGAGCTGGCTGATTTTGATGATCCTGGGAGAACAGCGGGGACCTTGTGGGTGTGATAAATGAATCCATGCCTGAAATCTTTTGGCAGGCTGTAGCACACTTGGAACTGGAAGCTGACATGGAGAGATGGTTGCATATTCTTTGGAAGCCAGGTGCTGAAAGAATTCTGTTGGAATCGCATCCACACTGAATTTTTCTCTCAGCGTGAAGAAGGATGCTTTAGATTATATTTTTATGGTCACTAAAACTCAGGGAAAGTGGATTTGAACAAATGGGTCAGCTCACGCTTTGTCAGCTCAGCAATCGCCAGACATTTTCCTCCTGTACCATACTTTGTCCTTATCTGTGCTCAAGGAACATTGTATCCTATTGTGTGTATGACTGATAGCTATCTCAGTTCATCTGAGAAACCCCACTTGCAGTGCAAGAAACCATTCCCTGACTCTCAGTATTAACCTTTACTAGGAAAAGCAACACTACATATTACGAACACATCTTCTCTTTAGTTTTGGCAAGTAGCATCCGGGGTGTGTGTGATGTGGATCAGACCCACAGTTAATTAAGGCTGGAGAATTAACCGTTTCCCCTTTGGCCATTTTCCCAATCAAAGTCCCATTCCCCATTAAGCAAAACAATTTATGCTCCTGGTAATTATTAACCATCAAGGAGCTGTCCAGCCTCCAACTTCAGCCTCATCATCCACTGATACTCTACCTGCCTGGCACATGAGACAAAATACTCGTCCGTCGTCTTCCGTCGGACTTCCGTCTTCCGTCGTCTTCCGTCAAAATACTGCCGTCGTCGGCAGAGCAACAGGAAAGGTCTTGTTGCAAGACTTGGTATGAATTAGTACTTCTACCAGCTAGCAAGCCCCCTATCTGTCCTTTAATCAGGGCTCAGGCAAAGCTGACTTTATTTCAATGCATCTGGATCAGAAAAGCAGAGAGCCTGCAGTGTGGGATGGTCTCTTTGGTGATCTTCCTATGCCTTTTATTCTCTCTGCTTGCTCACATCCTGCATTGACTTTATTATTTTCAATGGATGTAACGTAATACCATTAATGCTGTCTGTTGGGAGGCCATGCTCTGTGCCCAAGGAACCTGCTGAGTCCCTGTTCACACTTCCAAAATCTGCTGGAAACACCACAAGATTAATCCAGAGAAGGAGAAAAAACCCAATGCATTTTACAAAGAGACGCAAACCCCCATGCATAGAAGCCAGGAACTCATCAGACATCAGGTTGGCGTTTCTTTATAAAATGATCGATTTAAGTTGTCCAAATGCAAAAGTCAGGCTTTACCCACATACAAAGAGCTCCCTCAAAAAGACTTTTCCTAACAGTGGGATATTTTTAGACTTGCCAGGATTTCAAAACAACAATAAGGGACAGTATCGGGACACTGCTGTACACAATGGTCACAGACAGTGGCATAGCCCAGTGCAGAGGGCTAAATGTTGTCACATTTTGAAATACAACAGGAAGTGACATAACACCTGGGCTTTAAAAAAAATGAAAAATGGAGGGACATATCCTACCCCAGCAATGTGCCCCCCTCCTGCTGCCCCCAAGCATACAGTTACCTCACAGTAATACTCATTCATATTTTATATTACCCTTCTTCAGTGGTGCAATTCAATTGAATTAACAACCAGTTCTATGACATCATAGCCGGAGCCAAAAAAAAACCCCGAAGCCAGCCGAGGTAAGCAAGCGGGCGGGGCCCGGCCATTTAACAACCAGTTCTATAGAATCTGGGCGAACCCCCTGAATTTCACTACTGCCCTTCTTCCATATAAACATCAGAGCAGCCAGTGCAAAAACACGTTTACGCTTAGAACCACGGTTAGAAGGGGGGGAGGAAAACCTTTTTACAAACGGAGCAGCCAGTCTAAACTCACTCTTAGAAGCAAGTGGAGGATGGAAGAGCTCCCAGATGCCTTCTGTACTGGGGTTTGGCAGTACTTGCCTCCATGGCCACAACCTCTCCTATCTGCTGCTACTCTGCTCTGAGCCACTCTGCAAACTGAGCTCAAAAGAGAGGCTCGGGGCAAGACTTTGCATTGCAAGCATGAAGGTATAATCACAGGAGGCGGCATGCCTTAAGAAGTAATGCTGTTGAAGTGAAGCCAGGGAGCGGGCTTAGCAGCCATGTTGGTATACTCAAAACAATCCTCATTCCAAGCATTTCAGATTGCTTTGCTCATACTGTTTAGGATTGAATAGTTTACTTCTTAAATAAAAACATGAAAATAAAAACGTGATCGTGTAGACACATTATTGGTAATCTTATTATGATTTAATATGCAATTACAAGGTTAAATTCCTCATAATTATATTACTGAACATACCGGACGAAATGCTACTTGCTGTCTATTTAAACTCGGATTGCACTGTTTTGACAGACTTTATTTAAATCTACACAACCAAAAATAAAGTGTGAACAGGAAGGAAAGTAAAAAAAGGGGAGGGTGGGCAAAAATTAGATAAATATATAGGAAAATTACATTAAAATCTCATCATAACACAAGTAGTTGTCAATATGAGAGTAATTCTTTTTTACTTCTAGACTATTAAGAGTTTTTTTTAAAAAAACTTCTACACTCACCTCTCCCCATAAAACAAATTCTGTTAATGTTCAGAATTTCGAAAATATTACAGTAGAAAATGGAAGGTGGGAAAAAACATGTAAACGGGAAGGGGGGAAAAAGGAGGGGGGAATTTTTTTTTTTAACCTTCTAGACCATTAACAGTGGGTGTCAGAAAATGGTGAATAAGACTGCTAGGAACAACAAGAAATTACACAGCTTCAAAAATAATACACTCACTGTTTCAGTGAACTGTAGTTTTATTGAACCGATGTAATGTGAATACATGAATCTTTCTGTGGAAATTAAATCCCATTTTTCTGACAGCGATTCGCACACCCGTATGCAGAACACGCAGGCATGATTAAAGAGATTGATATTAACTTTTACACACGTGCAGGGAGATTTTTATTCGTGAATTCGCGGCAATCCTCCTTCGTGGCAATGATCTGAGTCAATCATATTGGTCTACCCGAGGTGGCTTCAAGGAAATGATGTCATGCCACCTCCTGTGATTATACCTCCATGATTGCAAGAGCCAATGAAGGTAAGAAGGACAAGGAAGGGGTGAATGACTTTGAGGCTAGCCAATAAAAGGATAAGAAGGGGAT
>JAJKFI010000028.1:7133832-7179183 GCA_029204185.1 Lerista edwardsae | reverse complement strand
AGAGAGAGAGAGAGAGAGAGAGAGAGAGAGAGAGAGAGAGAGAGAGAGAGAGAGAGAGGCTGGCTCAAAGTCACCTAGTTTCATAACTGAGGCAGAAGTTGATCCTGGGTGTTCCTGATCCAGTCTGATGCTCTATCCATTATAAGCTATTCACACACTATATAATACCCAGATATAGAATGTCTTCCCCTGGGCACACTTGTCAGTTTCTGGATACATATTTTTATATGAATGACTGTCCCTGTGTTCATTATTACAGATCAACAATCCATATATTATATTCCTGCTTTACATGGCTCAATAACCATGTCCAGGCACAGACTAACAATTGTATCCAGTTGTACAGATCTAACCAGGTACAATTTGATCTGTAAACAATTAAACACACTGCAGTGTTTCACGAGAAGGGATCATCCAGAGCCACCTTGGCCCTGTACAATAAAGGTAGTCAGGGCCATTCCATCCATGGGGCTGGCTGAGCCAGTTACCTTGGGTGACAGATTGGTGGGGTGCAATCAGTGATGTCATTCAGGGGGAACGGACCAGAACAGGCGTTCTGGATCCTAACGGGCTCCGTGGCTGGTTCCGGGTTCCCGACAAGTGCCAATCAAAAGTGAGTTCCTGTTCCTAAATCATTTGAATGCGTCCTAAATCATCCACTGCGTGCAATCCTCCTCCCACTCCTGAGAATCAAAAAGGAGGAGGGGCATGGAACACTCTAGCCCACCACTCTTCTCCTGCCCTGCTCTGCTGCCCTCTTTGAATCCAGGAAGCAGGGAGGCTAATGTGTCACCAGGTACGGAGGACCCGGTACAGAGGACAGCCTATTGCACTACTGTTTCTTACTCCTTCGGAAAAATCATCATGTAGCACAGCCTCAGAAAACAAAACAAAGGCACAGTAAAGCTCGTTATTAACACAAGCCCTTTCCTCTCTTCAGGTAATAAATTGTCATCCCCATGGGACACAAATAGTAGCTGACAGAGATATAGCAGATTACTGCTAGACTACGACCCAAAGCGCAAAGGGGTCCGCGTGACATATTGCTTCAGGAATCCGGCCTAGTTACATGCATTAGTTCCCAGGAAGAGCTTTTACAAATACTACAAAAATTAGTTTTTTAAGAACAAGAGTCAAAGGTTGGAATTATAATCATCAAATTGTTCAAGACAGGGGTGAAATTGTCTAAATGCATTCTAATTAGAGTTGACAGGTCTGCATCCATAAATCCTCCACTTTATTACTGGATTGTCCAAACTGAACCCTAGAATAAATGTCAGAAATTTAATGTCATAGGAGTCTGATTGCAGGATCAGGACTTAGTTTTATCAAAGTAAACAAGACAGTCCTATTACGTGAACTCTGCCATTCTTTTCCATGACTCTAGACTTGAAGAATTCTTTTATTTGAGTCAAATTGATTAGGTGCACGTTGGGGTTCCTTTGATAGAACTAAGCATTAGCAACAATGCTACATATTGTTATACGTATGGAAATCCAAATATGTTCAGATATCATTTGGCATCTGTCCAGACCATCATGCCAAGTCCAATTATCTGTGTAATATAAACATAACCTTATCTTCTAAAGCTATCTGAACTGTAAGAGACACCTGAAATTGGAGAAAGTACAAGAAAAGGAACGGTGGAGTTCGGTTCATTATTGTTCTAAGATTTTGTTGTCCTAACTATGATGGGTGAGCCTCTTTTTAAACATAGCAGTCATTTTGCACATAGAAGATAAACTAGAAATAGAAAAAGGAAATATTTGTTGAAGGAGAGGTGGTGGGATGCTTGGTCGCTGTGTTAAAAATGTAAATTTCTTTTCGACAGATGTTTCTTGAGACACTCATAGACAATACAAGATATCATAGGTACAAGCAGACCTTTCTATATAGCATGTCAACAAAAGGCTTTTAATGTTGCTTTATGTCACTTTTGGTAAAACCATAGAAATCACCAGCAGAAACTGAATTAAGACGGGACATCAAGATTGGAATCAAGAATGGAGTTACAATTGCCAGCTGAGAGACTGTAAATCTGTATTTATAGACAGGAAGCATTATAGGATTGAAGCCTTAAGCAAATCATGACAGTGCACCATCCATTGCTTTCAGGAGGGACTTTCCAACTAAGTTGTGCTGGAGCAAGCCCATTTCATGCTTACATAACACTTCCAACTGCGGTGAAGTCACCTCCGTAGAACAACATCTTTTCACACTCATCCCTTGTTACTCTTGCCTCTCTCCTCTGCCACTGTTGAATTGAAAATTGTCATAAGCTTCTCTCCTCACCCCTCCCTCTGATTTTTGTTGCTTTTTTCTTTGCTTTGAGTTGGACCGAGTGCGCTGATAGTCTTACATGATAAATGCTTGAGGCCACCAATACAGGTATGCCCTGGTATCCACTGATTTGGTATCCAATTTACCATGGATACTGGGACGTCTACTTAAAAGATAAAAGTAAAGGTTTCCCCACGACCAAATGGTCTAGTCATGACTGACTGTAGGGGGCAGTGCTCATCTCCGTTTCAAAGCCTGTAGAGCTGGCATTTTGTCCAAGGACAAGCTTCCGTGGTCATGTGGCTGGCATGACTATACGCCGTAGCGCATGGAACGGCATTCCCTTCCCACTGAAGTGGTCTCTATTTATCTACTTGCATTTAGGTGCTTTCGAACTGCTAGGTTGGCAGGAGCTGGGACAAGCAACGGCAGCTCACTCTGTTGCGCAGTCTTGAACTCCCAACCTTCCGGTCGGAAAGCCCAGCAGCAGTGGTTTAACTCACTGCGCCACCACGTCCCACAAGATAGGGGAATATTAAACAGATCTCTTGTTTACCTTGTTGCAGCAAAACCACTGATGTTTCCCTATCTTTAAAAAGGCATTCCCACTATCACAGAGTCCAGAACAGAACCCCAGCAAATACCAGGGCATGCCTATATTCTGTTCCTGTTAATTGTGTTGAAAACAAAAGCAAAACCTTTTAAGACAAGCCCAATCCTTTACTTCTGCTTCCCCAACTGTAATTTTGTGGTCTTCCTCCAGTTTAATATCACAACCACAATTCCATTTTTCAAACTTAAAAAAATGACAAAAACCAATATATTGCTAACCATGGCTAAGACATGCCATTCTTTCAAAGGTTCTATACTTGTCCATCAGATGTGGGACAGAAAAATAGCTCACTGTAGTCCCTTTTACACATGCTGCCATTTGAGCAGGACTCCTTTGTTACCTACCCATATGTTAGCTGGGATTATTCCCCTCTATTCATGCCTCACAATCTTTTAATGGATTTAGGGCACCGCCCTTAAAAATGCATAAGGGGGCAGGCATCGCATGATTTTGCTATGGATATTTTATGAGCAGGCCTGGATGCATGCTGTGTTCTCAAAACAAAAGACCAAATGATCCACTGCTGGACCAGAATGCATATTAGCATGTACTGTATGCAAGGTTTATGAGAGCTTCTAGCTCCACATGGAAAAACAACAGCTAAGGGCATGAGAAAGACTCCCCGTTCCAGCAAGTGGGTCAGAAGATGCTAGCCGACCATATGCACCGCCTGTAAGAGCTGCAATTCAATCACTCAGAGAAAACAGAGATGGAAAGAAAAAAAAGATTTAGGAAATCACAGCTTCCTTCTTCCCCACTGATTGGGTTTCAGCTGGGCTTGCATAGCCTTGAATAGGCTTAAATCTTTAACTTGCAGTACAAGTGTGGCGGATCGGATGTTGGCTTCAATCAAGCTGACATCTTTCTTTCTGGCGACCGTCACAGATATTCACATGTTTGTTAAAAGATGTTTCCTTGCAAAGCCATTTATTAAGTAACCAAACAGAAAGTGTCTGGGTAGATAGTCCCAGCCACTGCATTCTAAAAATTAAGTGAATTCCATAGGTTGGGCATTCTGTGAGGAAGCCTTTGCTTTACTTACCTTTTTAATCATCCTTTTAAAACATTCAGAACTGTTGTAGGTTCCCAGAACCTTCTATGCTTTAGATCAGGGGAAGGCAACCATTGGACATACATGATGGGCTACTTAACAAAATGACTAACTGGTGAAAAGCTACTGTGATCCCCTCATATCTAACTGTAGGGAAAAAAATTCCCAGAGCAAGGGAGCAGGCAGGTCACCAGAGCATGCTTTGGAGCGCCGGAGAACGTCTAATAAAGCCCCCCACCCATGACACTCCAGGGAGGAGAGGGAGCCTTCTTTCAGTTCCCTTCCTTTCCCTCCACGCTTTGCCTGCTCTGCTTCTTATCATCATGGAGAAGCCACTTCTCCTGCCACCCCATCTGGCTGCAGCCACCAGCCCCATTTCAAATAGCCGCCTCACAAGAGCACATGTCGGCCAGGAGCTTGTGGGCTCCAGGGTGGCAGCTGGAAAGGACTGGCTGGCTCTCTGCTCTCAACCCGTCCTTTCTGGGTGCTCGGGGGCAGTGACTGCTGCTCTGAGCCGAAAAGGGCTGGGAGCTACTGGTAACCGCCCCACGAGCTCTCGGTAGCTCATGAGCCCCATGTTGCCTACCCCACTTTAGGCAGAATCAGGTACTGAATCAGGGCCAGGGCCCTCCATCAATGAGGCCAACTGAGGCATTCACTACTGCTCCTCCTCCACCTCCTCTTGCTCCCTGAACTGGAAAAGGAAGACAGAGTGGAAATGATAGTGTGGAGGAGAGGAGATGGGTGAGAGATTGCTGCCACTCTAGGCCATCACCCTCCTATTCTCTAAACCTCCTCTTCCACTCTATCCCCTTCTTCCTTTTCCAACTGAAGGAGTGAGGGGAGCAAAGTCTGATGTAACACTAGGAAAGAGGAGACAGCTGCTTCAGGCATCAAAGGTTCTGGGTTGGCCCTGATCAAAGTTATACAGTTTAGTTCCACCAGCCATGAGTAGTAGCAGTCATCCTCCAGGATTTTGAGCAGCAGTAAGTCTTTCCAGGCCCAGCTGCCAGAGATCCTTTGCAAACTGGAAGGGCTGCAGATTGAACCTTGAACCTCATACCCATAAAGAGTGCGCTCTACCACGAAGCAATCACTCCCAAAGGCTTTAGTTGTATTACATCTTTCACAGTTTATCTGGTCATTGATGATGACCACCAGAGCTGATCCTAGCAAGTTCATAGGCTTCAACTGCACAGGGAACTCAGCAGTGCCTCTTGTCATCTTAAATTAATCTTCAAGCTCAAACCCTTTTAGAGATAATGAAATCCATTTCTGCTTATTGATAATAAATAACATCTGTAGTTTCTGTTTGTGTGTGCTTTTCAGTTGCACAAAGGTCAATAATAATAAATATCCAAATGCTAATGCACAACCTATGCCGTAAAAGTAAGCACATGTATTAGGCAATCACAACCATTTCCATATTCTTTCATCTGTAGAATAAAGCTGTGAGAGAGAGCCAGCCCCCTTAGGGCCTTTCTGCTGTGAGATTATTGTGCAATCAATGTGCCTCTGTGTTTTTCATTAACTTGTCACAGTCCGTACATCTTCTCACAAACTGGTTTGTAGTCATTGCATTTTTCCCACACAAATACTGCATCACTTTTGGTGTACTCTTATGCATATCTTCTCAGAAGTAAGTCCCATTGTGTTAAATGGAGCTTACTCCCATGAGGGTATTCTATGACCACAATCTCTGTTCCTAAGGAAATTATGATAGTGCGCTCATTGCTAAGCTATACTGGGTTGACGATGGTTGCAGAAGTGTCTGATGTCTAGGGTTGCCAGGTCTGATGTACTCCAAAACTTGGGGTGGGGCCTGGTGGTGTAAAAAAAAAAAAATCTGCCAATTGGGAAAGGAGAATCTGTTACATGGCAGGACTTGGAAGGAAATGGGCAGAGGCCTGTCCAAAAACGATCTGAGATTAAACTTTGCTTTATCTGCTTGGGAAAAATGCAAAAACGTAGAGCAACAGAATCATTTTTGGCAGACTGGCAACCCTGTGCACCACTATTTGTGACAAAGTGACATGACTCCCCCGTTTCCTGTCATCCCTCCCTTAACCATCCTGTCAATTCTTTAAATGCTCATTTACAATTATATTTATTACTATAAACGAACTAGAGATCCCTTCCAAAAGGAAAATTAAGACTCACTGCCCCATACAGAAATGTGGGTGCAAGGTTTATATATAACAAAACCCATTTAATTGTGAGAAACTGCACGCTCAGATTTGGTAGAAATTTCACCTTAACAGAGACCCCTGGATCTTGTCCTACAAAAACCAGGTGAGACTTCATTTCTGAGGCTGTGCTTCATGTTTGACTATGTGGCAATTGAAAATATCTGTTCGTGCTTTTCCTGTTGGATGAAACTTTTCCTTGGTAGAAATAGAAGCTAGGCTATGCCTGCCCTGGAAGATTAATTATTTTATCTTAAAAATCAGTATCTGCATTGCAACTTAAGAACAGTTTTCATTTTTCCATGCCCCAGGACTCCATCAAAACCAGGGTAAGAGATCCCCTCCCCATCTATGCAATGAAGGAAGGGGAAATAATAATAATAATAATAATAATAATAATAATAATAATAATAATAATAATAATAATAATACTTGGATTTATATACCGCCTTTCTTAGGTCACCAGATTTCTCTAATGACTATAACTCAAGGCGGTTTACATAGGCAGACTTTATTCAGAAACCCGAAGGTTTTTACAATTTTTACAGAAATGTTCTATCTTTCAAGAACTACACACATACAGATGGATCTTTCTGGATTTAGTCCTTCTGTCTGGCCACCCGTTTGTCTTCTGCCTGCTGATAAGCGGCTTCCCTGCTCCCACCAGAGAAGCGGCTGAACTCCCCCTCACACAAGGCAGCCGAAGCTCAGCTGTTAATCAGTTGCAATTAACGAGGTCTGCCGCTCACAGAGACTTCTGGCTGTCCCGAACTGGTGACCTTCAGCTCTTATCTTCAGGCAAACGGAGGCATTAACCCTCTCGACTAAATCTTCTGTTCTGCTTCTGCATACATTTGGCCTATACTATGGTGTTACTATTTCACACACCCAAATGTGATGTTGTGGTCCTGAGCAGTGACCAAAGTCTTGGGAGTCCCAAGCAGAATCCTCTGTACTGTTTCCCTTTTGGGCAATAGGACGAAGCCTAGCTGAGCATCCTAACACAAATCCTTTAAATCCTTTAAATTTGCTCAGCTGGTTTCTCCCTTCCATCCTTCTACCACCAGGCCTTTCAGAGCCTCCTTCAAAGCAGCACCCACCTGAAGTGCCTCATCTCACCCATTGATCCAACTGAGTTTCAGATCTCTGTTTTGCTGTTTCACACATCTTCATCACTGTTATTCCTGATCCTGCACAGATGCTGTATGCTAGTTATCAAGATCAGATATGTAGGAGTCCTCCCTCCTCCACACTCCATATGTCTTGTTTGTTTTGTTTTTCAGCTCAGCATGTTGCTATCTGATTACGGGTGTCCCTTGTAACAACTCTGGTGTTTCTCCAAAGACTCTAAGACAGTGGTTATCAAACTTTTTAGTACCAGGACCCACTTTTCAGAATGACAATCTGTCTGGGACCCACCAGAAGAGATGTCATGGCTGGAAGTGCCATTATTGTGATGCCAGAGCCTGCTGCTTTCCTGAGAATGCAGCAATCAATTGGGTTATTTCTCAGCCATTTTCCAAAAGCAAATTAGAAAGAAAAAACTTCTATTTACAGCCTTGACACAAGCAAAATAACCCAGCATCCTATCTTTCCATATTTTCAATATGGCTGCTCTAGGTGCTTCGTGAGATACCTGAAATTGGCTCGCAACCCACTGGTGGGTCCCGACCCACAGTTTGGGAACCACTGCTCTAAGATGTTCCCCAAAATTAACACAAAGACTATCAAGAGGGTGATTGCTTGAAAACAGAACCTATAAATACTTACTTATGGACTCAGGAAGGGCAATTAAAACCTCCATGGCTGAGAATAAAAATGCAAAGAAGTGTTTGGCTTCTCAGCTCTTAACGTACGCTAGAAACGCTTCTGTTAGAGTCTCTGCTATAGCCTGCTAAGAAACAGGCTCCAGTTTCTGAGGTCTGTTACAAAATGTGATTATGAATTTGGCTACCTTCCAGTTTTGCTACATGATTTTTAACCAAAAAAGAAAAAAATTCAAAAATTGGTAATGATCTTAACATAGGAAGCTGCCTTATACCAAGCCCACCACTGGTCGATCTAGCTCAGAATTGTCAACACCAAGAAGTTTTTTGGTGTTCAAGTGGGATTTTTTTTCTGCCCTATTTGGAGATGCCATGTTGAAGCTGTGACCTCTGCCTGCAAAGGAGATGCTCTGCCATCTTCCATTCAGACTTCCATTCTTGCAAATAATCTTCCATTAACTCCTTCAACTAGAAATAAACCTGTTCAGGAATTTTTATCCATTGGGATTTGAATTATGATGTGACAGCTGCCCTCTCCTTTTTAAGGATGACACCTCTCTTACAAGGATGTCCTGTGTTCCGGAACCCCAGTCTCACAAAACAATACAAGACTATTCCTGTTATTGTTGGAAAGACCCACGCAAGAGCTCCGTAGTTTCCCTTACCTCTGAAGGGAAATGGAGCCTCTCTGAATCCTGTGAGGCCATGTAACACAAAACTCTGATATCTCTAGCTTGGTCATAGCATCTCAGTACAGGTGTGCTCTAGTATCCACTGATTCGGTATCCACAGTTTCAGTTATCCATGGATACCATGGATACTGGGACATCTATTAAAAAGAGAGGGGAACATGAAACAAATCTCTTTTTTTTTTACCTTGTTGCAGTGAAATCACTGATGTTGCCTATCTTTAAAAAGGTGTCCCCAGTATCCACGGTTTCAGGTATCCACAGGGGAGTCTGGATTGGAATCCTAGCGAATACTGAGGCTTGCCTGTATAGAATAAAAGTATTTAATATACTTTGCTTTACAACATCCTTTGTGGCATGGGATGGGGAGAACTGAAGCCGGGGGGGTGGGTTCCCTCCATGAGACTAGATGAGGCGCTTGCTTCAGATGGTCGATGTGAGAGGGAGTCTCAAATCCACCTGTGACTACTGTCAGTGGATAGACACACTGCCACCTGCCCATTAGGGTCTGGGAGGACTGCAACCTGTCTGCCATTGGACCAACGAAGGGCTCACTAGGAGGCAGCTCCTGTGTAAATATAATTTTTACAGCGCAATCCTAGCATGCTCCTTGCGTCGACGCGACGCATCATCATCATCCTGACGTAGTCCTTACTAGTGAGTGTACTAGTGAGGCGGGATGCATTAATTTATATGAGTACATTCTGCCATAGGCCAAATCTATTCAGCCGAATTTGTCAGGCAGTAGTCATCAGGCCTCCTATTCCTCCCAATACCAATTCTCTGTGATTCAGTTTGATGCTTGTTTGAAACATTTGCTGTTCTAAACTTCTGTATCATTTGGCACCTGCACAAATGGAATGGCAAAGTCATGCTATTGCTTTCTTCACAGCACATCAATCACACAACCAATGTCACTCAGTCACCTTTATGAAAACCTCCCACATGCAATGTTTAAGCGCTCTCGTTCTTTGTCATGCTTATTACTTCTTAAATGAAGAGGATTAGTTGCTTGTTCACTTTAAACCCCCATCCTGCTCTGATCCAAAAAAACAGTTTTATTAACACTGTGAAGAGACACCCTGTAGCAGCTCATGTATTTCAGAACAGTCTTGTGAAGCAAATTCTTTGCTAAAGGGTTTTAGGTTCCAATCCTATCCAATTTTTCAGCACCAGTGCAGCCACAATGCAGCCCCAAGATAAGGTTCCCATACTTGGAGGCGGCCTCTGTGGCCACTTCCCCATTGCAGGATGCAACACACACCCCATTAACATGGTTGCACAGGCACTGGAAAACTGGATAGGATTGGGCCCTTAGTTGTTTTATTTTAACCTTCGATGTCCCATCTTTCAGATAAGCACCCAACCCCTCTTTCTGCAGGTCTTTGTACAGGCCTGTAGACAGACTCTAAAACTAATATTCTGCTGTGGTGTTTGTCTTTGTGCAGAAGATTAATAGCACAACCCTCTGCAGAAGAAGTCAGTCCCAGTCAGCAGCATACCAACCCAGCGGGGGAACCTGAGGTGCTGATGTAGTGTCATCGTGCAATGTTATCACACCGCATTACGTCGCTGTGGCACTTCCGAGTCCCGGGAATGGAGCATGTGCCAGCCTCTTTGTGTCTCGGCATGGCTTCTCCGTTGGGAAGCTGTATGGCAACACTAAGAGGCAGCCCCTCAATCTTGCCGCCTCCTCTCAGTGTTTCTGCATGGCTTCCTGATCGAGAAAATGCACTGAGACACCAAGAGGCAGTGGCAAGATGAGGAGGGAAATGAGGAAGGGGCTGCCATTTCCTGATCGGGAAGCTGCTCAAACACTAAAAGGTGGAGGCAGGATGTAGGGTGTGGCGAGGAAGGAGGAGGAAGAGCCCCTTTCTTCCTCCTTTCTCGCCACCACCACCATCTTGCCACAGTGACCTCTTAGTGTTTCTAATCCACTAATCCATTTCTAGCCCACTGCCATCTTGGGCAGGCATTGCATGACACCCCTAATGTGACACTCCAGTCTGGAACCTGGATTGTCCCACCCCAGGCGCCCTCCTTAGTACACTACTGGTCCCACTTCATTCAATGGATAAGTGGGTATAGGATTGCAGTGTTTTGATGCAGTGTTCTGAGAGTAGGAGTAAGGGAAGCCTGGAATGGCTCAAGTAAGTGTTGAATGGCTTAACAGAAGATTTTAGGATTCTGTGATTGGAGATGGCAAGGAAAGTGGTGATAGAATTTGGTTGCTGAATGAGCACAGACAGTGGAAAAGGGACCACTGGTGGCAAAATGCAATTCTCTGGTTCGTGGTACAAAATGTAATTCTCTTGTCACACTCATGTTAGTGAAATGCCATTCTGCAGAGAATACTGTACTAGCTGAGGAGTCAGCAATCCTAAACTGAGTTTGGCGGCATTAGCTAAGCCAGCAAAGTTTGGCCAGCACAAGGGCCACCATAAAGCGTGTTTGGACCACGTTTGGGGTCAGAGAGGCCAACACACAGACATGAGCCATCCTCCCTGACTCCGAGAGTAGTCCAAAAATGCTTTATGGTGGCCCTTGTGCTGGCCAAACTTTGCTGGCTTAATTTATGCCGGCCTAACTTCAGTTTAGGATTGCGCTCTGAGTACCGGGTGGAGGGGAAGAGTCTTGGCTGAGGAAATTCTAATATGTTTGTAAGCACAAGAAAAGCCGAAATAAATTCCTCCCTGTAACAAGCATGAACCTGAAATGCAGACAATCATTTTGTGGAGGGGTAAGCTGCCTTTTCTTGAATGAATGGAGAACACTGCCTGCAATTGTCTAGACTGGGGAACTTGCAACAGAAGGTTAAGTTTTTTTTCTGTCTAGAAGAAAAACAAAGTTTATTAGTAAGGAGGGGGGTGGAAATACCTTCACAGCATGTGAGCTGCTGATCATGTATCTTGTCTCTAATCTTTCTTGTTAAGTGTACAATTGTATGTTCCTCCTGAAACTTGCAGCCTTGAGCAATTTAGGTTATCTTGGCATAGATGTCAATCCTGGGGGAGGGCAGGGATTGCACTGTGGGTTTGGCAGGCTTGATGACTGTGAATGAAAGTGCGGGGAGGACTTTCATAAAAGAATGTTAATGTGTTCTATTGACAGTGGATGGTCCTCTGAACAGAACAATTCACCTGCAGGGGTGAGGTCTCAGATTGCTGCTCTACAGGGTTTATGTATATAAGAAACAGCAGTTTGAAGCTGGGAGAATTTCTAACTGCAGTGAACTGAAACTGGGTTGAGACATGCTCAAATTAATCTCTGGGTATTTTGCTACTGATGGTAGGAGAGCCTGTTTGCCTCTCCTCTTCTTGTATATTTGTAAATACAACAAAGGCACTCCACAATGGAAAGGCACTCCATAGTTTTCTCATCTAAGATAACTAAGGGCACTTCCCTAACCAACTTTCCAGCACTGACATAGCGGTGCCAATGGGCCACGTTCTGCATTCTGCAGTGGAGTAGTAGTCACAGAGGCCTCTTCAAGGTAAGGGAATGTTTGTTCCCTTACCTTGGAGCTGAATTACTTTTACCCTGGTGCTGGAAAGTTGGTTAGGATTGTGTCCTAAACCTTGTAGCACTGCTGCCTCAGAATGTCTCACTGCTTAGGGAATTGGGGAACACATAATAGTATGTTACACTTAAGTGTTTGGGGGTGTTTCAAAATATTATTGCTCAAAGCTTTTATACATTCTTTCACTCTTGTATTTTTCTGTTGCTAGGGTTTATAGTGCACACCAGTAAGGAATGAGAAGCAAGTTCGCACAACTTCCCTTGCCTAATGAAAATGGCATGCAACACACCATTCAGGATTGAATTAGTGCAATGTCTAAATACTTTCAGGCTGAGATTCTATGCATATATTCTGGATAGCAGGTCCCACTAAGCACTTCCTTCTGGGGAAACATGAATATGATCGGGTTGAAAGCCCTATTAGCTCCTCTAACATAATGAGTAGCCCTTAGTGCAAGGATCACACCCTAAATGCCCAATCCTATCCTCAAGATATGCCACCATATCTCCAGGTCTGCTGGTGTAATGGCAGCCCCCCACTGGCATGGAAGTCTGTCTGCTGACAGATGTGCCACAGATGCTATCACAATGTCAGAAAAATGCCGCATCATCGTAACTCATACATCGCTTGGACACCAGTGTATCTTTTCTGGCAGAGAGGCCAAAATGGGGAGGGCAGTCGGGCATATGTGGGAGGAAGGAGGCGGAGTTGACATGCGCCTCTCCAAATCGGTGTCTATCACAGGAAAAATGTCGACCTGATTTCAATTATCCTTTTGTGCTGGCAAGAAACGCTGCCCCCATTGTCGCTTTCCACATTACTGGAGGCATCCCTGTGATTGAATGCAGCACTCACTACTGGTGTAGTTTGGAACTTTGTATGCCAACCAAATGGTGCGAGTGAGTTTTTTTTAAATATGTATAGTATGTATCTTGAGTGACATGACAGCAATCCTAAGAACAAGAGCTTACACTTCCCATAGGTATTTAGTTCTTAATTTGAAGTTCCTATTTCTGTAGTCTGGATTGTCAACCTTGTGAAAAAGATAGAACCTTTCCAATGTTCTGAAAATTAGTTGTAAATTGGGGTTTCATGGTTGGCTCTGGGTTTCACGGGACTGTATTGGAAAAGGCAGGAGATACCTCGAGGAGATAGGGAATGGTATCAGCAATGGCTCCTTGTTCCAGATAAACTAGCCCAAGGTCTTTGCAGGAGCACAGCTGTAGGCTGATGAGGCCCCTGGCAATGAAGGGAGGTAACCACAGGTGCAGATGGGCGTGGCTGATGCTAGAGCCTGCCTAGCAACAGACACCAATTGGCTGGCCGCAGTATAAAGTTGGAGGCAGGAGCTACAGTAAAGCACCTGGGTAAGTGCTGGATGGATTAGATTACTCAAGGGTGATTAGGACCTAGGTAGGTGCTGGAAAAGTACCTAGGTAGGTGCTGGAGGAAGGCACCAGGTAGGTGCTGGATTGCTAAAGGAAAGGTGATTAGCACCAGGTAGGTGCAGAAAGGAAGGTGGCTGAGTGGACTAACTGGAGTGCTGGCTGGACTGCCTGCCTGCCTGAAGGACTGATGGAGTGCTGGCTAGACTGAAGGACTGGGAAAAGGAAGGTAAGGTTATTGGGTGGAATAACCATTGGGAATTGTTATATGGCTGCACACCCCTGGAGCCACCAAGTGGAGGAGGCAGTAGTGGCTTAGGCAAGCTGACTGCCTATTGTTTGGTGGTGGGGTTTGTTGGTGCTAGAGTTAGGGTATCTGAGCTAAGCCAGTGATGAGGGCAGTCTGGAGGAGGCTGGCCAGCCGGTGATCCCAAGCAAAGCTGCTGGAAGAGAGGAGGCCCAGTGGGTGTGTGAACCCCCTCCCTCTTGCCTATCTCTGAGGCCGCTCTGGAGGGGAAACTAGTTAGCCTAGTGCGGGCATTTGGGCCCTTGGGGAGGCCCAGCAGGGAATTTGGCAGAATAGGGACCTTTCCCAACTTTTCCGCCAGGAACACCATCCTATGTGGGTGGGCTCAGAGAGAGTCCTTCTGCCACCACCACACAGACTATGGGCACAGAGGTGCCCCAGAGAACAGCAGTGGCCTCTCAACACCTGCGCAGTGATGCTGACCAAGAGCACAAACCAGCCATTCTTATTCCAAATCAACCATTTCCAAAGCCACACACATCTTCCTTCAAGGAAGTTTCATTCTACAAGTACAGAGTAAACTTTTCCCACTCTGTATTTTCCCTTTCTAGTCCTGCCAGAACATACACACAAGTAGCACAGAGAAGGATGAGTGAGTTCCAGTTGCCCTGAGTCTTTCCATGGCTTCTTATAAACCCTCCCTGTGTTCCTGGTCCTGAAAGTGAGAGGGAAATCTCATAATACCAGATGTCAGAGCCTTAGGTCCCTTCTGATACTCAAGTGTGAAATGTTCTTCCTTCACAGGGTTCATGAATTGATGGTGCAATACCTAGTTTGCATGCATGCACAGGCCTAGCAGCACAAAACGTTTCACCCTGCTTGTTTCTCCCCCCCCCCGCCCCCCGAGTGGGCAGTCGTCACTGTGGAAACACAGGCCCGGGTTGCTTTTTACAGGTTGCTTTTGAGTTGCACAAAGGCTCAGAGGCTGTCAGGAGTAGAACCTTGGCTTGCCTGCAGAGTCCAGGGCAAAAAGAAATATATTGTCCTTCGGTGATGAAGATACATAGATGAATGAGAACCCCTAAGCCAGTGCTTCCCAAACTGTGAGCTGTGGCTTCCCAGCGAGCCAAGGAAACCAGCCAGGAGAGTCTTGGACTCTCCATGGAAAAACCTGCTTCCCTATACAATGTATAGGATTGTAGCCCTAATAAGGAGCCATAGCCATTGTCCCAGTAGGTCAATGGAGCTGCCAGTCAAAAAAGTTTTGGAACAACTGCCCTAAGCAATAGAAAGCATTGGACAATAAATTAATTCAGGTGCTCAGAGTCAAGTCAAATAATTATCTTATGACTAGGGTTCTTTCCAATTTTCGCCAATGGTGCATGCAGCCTTACTGCACAGCGGCAGCTCCAGAGCATTCATAATGTTACTCATAATCCTCATAATCCTCGCTGACTTCCAGGAAGCCAAGACCCAAGCTGAGCATGGCCCGGTTTAGAGCTGTGTTGCCATGTGCTTATGACAACCTTTCAATACCCACCTCTAGTCCTGAAGATTCTTTTCTTTGACCGTGGATGTTATTCTCCATGAAAAAGCAAGCATCTTCTCCATCTGTCACCTGAACAATAATAAAGGTAAGTACTGTATACAAAATATTCAGAATAGTTCATTGCTTGAAATGATATGTTTCATGAAAATCAATGACTTTGGAAAGACTCAACTTCAAATAAGATCAATGATCACAAAGAACATTTTATTTAAAAATGTATTTTTGTAGTGAGATTTAAATATGATTTAATACCCTGTTTAATTTACTTGTTTTATTTTCTATCATTGGTGTGGCTTTTTTTCTATTTTAGAATTTTTATGTGAAAATAGTAATAACTATTTTAAAGGTTAACTAAGAATAATGTCATCTATGATTTTAAAAAAGCAATGTTGGTCCAGAGATAGTAATTAATTCATAAACTGCACAATGCAAGCAGTTCAACACTAACTGGTACACCACACTATCTGAGTTTGTTTTGCCTAGAATTCAAATTCTGTGGCCTAAAAACTTTTGCAAACTGGTGGAAGTCTGATTTCAAAAGTTTGAAATCTTAGTATGGCAACTCAGTGGGAATGTATGGCAACTTAGTATGGCAACTAGTATGGCATTCTGCACATGTTCAGAAGCACTCTAATATTTTTTTCACATGCTTCAGGGTTGAATGCTAGAAATTGAAGCTGCAATTCTAGCTACATTTACTTGGGAGTAAGCCTCATTGCTGATGATAGGCCTTACTTCTAAGTAATCATGCATAGGATTGGACTGTGAAACTAGATATGTAATGTTATTCAGTGCGCAATCCTAACCTAAAAATAGGCCGGCACAGTTAGGCCAGCAAAGTTTGGCTGGCAAAAGGGCCACCATAAAGCGCATTTGGACCACTCTGAGATAGGGAGGATAGCACACGTCTGTGTGCTGGCCTTTCTGACTCTGAAAGTGGTCCAAACATCTTTACAGTGTCCCTTGTGCCAGCCAAACTTTGCTGGCTTAACTGTGCCGGCGTAACTCTAGGTTAGGATTGCGCTCTCAAAGGGCCAAAGCACAGCTTCCCCAGGGAACATAGAAGAAAGCACAATTTCTCTCTGCTTTTTGGAAAATTTTATACTCAGTGGAAAGACATGCTAAGACACCCCACCTGTATGCTGTACCCTTGTTTGCAAGTGCAGTCATGCAAACCTGAGCTTTGCAATTATGACCTCTAACAGAAACATTTTTTTTTCTGTTTTCAAATCACTCTGTGGATATTATATTAGGTGTTGAAAATACTGGTGAGTGTCTACTTCAATTGACAGAGGTGACTACTCCCTTCCAGATTTAGAGGTTGCCTTTTTCTTCAGCCTAATCAGCCTGTAATACATGGGAATGCAGACACCATTAAAGAGGCAGTGGTAGATTATCAGACAATCCTGGCTTTCATTTTATTTGTGCAGGTGTATTGTAACGTGGCCTGTGGTGTGAACATTTTCCACTTCATTACTCCTGGCGTGTGCTCAAACACTTCACATGTTGCACCAGATCTCTGAGTTTGTTTAGTTTCAGTGTTCCATTTTGGGTGTTTGTTTAAGCATGAACCAAGTCATAAATGAACCAAGTCATAAATGAACAAGTTGTTTGACCCTTCATAATTAAATGAGAGAGGTCTCCTAAATATACCTTTGTCTGGGTATCCAGAGTGGAGTCATCTGGTTCCCTTTGCTTCAACACCTTATTTGCTCAGAGTTCGCAGTTTACTCTGACATATACTGACTTTGGGCCCAATCCTATTTAGCCCAGTGCTGACAGTACGCCATTACCACCGGTGCTGGTGTCGCAGAAGTGCCGTAAGGCACTTCTTGCACTGACTTGAGGAGACCCATTGACGGGCCTGCGCACTTCTCCCAAGGTGTCTCCTATGGCTGCTGTGGGCACCCATAGGGCACAAAGGTAACCATTTTGGCACTGCTGCTTCTACGCGGGTCTGGCACCATAGGATTGGGCTGCCCCCCCATCTTTTGGAATGCTGTGCTCAAGAAGGCCTTCCTAAGCCCAGGGGAAGACCTAGTCAAAATGGTGCCCAGGGCACCCAATAAAAGTGCACCCCCATGAAGATGTGCACCCTAGAGGGAGCCCAGGTCTACCCATTAGAAACAACGGCGGAGCCCAGGTCTACCCATTGGGACCAGCCACAGGTAGACCAGCGCTCCACAGGTCAGGAAGGCATCTGTAGTGCAAACCTTCCCCACCCATTGAAAACATCTTTCCAGTGCCAAGGCATCTTTAATCTTCATAACTTTTAAGGTCACAGTGAGCTCAGCCTTAGTTTTTTTTGTAGTTGGTTCTTTACGTTTGCTGACTTCAGTTTGAAATCCCTGTGTCTCCACTTTCAAAAATCTGAGTCAGTGTCTGAAAAAGCCACATGTGAGCAGAGACCATCATGCAATGCTTCCAATTTGCCTATATAACTGGGGGGGGCATGCTAATCTCCCATGCAAATTGGAAGCATTGCATGATGGTCTCTGCTCACATGTGGCTTTTTCAGACACTGACTCAGATTTTTGAAAGTGGAGACCTACCTGGAATTGGCTCACAACCCACCTAGTCGGCCTTAAGCTACACACTGCAATAATAAATGTAAGCCAGATGAGAAGTTCCAAATAAGGGGAAAAGAGTAGAAACTCGGGAATTATTGTGAAATCACCTTTGAAATAATAGCAGCAGATGACAATTGGATATTAGTACTTTTGGGGTTCCCTGGAATGGTTTGCTTCTTGGAAGAGGAGGAAGCATTTACAGATATTGACATTTGATATTTTCTTATTTATTTTAAAAGATTTGTACAATGGGATACCAAAGAAAGGCAAAGTAGATAGAAACAGTAATGAAATATTTTTTAAAAAATAATAATAATAAAAACAGGAATTGTCAAGCTACAACATAAAAAATAAACAATCCAACAAAAAAGACACCCCACATATTAACCAAGATATAAAAAAACAATCAGACATAATTGGAAAAGATCAACAGAAAAAGGTGTGTCTTCATCCTTCTCTGAAATGAGGGGGGCCAAATAAACTTGCCAGGGGAGGGTGCCACCTTGGGTCCACCAGGGCCGGCTGTAGGAGCAGCGGGGCCCAAAGTGGGGCATTCCCATGGGGCTCCTCACCCTCCCCGCGGGGGCCCCACACACCAAAAAATACACTTGGGGTGCTGTACTTGGCACCTGATAGTAGTTGTTGGTGTCATGATGACATCAGTGCCTACTTCTTCCAGGAGGTCCATTCTGAGCCATTTGGAGGAAGGGGCAGGTGGGAGGGCCCAAGGTAAAGTTGCTCTGCTCTCCCCATTGACTCTCCCCATAGAGATCAGGCTCTCCCCATAGAGATCCTGTTTGCAGCAGGCAACTTGTTCGCTGCACTGGTGCGGGGGCCCCCAAAGTGCAGGACCAAATGTGACAACATTGGTCACACTGGCTTAAGGCTGGCTCTGGTGTCCACAGAAGCTGCACCTCTGATAGTAGCAGGATTTGCAAAACAGCCCTTTCATGAATGGAGGAAAGTAGTCTGCCAGGTACCTTGGTCCCAGGCATGTCAAGCTTTAATAACCAGTACCTTGAATCACACCCAAAAGCAAACTGGCAACCAGTTCAGCTGGAACAACAGAAGCAAGACATGCTCATAGGATCTTGCCCCAGATAGGACTTTTGCAACTGCACTGGGTACCAGTTGAAACTTCTGAAGGAAGTAAAATCTGTCGCAGTAATACAGATGCAAGGCAGGGATACCCAGAGCCAGATCTATGACAGGAACAAGCACAGCTGGTGCATGAGTTAAAGTTGAGCAGAAGCACCCCGAGTCACAGCTGCCACCTGGACACCCAGAAGCAAGGCTGAATCCATGAGAACCCCAAAATGCCAATTTGATTTTTCAAGAAGAGAGCCAAAGATACTGACTAGGAACGCCTCTCTTTAATCCCAGTTTGTGTGCCCATGTCCAGTCCTCACCAACTCAAGGCACTGATTCCCAATATTAGCATGGTTAAAATCAACCTGATTTCAGTGGGGAGTCACTCACACAAATGGATCACCGCACAGACATTTCATTGCAAGAAGCCACCTACGTGGGTGGCTGCATGAACGATACAATCCACAGTTTGGCAAGGAAGCTCATCACCACCTCACATGGCATACCAAAGAATGTTGCAAGTATAACATGCAGATACTAATCTATGCAAGTGCATATGAGAGCTGAGACTAAACTCGGCTTTTTCTGCTACTCAAGTTGAAAAGCCCCAATTGGGGTTTCACTGCTTCTAAAATCTCCACTGCCCCTCCTTGGTCACTCATCTCCATCTTTACTACTCTTGTACCAGGGGAGCCACTGCCAGTCAGAGTTGACGATACAGTCAGTGGTCAACTGCTTCTTCCTCCAGCTGTGGCAGGAAAGGATTCTGAAGGCATGTCCTCCTATGTTATACAGGCATGCCCCGGTATCCACTGGGTTTCAGTTCTGGACCCCACCGTGGATACCTGAAACCATGGATGCTGGGGACACATTTGTAAAGATAGGGAAACATAAGTGGTCTAGCAGCAATAAGGTAAAAAAAGAGTTATGTTTAATGTTCCCCTATCTTTTTAATAGGCATCCCAGTATCCATGGTATCCGTGGAAACCATGGAAGCAAAATCAGTGGATTCCGGGGCACACCTGTATTCAGATGTCTTGGAACATTCAGATGCTGTCATCTTGTCCAGAGAAGTGGCACCCAAAAGTAACTCTTTTAGGAAGCTCTCTGGTTGAGACCCAACCCTTACAGGCAATGCCAGCTAGTGACTTTTGCGATTTAATTTTTGTGTTGCAACACTGTACGTCATTAGCTGTGTATCTTTTTTAAAAGAATAAAATTTCTTACACACACACACACACACACACACACACACACACACACACACACACAGCAGTTTCTTTTCATAAACAACCTGTTAGAAAATATACAAAACCTACCACTTTCCCTTACTCCTAGTAAGAAAAGTAAATTTATTTCTGCTTTTAAAAATTAAACTACTTTCAAAGTGATTTTAGGAAAGCATTTCTAAACAGTCCATGATGAAATGTCTTTTTAACTGTTTAAACGAGGAGTCCATTTTCTTTACGCTATGTATAGAATGTTGAACCATATACTTTGATTGGAAAGGACAAATTAAACGATAGGTAGAGTCTGTTCCCAATGGAGAAAAACATTGACTGAAAAACTCACTGAAATGTTTCAAACATTGCATATTGATGTTACCTCAGAATTAAGCCATTCGGCTGTTGTTACCACAGAAACAGAGCCACAAATATTTGGAGCTATGTAACACCTTCCACCAGAATTCCAGACAAGAATATTTTGGAAAGTGTTGCTGTCAATCAGAACACTCCTGTTCATTGAATGGAGACTTTGTGTAGCTGTTGTCTCTTCATACTATGGCTTACCTTGGAAGCAGAGCACCCTCCCTTTACAAACAGACTCTTTTGTTATTCTTAAAGAATCCATTGGTTCAGCATTTATTTCCCAAACTGAAAAGATAATGCAACTGAATCATCTGGAATGCCCAAAGTAAAGAAGAAAGCACTAAAAAAAACTCCACAAAATCTAGTTGATTTGCTCTATCCTGGCAGTTTCTCAAATATTTCACTTAAGACACCATGTGATCTCTCTGGCTGCCTTCCAATGTTTTCTTTTCATCTCAAAAATCATGGCCAAAGGTTATTTTTATTCTTACACCGATAACATGATTGGTCTGTCTGTTACCATCAGGGAGGGGTTGCTGTACCCTGCCAGGTATTTTTTACCTGAGGCTTCCCATCTGTCTACATTTAGTCATGGGTGAGAGGTGGGAGTGTATAGCAGGTGCTACTTTTTAAAATGAAGTTGTTATCTCCACTTGCCCTGCACCTCGAGAGCAAAGTATCTGGCAAGCTACTAGCCTGCTTAAAAGGTACACAGATGCAGCAACATTCCAATTAAATCATCTCTATTTCTGTGCGGTGCTGGAGCAAGTGGGTCATCCCTGAAGATCATGGATAATGAAGGCATTAATAAAAGCTTTTACTTCTGTGGTCATTGAAATTATGAATCTCACTGTTTATGTTATGTTGATAATTACTTATGCCAGTGTTTCCCAAACCGTGGGTCAGGACACATTTGGTGGGTCACAACCTGATGTCAGGTGGGTCGTGGAAAGCTGAGAGAAGCCATCTTAGAAGGTGCAGACCTTACTCTTGCTATATTCCTTTTGTGAGTGTTAGTTTGAATTTTCCAGTGAGGGTCACTTGTCCTTTCTGAATGAATCTATACTGTAGGCTGGTTGTCTGATTACATGAAGTTAGCTGACATTGAATCAGACCACTGGCCCACTTGCTTCAGCATTAGGGTCTACACTGTCTGACAGCTCAATCCTGAAGTGCCTGACTGCCCGGTCGAGCAGTGTTGTGACATCCCGCAGCAGCCAGGCAGCCGCAGGAGGCTCTGTGGAAGAAGGTGACATTTGAAAGGTAAGGGCGCAGGGCGGACAATGGGTCTACTCACCTCTATGCTGGCTATTTTGCTGGTGCGGAGGCGGGCCTCCATGTTGGTCCCATCCTCCACTCCGCCTCTCCCAAGAATGACTTCCCGCGCTACACAGAACCATTGCAACGCCCCCGACCAGTGGTGGAATCTACCTGCGCTAACAACCGGAACGCAGGAAGTAGCTACCAGGACGCACGGTTGATTGGCAGTTCCTCCGCGCGTCCTCGCTTCCTCCGCGGCCTGCTGCCTGCCTGCCTGCCTGGCTGAAACCTCTGGCTGCGGGCCTGCAGGGAGCAGGCGCGGCCAGCCCCATTCGTGTATTGCAGGGGCGTGCAGCAGCGACGACTGCAGTGGGCGGAACCAGCCCTACATGGAACAAACAGAACGGCGTTCCGGAGCGTCCTGGCTACATGACATCACTGCCCCCGACCTGTGCACTCACTAGCATCGCATTGCTGCCTTTGGGCAGCGGGGGCCAGTGTTAGGGGTAATGGCTTACCATTGGCACCAGGCATGCCTTATGGACTTTTATGATGCCAGCACCAGCAGTATGCTCATACTTCTGGCACTGTGGGGCTCAAGCCCTGAGTCTGCAACTCTGTAACACATGGGAATAAATTCCATGGGTTGAACAGGACTTCTGAATAGACACATATAGGACTGCACTGTAATAATGGGAATGAATGTTCCCTTACCCTGGGCTAAGCCTCTGAAGCCGGGCTTGGCCTTCTTGTTCCTGCACCAGTGAATTTGCTGGAGTAAGTTCATGTGTGCCCAGGAAGGCAGATCAGGCCCAGAAAGAAGAGTCCCACTTCCACTAAACTCACCCTCAGCTGGTTTGAATAGGTTTGGGCCATTAGCGAATGCCCAGTAACACATGTACATTGCTGAAATGGAGAGAACAGCTTCTTGCTAAACTGAGGGAACCTGAGCCAGATCTCTGGCCTGGGGGTCACAAGTTTGTCTGATGAGTGGTCCAGGGACCAATGGCTGACAACCATTCCACTAGACCTAATCCATTCTTGGCAGATATTTCTCCAGATTCCCTTTAAACCTGCCAATGAAAGAGACTCCACACGGTCCATAGGAAACTTGTTCCATTGGCCAGGTACGCTTATTGCTATGAAATTCCTTTCATAAATCTACAGTGCAGCTATTCAGATTCACTGTCTATTGCCTACGGTTTCTGCATCAGTGTCCAAGCTTCTGCCAGTGTCTAGATTAAATGCTGTATTTGCACCATTGGGGGAGGGGGATAAACATTTGTACCCACTAGGGCAACTGAAACATTAGTTAAATGGCATTCCAAGCTTTCTGGGGAAGAGATGGCCTTATCTGCTGACCACAAAACAAACAAAACAGCTGTGTGTATTGTTTTAGACGAATTCCTTGTAATAGAGTACAAGTATAGCACATGCATGCTTCAGAGGTGAAACCTGCAATCTTGTCTCTCCTCAGTGGTGATGCTGTGGTATAATATTTAGCCATATCCACAAACACTGGACAATCTATCATTGTAACTTCTTAAACTATCAAGCTCTCATTAAAACCTCATATAAAGGTCTTCAGCACTGTTTGAAAATGAAAAATAAAACAGATTTTATAGCTCTTCTTTGAGTCCAACCATTTCTAAGGCTTTTCAAAACCATCATTTTGTTTTAATGAAACGTATGAACTTGGGGGATATTTAGTAGATTTTGTCACTTTTTTCCCCCTCTGTAAGCTCTCACCAATTGCTACAACCCAAACCACAAATAAAGCATTAAAATTATTAATGTGAGCTAAGCAGGCAGGCCACTGCCAAGAAAAGCACTGTTCACTTAGGCTTTTTCTATGTAGCTCTGGAAAATTATTCCCAAGGCTGTAGCAAAGATCACATTTTTCCCTTTCTTTACTAATAGCAAAAAATATTACCTTTCATGTGCTCTGTTATTTCTGCAGCTGGGGTAGGGGGGAATGCTGATTGGATGGAGTTGAATGTAACTCATTACGTGGGCAAGACTTACCAAGCCAAGACTTGTCAGTCAGTGCAATAATAAATTTCACAATTTTATTAACTCCTTTATCATTTAGGTCTTGTACCTCCATTCTCTGCAACCGCAATCACAGGCTTTTCTTTGAGGAGAGAACTAATCAGGTGGATGTACTCTTTCTGCTGATTTGGCTTTCCTAATTTAAAGCCAATGCACACATTATCTTGCTATACTCATGGGGGTGGCTTGTTATCACATGGTTGTTTCGGGGCAGTGGTTCGTGCTGACTGGATCGTTGTCTCTATGCCAGCACATCTTCCCCTCCTCTTTCTTTCTTGTTCTCATGAACAAGCACCCGTTTTCTCCTAAAGGACAGTGCTGGGAATCAATCTGAACCGATCCTCCATTCAGTAAAGAGTTCTCCATTTGGTCACGTGTCACACGTAGTGCACACATACCCCCACCCCCGGAATCCCATGATTGTCTGGTTTTCTGAGAGGACAATAGCTTTGATCAAAACCCTAGATTACTGCACCTAACTTGCACCTAGTCACTGGCCTACTCCACTCACCTAATTCAGAAGAGGGAACTTTGATCAGCAGCTAATATCACACCAGCCTATCAGAACTTGGGGTTCCAGTCAGGAGATAAAAGGCAGTTGACTAGCTATGCTATGCACAAGATATATATTATACACAATGAGATGCAAATGCCAGTGAGATGTTGGTGGTTCTGCTAGGGCAGGATTAATTTCTAAGAAGCTATTTCTTTCCCATTACATCCCAGGAGGAGGAGGATTGTAAGTGGACTTCTTTTAGACAGGAAAAAGAAGTTCTCTTTTTACTGGATCTTTTGATTTCAAGTACAGGTGTGCCCACGGTTATCAACTGATTTAATATCCAAGGTTCCCGTTATCCACGGATACCGTGGATACTGAGATGCCAATTAAAAAGATAGGAGAACATTCAATTTACCTTGCTGATGCAAAACCACTGATGTTCCCCTATCTTTAAAAAGGTGCCACAGGTATCCACGATTTCAGGTATCCACAAGGGAGTCTGGAACAGAACTCCAGTGGATACCGGGGCATGCTGTACAGAATTCGACTGCTTATCCTTTATCCCTCTTACTCCCATAAAGGAAGGTTGTTTGTTTGTATTAAAACTAACCTTCCCAGTTCTTTAACCTGAAATGGAATCTGCCTCATGTCTCAGCAGACTTACAGCCCTATCGTACTAGGTGCTTACAGCAAGTGAACTCCCAGTCTGCCACTGTAAGCACTGTGATAGTGTCATGACAGGAGTGCTACTGCTGTGTGCTTCGGGACCATTGGTGCAAATCCCAGAGGGCTGCCCCCCCCTACACACAAAGCAGAAGCAGCTCCAGGCGCTGCACTGGAGCAGGTAAGATAGGGGAGGTGGTAGTTCAAGGACACGGTGAGCGCAATCCTAACCTGGAATTAGGCCAGTACAGTTAGGCCAGCAAAGTTTGGCTGGCACAAGGGCCAGCCAAATGTTTAGACTACTCTCAGAGTCAGGGAGGATGGCGCATGTCTGGGTACTGGCCGCTCTGATTCCGAGTGGTCCAGACATACAGTGTGTTGGCCTTGTGCTGGCCAAACCTTGCTGGCCTAATTATGTCTGCCTAACTCCAGCCTAGGATTGCGCCCTTATTGTGTCACTAGACTCACAGGAGCATTCACAAGTCTGGCTATCATTTTTTAAAATTAGTTTCACTACACAGCCATTCTATTGTTGGTTTCAGACCAGCTCTCAGGGCCAAAGAAGACACTGATGCTAAAGTTATAGGAACAATGCAATGCAGGAATTCTGTGACTGGAACTTGTGACATCTTTTTTTCAAAAGCAACCATTGATGGGACCTTGATTTGAATCAGGGCCCTGAAGCAGAGGGTAAAGACCCTGCCCCATCACTTTTTTTTGAAAAGAAAAAAATGCGAGGAATTTCAATCATGGAATGTCATCTCAGGCCTAGTTAGGCCTTCAGAGAACCTCTAACAACAGTTTTACATCACATGACTAGCAAGAGGGGAATTTAATACAGCCTGAGCCTGCTGCACCCAAAAGACAAGAGCTATGATGAGGTAGTGGTTCTGGAGTTGGGCTTAGGCTTGGAAGATCCAGGTTCAAATCCCTGCTCAGCCATGAAGCCTAACCTTCCTCACAGGGTTGTTGTGAGGACAAAAGGAGGGAAGGAAGGAAGAATACCACCCTGAGCTCCTTGGTATAGCGCAGTATAAAAATGTGAAACATAAATAAGGAAAATTGGATAGGATTGAGCCCTAACAGCACAATGCTAAGCAGCGCTGAAATAGCGAGGCCGGCCAGCCAGCGCCATACCCAGAGCTGCTTTGGGGAGGCTGGAGCCTCCCCGTGGCAAGGGCATGTTTGCCCTATGGCCTCCCCTTGCCGTGGAGGAGGCACCAGCCTCCCCTATGGGCTCTTCAGATCTGTGCCTGCCAAACAGGAGACAGCGTGGCCTGAATCGGGGCCACAAGGCCACGGAATGAGGCCTTAGATTCAGTCTTGTGGCCTGCCGGCCTGTCCACAGCCCGCTCGCCCCACCTACTTCCTCCCTACTTCCCACCGGACCACCTCCCTTTTTTGGCCTCCCCTCCCATCTGTGTCTCTTATTTCCCCCCCCTTCTCAGGAGTACTTGAACCATCCACCTCCATCATCTTCTGCCCGCCCGCTTCATACTTGAGAGGAAAGGAGAAGCGAGAACGAGGCGCATTGGGAAAGGTGAGTGGGCGGGCACCAACTACTATGCCTCGCTGCAGCGGGAGCCTCCATTGAGCCGCACAGGTGCTTTGGAGGCAGGCCACGCTGAAGGGCCCAAAGTGAGGGGGAGGACTAGAAAACAACACCAGGGGGTCGCTTTTATTTCCCCCTGCCTCAGCGCTGAGATGTTTTATTCCCCCCGCCCAATCCAGCTCACTCTGAAGTCAGCTACAACTCTGCCACCATCTTTAAGTACAACGTATTATCACGATGTACCACTTAGGTTCACTTCAGGTGCTACATCTACTAATTTACTTTTTGTAAACGCCTCCAAAAAAAGGCACAGATAAAATTGGCAAAAATGCTGTCTTTGCACTATCAAAAGAATCAAGCTGAAGTCTATACACGAATGGCAAAGAAGATCTTTACACAGATGCCTGTCTCAGACTTGTGTCTCATTGTCTCCCCATGTGCAAAGATGTATTATTTTCAAAATGAAAACCAAATTGTGCACTGCAATTGCTTTGTTGAAATTGTAAATTACCTTTAATGGCAGCCTATTGCCATATAAATACAGTTAATCCTCATTATCCACTAGGGTTAGTTCCTGGAAATCCTCACAAATAGTGAATTCACCAATAACAAATCATTGATCCTATGGGATCAATGGGGTTAGGTCAGTGGTGTCATCTAAATGATTTAAGAACAGGTACTCACTTTTGATTGGCATGTGTAGGGACCCGCCCACCAGAAGTGACGTCATAAGCCGGAAGTGAGGTCGTGGCAGGAAGTGACATGAAAAAAGCCCTTTTTGAGGCCTCAGACAATTTTAAACTGACCCAACAGTTGCAACAGTATTCCACAGCACCCCCAGAACATGTTAAGGAGGCCTGGCATCATGTTAAAGTGACCCAACAGTTCCAAAACCCCAGAGCAGCTCATTTTTCAGTGGCAAGGCAAGGCAAGGCAAGGCTCCGCTCGCTGCCTGCCTGCCTGCCTGGCTCTGAGAACGTGCAGGCAACTCAAACATGCAGGAAATTCAAACATTGCAGGGGGCGGAGTCGACGAGTGGGTGGGCAAATGGGCGGGGCCAGACATAATCCTAGAAACCGGTACTCGCGTACCCCCGCGTACCCCCTGCATGACATCACTGGGTTAGGTGGAAGGGGTACCACCTGCCATCAGAAGAATCTAGCAGAGAGCCTCAGGAAGCCAGTATAGTGCAGAAAGGAATGCCAAAAGATGTCTACGTTCTGTAGAGACCTTCCAAAGGCTGCAGGGAATGGCACCTGTGACCAGCACTGTCCCCTTTAAAATGACTGGCAGAAGCAACTGCCAGCCATGTTTAAAGGGTCCTTGCTGATCACAGGTGCCATTTTGAAGGACCCTGCATCCTTTGGAAGATCACTGCATAGTGGATAATGAGAACAGAAACGCAGATAACGAGGAAAGTGGCAATTCTACCCCTCACAGATAAGCGAGGTCATATATAAAGAGGATTGACTGTAAATAATGCCAAAAGCAGCTTTAGCTTTGCTGCAATACAGGGTAAATGTGCTAAAACAAGACATGTTCTGAACACAATGCATCATGTCCAATAACACAAGGAATCAGGATGATGGGTGAATGAAGACTGGCTGTAGAAACAGTTTGAATCAGCATCTCTTCTAGAATTGATTTTTACAAGAAACTTCTTTATGTTTTACAGATTATTTGTTGGGAATCAGAAAGACTTGGAAGAAAAATTGAGCATTTCCTTTGCTGAAGACTTAGAGGCTGCTAAACCGAGAATCAAGACAAAGTTCTTGGAAAGGAGGAGGTTTCAAATAAAAAAATAAAACTCAATGACAGCCTGAAATGAGAGTGATTCCGAAGGTCTGGTGAGAAGCAATTGCTTGTTCGCTCTCTGCCAAACACAAAAAAAGGAACACATGTCCTTTATTGTGGTGGGAGTCACTCTAATTATATCAGGAGGACAATAGCACCACAATCTGGCACTTGTGACCAGAATACAGCTGTTGAGAGGGAGAGGTGATAGAAGTGGGCAGCAGTCTGGAAAACAAGAAAACATGGGAGACGGGTGAATGAAGACTGGCTGTAGAAACACTGAGATTGACACAAGTTTCTGACACCCTCTCTGGCTGGTAGAGTAAGTTATGATAAGCAACGTGTCCTATAAGGAACTAGTTCAGTTGCAATAACAAACCTGTTGCTGAGGAACCCAGCCTTGAAGTTCAGACACATTATTATGTGTAGTTCAGACAAACCAGCCACTGGCTGGTGGCTAATTGTTAAAAAGAACAACACTACCCAAGAGCTCTTGCTTACAAAAGAAAATGGGGAACAACCAGCCCTGGGCTACATATGCTTCTTCTAAACCCAACTCAATGAAACCTGCTAGGCCTCACTTCCTGAAGCTCACTCTATCGCCACTCTAGTCCTCCTCCTCACAAGACCGCAAGACAGTCCAGCATTCGGCCTCCAGTTGTGCTGCTGTGCTCTGCGTGCGCCGCCTGATAGCTGAACACACACTGAGCGGCAAACAAGCAGCATGCTCCATGGGTCAAACAGACCCTGCCCCTTATTTCTCTGGCAGCCTCCAATGGATTGCCTTCCCTTTCCCCACTGGGCCTCATGCATGGATGAAGGGCCAAAATGCCCCCCACCCCTTGTAGGGGATGGGCACTATTTTAAAATTGAGCACCAGTATAAGCATGCAAATCCTTGGCACTCGTTCTTGGAACCGAACACTATTGAAATAATTCAGCTGTGTGTCCAATATCATTTTTAGAACTGAGGTTTAGGGTAGCAATTTAATCATTAACAACAACAGTAGTCAGTTTACAGCCCCTTTTTTACAGCAGGGCAACAGTGAGGCTTAATCGATCATTAGGCATAAAGACTAGGGAGGGAATTTTCACTTCACAGTCTGTGGGGATTATTTATCAGCCTCAGTGAATCCATGCAAATAATTCTACGCACGTTCATACCAGATAGGCTCACGTAGACTGGGGCTACAAGCCCAGCTGAATGCGGTGGTAGAAGACATTGTACCATGCTGGAGTTTGGTCCAGTAGTAGGACCAGGCCCCAGTAATTTGGCAATTTGAAACAAAGCAGGTTCATCAGCAAGCCATTTGGAACACACACGTGCCATTTCACACATGCACAAAACATGTGGTAGCCTAAACCCTCTTTCATGAAATGTTCTAACCACCACTACTCTATTCTCCTTCAACTCTACCGGTCTTTGGCTGACACTCAGTGACCAGGGCTAGGAGTGAAGCTTTCAACATTCTGTGATGATTTAGTATGTTTCAAGTGACCTATTAATAGAAATGTCAGAAAGACTAGTGATTTCTTTTTAAACTACTGCTTTGTCCTGAGCATTGCAGAATGGGTGAGTTCCCAATTTAAATAAGATGTCTTGCCGGTCATAATAAACCCACCTCAATGGCATTTTCTAGATTAGATTTATTAAAATCCTTGAAATTCTAATAATATAAATGAATGCCTCATCAATTTGCAGCACAAAAGATCTTGTCTGCCAGGGCTACAGTTTCATTTACATCTGTTTTAATGCAACAGGCAAAGTTATTCATTCATCTTGGTTTCATTAGCGACAAGCCTGCTGCTCCAACGAGCCCCAAGTTTCTTTTCTCTGCTTCTTCTTTTCCAGCACTGAGCAGATAAAATTACTACTTAGTAAAATTCCACCCAACCTTTGAGGCTTTCAATCAGAGCAGTAAATACTATTTCATTGCATCTCCCAGCTTTTCTCAAATTGTATTCTAAGCACCTTAATTATAGTGCACATGAATTGATGGACCAGAGGGAAGGTTAACTCCCAGAGAACACATAACACAACAGTAGCATGCTGGTGGCAGGCAGGGCTTTTTGTTTTGCGTTGTGTGTTTGTGTGAAAGTCTGTTGGGAAAGAAAGGGCTTTGCAGAGGAGAGGCTTAGTAGTAAACAATGTTGATCTAAAAATATCTCAGACACAAGATACTACATTCCATTTGCCACGTCTTGTTTGACATTAGCAAATTGAGTCCTGCGGTTGCTAGTAGAATCTCCTTGCTTAAGGGCATTGGGGTTGGAATGTGGTTGGGTTTACCTTGAGGCAGGAGTGCTTTGTGTACCAATGCTCAACCCCCAAAACTGTTAAGATTAGGCAGACAAAAAATTCAGATCCCTTCTGAGCATGTGCAGATGGCTTATTTTCCCCACAGAAGACATAAGCAGTCCCCATAAGTCAGCTAGTAATGGTTGAACTCCTACTTGGGGGTGTGGGAAACAGAACTATTAACTCTCATTTAATCAGTTCTGAGCTGAACCCTGCCCTACCCCAATCATGTTACTGTAATTGAACTGAGTCTGCTCTATTCCCTCCCTCAGTTCCCTGGATAAGGTTCATACACCTCATTCACCTGCCTGCCTGCTCCCCAAGTCCCTTCCCCTCACTCACCTTTATCCTGGAGTGGCAATGAGAATTCTGAGAATCCCTATTCCCACCTGATGTCTGGCATGTTGCTAAAGCAGAGTGCTAATTTGAATCCTGGGAAATGTAGTTTTCTCAGCACTACTGACGTTGATCTGAACCTTTGAAAAACTACATTTCCCAGAGCTCCTTAACAATGGCCTAGAAATAGATGCATAGTAGCATTCCATGCATTTGGAGGTGGAAGGCGAGATTCCTTCACTGTCAGATCAGAACAAAGGGTAAGTGAAGGGGGAGAAGCTTGGTAGAAGCTTTCCCAGAGCTCCTTAACCGTGGCCTAGAAATAGATGCATAGTAGCATTCCATGCTTTTCTCCTGCCAGCCTAACAGTTCGAAAGCACCTAAATGCAAGTAGATAAATAGGGATCACTTCAGTGGGAAGGTAACGGCATTCCGTGCGCTACGGCGTAGAGTCATGCCAGCCACATGACCACGGAAGCTTGTCCTTGGACAAAACGTTGGCTCTACAGGCTTAGAAACGGAAATAAGCACTGCCCCCTACAGTCGGTCACGACTAGACCATTCGGTCATGGGGAAACCTTTACCTTTAGCATTCCATGCATTTGGAGGTGGAGAGATTCCTTCACTGTCAGATCAAAACAAAGGGTGAGTGAAGGGGGAGAAGCTTGGTAGCAAGGGTGGATTATGGGAGGAGAGTGGAAGACAAGAATAGAGGGTGGGCTTAAATTCCATTCCGGTTTGGCTTTAACTCAAAATGGAGACCTTGTTTCAGAGCCATAGGTGTTTGTTTCCAGTACACTTGTTTTACAGCCCAAGTCTTAACTGAATGCAATATGCTTACTTTTGAGTAAATAACACCGTTTCCAAACACTTTTAGTTATAACGCTTGCTGAGCATTACCCCTTGCTGAGGTAAATAATACAAGCCTGCCTGGGTACGTATTCCAGATTCAGATAAAGTATGAACTCATCGCTAATGTCAACCATGAGAGATGAAAACAAGTAGATATTAAACAGGAAGCTTAGAGACCCCAATTTCTGAAAAGACCCTAAGCCTCTGCAATGTGCCAACAAACAGCCATCAAAATCAAAGGATAGAAAGATAAATAGCTTGGAAATGACTTGTTTTCTGTGAAAGAATTGCTCATTCTGGAACAAAAACAATACAGCCCACAACCCTGCTGTACTGATGCAATTCCCACACACACACACCAGCTCTGACCCGAGAAACCCCAGAGCCAACCAACTGTAGGCATACCCAGGAGATAAGAAACTGAATGATCAGGAGGCCAAGAAATAACTCCTGGAGCCATTGCAAGAACTTGGAGCCCTTGCAACTTGTCTCCATCAGGTTTGCACCATTTCCTGGATTGAATGAGGCATAACCAGCTTGCAGTTCTTAGCAAGTGATTGCGATTCATTGTGAGCCCATGAATATCTTGCATCCCAGATATGCCTGCGGTTTGTCAGCATGTGGCTATACTGGCTGTGTGGGTTTTTCCCAGGGCTCTGCGGTTGTGGATTATGCCTTTCCAGGACGGCAGAAACCCTATTATTTGCATCTCATTATTAATAGAACAGTTTGCCACAACCAGGAAAATCTTCTATGAATTATAATATACCTATAATATCTGAACTTTTGTATGTCCTAGGGCTCAATCCTAACCATTCCAGCACCAACATTCCCTTACACTTCCATCACAGGATGCAGCACACATCCCATTGGCGCAGCTATGTCAATGCTGGAAAGTTTGTTAGGATTGCTGTGCAGGTACCAAGTTCTGAAGAGCCCTGAGGCAAAACCCTGCTTTGGGCCCCTGTTGTCACCCCTCACCTGTCCCTTGATGGCACATTGGGTGCTACCATGGCCATTGGTACAGAAGGTTCAGGTGGTCGTCTAGCCAGGTGTGCCCTCTGATGGGTGTTGCCAACCTGACTAACTTCTGATAACCCTGGGGTGCCCCCTTTAGCCTGTCAAGCAAGTGAACTTGGACTGTTGCCCCAGGGCCAATTCAAGTGGTGATTCTTTTTTTTTTGCAGACTGATTGTGAAACATAAGCTGACTGTCCACATGGAACTGGACCGGTGGATGCTCAGAATGTGCCCTTTCTGGAGCATTTTCTCAGCACTTTTCAAGCCTCTCACAAGGCTAACGAATCAGAAGCTGGGTATGACTGACACACCCTGTCAGCAGGTTCCACAAGCCTACTATAGAGCAGATGGCTTTGGACTTAATATTGCTTCAAAGATCCATGTGACATGACTGGGAAAACTCCCTCATCATTCAGCTGATATCTGATAGGGCCATTGGGTCAAAGACCTTGCCCTACTATTAATAGCCCTTCCACTGCTGCCAATAAAATTCCATACCAGCCAACCAATCAATGAAGTATTGGTATGCTGGGGGATGTGTCTCAAACTCAAGCCTTGTAGCCAGGCCCAGATGCCTTACTTCCTGTGCCACCTCTCAGGCAAAGAAGCTGGTCTGGCTGCATTGCAGTACCTCCCAGCTGATGGCCCGAGAGAATATGGCTGTTCATAAACCCAGCTACACCAGGTGGTCTGGGGAACCAATTGGCTGCCCATCTCTAACTGTGGCTTCAAGCTTGGTTCCTCAGTTTAAGCAAGCTGAATAGTAAATATGAATAGCCACACAGACTGCCTGTTCTGTTCCCCCCTCCACATTTCTCCTGACTGCCAACTTTGGGAACGCGACCGTCTGCCTGACCTTGTCCTTGTGTCTAACTTTGGCCCTTCCGGGTTTCCCTTTGCTGCGCTGGATCTTGACTTTTGCCTGCCCTGTTCCCACTACCTGGCTCCTTGGATCCTGGCCTGACTACCCACCAAGGAACTTGTCCTGAGCTTCCCTGTTTATCGTTGAATACCCTCTGATGCAACCTGGGGAAATTTTTCCTTTGAAGCCTCAAATCCATCGCTGAGTTCTTTCCCTCTCTCTTCTCTGGCCTTTTACTAAGTCGTATCATCTTGTACCGACTGGAGAACATTTGGCAGAAGGCCTTGATCCACCAAAAGCTGCTGGGCATGACAATTCCATTGTTGGCTCTTCCAGATAATGGCAGGGGCTGCAGATCGTGCAAAACGAAGCTCTCCTTGCCTCCTTGGCGGTCAGCCAGCTCCAAATAATAATCCATTAATGTCTGCCCCACTGGCATCCTCGCGAAATACGAGGGATATCTTTTAAATAAACACTGGCAGTTCCCAGTCAGAGGAAAGCAAGGGAGTGGAGGAAAAACAATCCTTGACATTTCAGTGACTTTGCAGGGCTAGCTGACACCTGGTACTACCCTGATCTGGTGGTGTTTATGCTGAGCTTCTCTCTTGGCTCCTACGCTGCCTTTAAATAGAATTGGAAAGGCATAACGATAGCAGTATCTTTCTTGGACATCCACTGAAAGTTCACTCTTTTTTCCCATCCCCCGTCCAAGCCAGGGAGATCCTGATGTTAATGTTAACATCTGTGTTGCTGTCTTCCTCTGCAATTCAGCAAAACAGCTTAGCTGGCCAGCATGCTCCACGCCCTTTGTCAACAGTATTCTTTTTCCCACACTTAGCTGCCTGGACGGATTCTGTTTTTACAAGCCTTCTTTTTTCCCATCTATTGATTCCTTCACTGCTCATCTACCTAACTAAACTAAACAGCAACATTGATCTATGGCAGTGGTTCCCAAACGTTTTTTGACTCACAGCTCCCTTAACTTACTGGGCCATTGGCTGTGGCTCCCTATAGGGCTACAATCCTATACATTGTACAGGGCAGCAGGTTTTTCATGAGGATTCTGCACACACACCCAGCTGGTTATCATAGGGAGCCACAGCTCACAAACCACTGATCTATGGAGATGATCAGCACACATCTATAGTGGAAAAGAGGAGGGCTTGAACCTAGCCTGCAATCCTGTACACACTTACCTGGGATTAAGGCTGCAATCCTATATACGCTTTCCTGGAAGTAAGCCCCATTGAACACAATGGGACTTCTTAGTAGACACACATTGGATTGTGCTGTAACCCCCATTGAATACAGAGAGACTTCTAAGTGCCCAATCCTATGGGCTCTAATGCCAGCACTAGATAATGTGAACGTGTTTTCCCAGTGATGATACTAGTGTACTGCCAATGCAGAGGCAGGGCCAGTTGGCACTGTGCCTCAGCAGCAGGGAGACTCACCGCTGGAGCACCCAGTGGTACGTTTTCCCACTGGCTGATAGTGAGCCTTTTTGGGGCAAGGGGAAGGTGGGGAGGGGCAGAACAGAGCAGGAGGGAGGCAGGGAGTGGGGAAATGGGCCCAGGAGGGGTGGAAACCGGGGGCATTCCTAGAGGGGGACAAAACGCTGTTTTGCAGGAGCCTGAGCTCCTGTATAAGGTGGCCCCTTCTCCTTGCCTTCAGAGCCATTTGCGGCTCAGAGAGCAAAGTCTTTATAGAAGAGCTCAGACTCCTGCAAACCTTAGTGTGCCCCCCCCCCCAAGAATACTACTGATGAAGACAGCAGCAAACTCTGCCGCCATATCCTATGCTCCTTCCTGAGCTGAGGTGGCCTACATGGGCTTCCTAGCTCAATGCCTGCTCAAATGTGGCCACAGATCCAAGGAACCCATTGGGTTCGTCATGGCCTTGCTCCCTTATCCCGAGGAGGTTCCAGTGGCTGCCTTGGTGCCCACAAGATGTAGCGGTAGCTATTTTGGCGCCACTGTTCCACTGAGTGCTGAGATACCATAGGATTGGGCTGCCCATAAACATGTGATGGATTGCGTTGTTGTGTTTGCTTTCTATCTCATATTGATAATATTCAGATACAGCATGAACAAGAGAAAGAGCATCTCATGTGAACAGAGTGCGTACTGATCCTTATCTAGATCTCAAAGGGAGCCCCAAAGCTCAGTCTTGGGCATTGTTACTCAGAACTCAAGTTCAAATGCATTCATTGGGGCTTGCTCTCATGGAAGTGTGAAGGATGTGTGTGTAGAATTGCAGCATAAAATTAGCAATCCCTAACCCTGTTTTTGCATTTACCATGTAATTCAGATGCAATATCCACTTTGGCTAGCAAGGAACAGGAATATTCAAACATATAAATAAAAAAAATTAACTGAAAAATTAAAATGATATTTACAAACCAAGGTTAAGTGTTCTCATAAAATTTTAATCTAGTTGCACATGCATAAATAAATAAAAACACTTTGTATCATCCATTATACAATGGATAAATGAGCATAAATGAGTGTATTCAAATAAAAGCCTTCCTTTAATGTGTGAAAAATACAATATTGTTCTAGCTTTTTATGCTCCTTGGTCATCAGAATAACTTCATACTTACCAAGAAAATGCCTGTAATTATAATAGGTGAGATGGGGGTCAAGGCAGGTCTGCAAGTTTTGACCACAGTGAGGGCTCAACCAGTGGTGTCATTCAAATGATTTAGGAACAGGAACTCACTTTTGATTGGCACTTGTTGGGAACCCAGAACCAGCCACGGAGCCCGTTAGGATCCGGAACGCCCGTTCTGGTCCATTCTCCCTGAATGACATCACTGCCTTTGCCCCCCTAGGAATCCAGAGTCGCTCCCGTTAACCCTCTGAGTGCTGGCGAACCAAGAAGAAAAGCTCTTTGCAGAGGAATTGGGAGGGGGAAGGAGGAAGAGTGAAGTGGGCGGAGTCAGCCCTAATTTTAACTAGTGGAACTGAGTTCCCCCGGTTTCCCCTGCATGACATCACTGGGCTCAACCCTATACTGCGCCGGAATGGCGATGCCAGCCGGCCTGCACCATATCCTGATGCAGATGACATATAAGAGAGTGATATGGGAGGCCAAGAAAGACTTTGAGGAATGCATGGAATTAAGTCAGATAATGGTTACTAAAGAAGATGTTTTAGATCAAATTGATAAATTAAATATAAATGTCACCAGGCCCAGATGGCATCCACCCAAGAGTTATCAAGGAACTAAAGAATGAAGTTGCCGACCTCTTATCTAGAGTATGCAACTTGTCCCTTAAAACAGCCACAGTGCCAGAGGATTGGAGGATAGCCAATGTCATGCCAGTCTTTAAAAAAGGGAGGAGGGGGAACCCTGGAAATTACAGGCCGGTTAGCCTAACGTCTGTTCCAGGTAAGATGGTGGAAAGCCTCATCAAAGGTAAAATCCTAAAACACATAGAGGAACAAGTGTTGCTGAAGGAAAGTCAGCATGGCTTCTGTAAGGGTAAGTCTTGCCTCACAAACCTTTTAGAATTCTTTGAAAAGGTCAATAGGCATGTGGATGTGGGTGAACCTGTGGATATCATATATCTGGATTTTCAGAAAGCGTTTGACACAGTCCTCCACCAAAGGCTGCTGAGGAAACTTTATAGTCAGGGAATAAGAGGGCAGGACCTCTTATGGATTCAGAATTGGTGGAGGGCCAGGAAAAAGAGAGTGGGGGTCAATGGGCAATTTTCACAAAGGAGAAAGGTGAAAAGCGAAGTGTCCCAAGGATCTGTCTTGGGGCTGGTGCTTTTCAACTTGTTCATAAATGATCTGGAAACAGGCATAAGTAGTGAGGTGGTCAAGTTTGCAGAAGACACAAAACTTTTCTGGGTGGTGAAAACCAGAAGGGATTGTGAAGAGCTCCAGAAGAATCTCTCCAAGTTGGGGGAATGGGCAGCAAAATGGCAGATGCATGTCAGCGTAGACAAGTGTAAAGTGATGCACATTGGGGCAAAAAACCAAAACTTCACCTACAGGCTTATGGGTTCTGAGCTGTCTGTGACAGTTGAGGAGAGAGATCTTGGGGTGCTGGTGAACAACTCAATGAAGGTGTCGACCCAGTGTGCAGCAGCAATTAAGAAGGCCAATTCCATGCTTGGGGTAATTAAAAAAGGGGTTGAGAATAAAACAGCCAATATTATCATGCCATTGTACAAATAGATGGTAAGGCCACATCCAGACTATTGTGTACTGACTCGAAAAGGAGTTGATATTCAAATGGCTTGAATTTCTAGTATGTGTGTCCTTGCTTACTTTTTTTTTGCTGCTTCCACATCATGCCATCACATTCCACAGACTTCATGGGTGATATGGAAACCGTCCTTCAGACCAATGACAGCAGCAGACATAGTGGGAGGAAGGTAGGTTGGTTCTAGAGAGTGGGGGCAGAGGGGATTGAGGGGAGGAAGAGGTTTTGCTCAAAGAAGTCCTTAACTCACGACTCAACTCATTTCGTGAAATGACCTGGACTCAAGAGACTTGACATTTTGCTCACATAGAGTCATGATGGGTTTACACTATGACTTCCGAGCTGAGTCACAGGTCACTGACCCTTGACTCGCAAGTTGGGCTCAGTGACTGGAGTGCATCCCTGTTTTATACTGGTGCATCCTGGGGGCAGGAGTGCATGCTGTGCCACTGGAACTTGGGTTCTAGTGGTACAGGGTGCTGCAAGCATTGAGTGGCCCTGGCCACACACCAGTGTTCCAAGGAAAAACCTTGGTGCCGATAAGCACAAGGAGCAGGTTATTGGATGAGGGCAGGGAAGAATGGGGTTGAGACTGGAGTGAGGAGGGAGATGTCAACGCTGGCAAGAGGATGGTATTTGGTGGCAGTAGCACTAATATCCTATCCCCTCCCTTTCCAGCCTTGATTCACCCAGGTCCATTCAGACTTGCGCCAGCAAAATTACTGGTGCAAGTCAGAGCAGCCCCATTTGAGCAACAGAGGCTTATGTCTGGGAAAGAGAACACATGTCTCAGCAACAAAGATTAAGCATTTGCTTTGGTGATGTGGCTGCATGGCTTAGGGGGAGGTTAGATAGTATTGGGCTGCCTAATAACTGTTGTTATTACTATCATTTAAAAGACTTACGTTCAGTAATGGCATCTAAATGATTTAGCAACAGGTACTCACTTTTGATTGGCACTTGTGTCGGGGTCCGCCCACCGGAAGTGAGGTCATAGCCGGAACCCAGGAACCCCGCCCCCAGGAACTGCCATGCCTCCTCGATAGGCTCTGCGGCGGCCCGGAAGAAGGGCCAGGAGTCCCGGGCCTTCCCCAGGGCCGCCGCGCGGGCTACTGATTCCCCTCCAGGAACCGCCGCGCCTCCTCAGGAGGGAGCCCCAGGCAGCCTACCTGCTCACGCTGCTGCCGCCGTCGGTCTCCCTCGCTCTGCTACCTGCCTGCCTGCCTGCCTGGCTCTGAGAATGTGCAGGCAACTCAAACGTGCAGGCAATTCAAACGTTGCAAGGAGCGGTGTGGAGCGCCGATGGAGTCGACGAGTGGCCGGGCGAATGGGCAGGGCCAGCCCTAATTCTAGGAACAGGTACTTGCGTACCCCCGCGTACCTGCTACATGACATGTCTGCTTACATTCCATCTTTTGGTCCCATTCAAGGAGCCATAAAGGTGTTTTACAGATTAAAATTAACAATAATTCTGTGTTATTGGTCGCTGTGGGCCCTGGGACAAGGCATGATGTTGGACCCCTCATGGTGCCCACTTGCCTCTGGTTGCACATTGGGTATACGTTGCCACAGGTCTTGAAAATTCAGGTATCAGCTTGGCCTCAGCTAGCGCCTAACCCAGCCAAGCTCTTGCACCACCCCTGCATGCACTGTTCAGAGAAGAATAGTTCTCTGCCTTTCCTGAAAATGCCAGAAATTGAACACAGGACATTCTGCATGCAAATCAGGTGCTCTCCCATTGAGCTGCTTCCTCTCCCTTTCTGCAGTCTATGTGCATCTCCCTTGTTTGATATACTAGCGTTGCCAATGCAATAAGCAAATGAATGAGGAATATCCAACACCCTTTGCCACTGAGATTCTCTGTTGGGCATCATAGAACTAGATCACTAGATCTAGTGAAGACCAGAGAAGACTGGGGAGACAGGATCCATTTCCTTCTCTAGATCAGTAGTTCTCAAACTTTTTAGCACTGGGACTCACTTTTTAGAATGAGAAACTGTCCAGGACCCACAGCCAGAAGTGCCATCATTGTGATGTCAGAACCTGCTACTTTCCTGAGAATGCAGCAATCAATTAGGTTATTTCTCAGCCATTTTCCAAAAGCAAAATGAATCAGAAAGAAAAAAGCCAATTTACTTGACAATTTGCTTGACAAGCAAAACAACCACATAGCACTCCCCTTTTCTAGCATACCCTCCTTCCATATATTGCTGCTCTAGATGCTTTGTGACCCACCTGAAATTGGCTCACTACCCACAGTTTGGAACCACTGCTCTAGATGATCTGGTCTGAGTTCTCACTGCATAGCCCTCGCTGTGTACACTGGGAAGACCATGGCTGAGAGAGAAGCTATGGAAGTGTATACCCAAGCAATAAGACCTGAATGTTTACACACCCAACATTTGAACACATCAGCAGCATTCTAGTGTTATTTAGACATGTATATCAACCTGTCTAGGTTGATGTGATAGCAGACTGAGTAAGTGATTCAGCAGATCTTTCAACATCCATGGGTTTTTTTCCCCCTGATTCTCCGGTATGTGATGTTCCTTTTACTTTTTTGTTTGGGATATTTATATACATACCACTTTTAAACCGTTCCCCCTCCCCCCAGAAAGATCTCAAAGCATTTTATAAATCCTAAAATCCTAATTTATTGGACAAGCTTAGAATGGTAGGATTAAAGTAGTAGGATTAAAGGTAGCAGAATTCCAGGAATAGAGAACAAATGGCAACTCTCTCTCTCTCTCTCTCTCTCTCTCTCTCTCTCTCGCTCTCGCTCTCGCTCTCGCTCTCGCTCTCTCTCTCTGCTGCCTTCTAATTGTGTCTATCCAAAGCTCCCATTAATCTAATTTGGTCCACTAAAATATATTAGTTTACCTACTTCGTAGCTACTACTATTATGCAAGTTTTGAGAAGGGAGGAAACAAAATGCTTCCTTGTCAAATGCCAATGGCGCGAGATTATGTTTAATATCTTCTAAGTGTAGAAGGTAGGAATCGAGCCAACCTGAAAATAGAAGGCAGCTCCATATCGTTGTATTTTTAGTTTTAGCCTGTTACTCCACACCCTAGGCTGCCCATGTATGGCAATTTGTGTTAACTTCCTGTTTTGGTTTCTCAATACCGAAGGCACATTAGTTTCGGTTTCTGAGGCAACAAAAAACAGAGCCTTTGTGGGCAGAGAGTCAAGTGGCTGGAAACATTCCCAAAAGATAGCAGGTTAGCTCCCTCTGCAAATTGATACACCTCCACATGGAAAAGAGAGATCATTTACAAAGCAGGAAACCTGTCACTTTGGCAGGTCCTTGCCAGCCATTGACAGGTATTGACAGATATCCACACATTTGAAAGTATAGTGGAAAGAAGTGGCCTGAATTTTACTGAATTCTGAGTCATCTGCCAAATGCTACCCCCTACCCCACCAGTTGATGTGCCAACCTCTGCTCATCCCACACACTGGTTTGGAAGAGGGGGATGGAATGGAAGAAAGGAAAGTTGTGGGCTAGGGTGGGACATTAAGAGGAGTCAGCACTTGGGGGAGGGGAGGAGAAAGTGGAGGCACGTAGGCAGATGGAGGTGAGCCACCCTGCCTATCTGCTGTCTGAGGCAACCATCTCAGTTTCCCTCATGGCTGGTGCAGCCCAGGTTTTATTTTACATTTCACATTTTTATGCCGCTCTTCCTCCAAGTTGCTCAGGGTGGTGTGCATAGTTCCTGCTCACAGGGCATTGAACCAGACTTGGGCTGTTTACAGCTGTCCATTGAATGATGGATATACACGTACTAATTTCCTCAGAGAATTTCACTCAGGAGCAGTCCGTTCTTACTGCACTGTGCTGAGCTTGATTGGTTAGCCCTTGTGACAAATCAAGTCATCATTGCCCCACTACTTCCATCAGTGTTCCAAGTAGGAGAAAGAAATGATCGGCTTGGCAGGCTGTGCCGCTTGGCTTGGGGTGCCGCTGGGGTCTCCCTGGCCACCCTGCCGAGAGGCGTGTCTGCCAGTGAGCTGTGAGACTCCTTGTCACCCTGGAGGGGCTATGGCATGGTGGGGCCCTAGGAGAGACCCTGTCATTTTTGGTAAATGAAAGAGACAGAATCCTGGAGTAAATCTTTGTGTTTAGAATGTGAACCCCAAATGTAAAAGAGATCTAGACACTCAAAGCAGTGCGGCCACTTTCTGTATCTGGAGATTGGCTTATAGCCACCCCAGGACATCAATTCTTCCAAGACCTAATTATCTACTACCTCAGAATTTCTAACCTTTAGATTCCTGGGGAATTATGGTAACCAATGCCTAATAATTATCAATCACTATTTGAGTTTCCCTTGGCATCAAGTAGCACTTACATAGGCCCAATTCAGAACTTTCACATCATAACTTTCACATCCACAAAAATGCATTTTTATATAAAACTGCCATTGTCACCAATGGGCTAATCTGGTTCCTTCTCAAGGTCCAAACACGGAGATTCCTAGATGTCTTTGAGCAAAGGATCTTTCAGAATGCAGTAGGGAAGCAATGGGGAGTGGGAATGCAAGGTTAACACATTTGCCAGGTATTACTCTGGATTCAATCCTGGAGGGCACATATTAAAGAACAAGCCCTTTGTTACTGATCACAGATGAAATGGTGTAGACCAGTGTTTCTCAAACTGTGGGTTGGGTTCCACTAGGTCAATGAACCTATGACACACATGTCAAAGGTGACACACCATAACATTTGGGGTGACACACCAGCATTCACAAAAACTTTCAAAAAACTGAGTTTTTTCTACTCATTTTTCATATTTGTAATTATTTGATGTTTCTTTATATAATGCTAGCTTTTTTTACCCGGTGTTGCCCAGGGAACAAATTATCCCAAGTCCAAATGCGGACTCAAACGGGATCGGGAGCGTTGCCATTCATCTCGGCGACCCCAGAAATTACGGATTTGACACCGATTTCGGCTGTCTTCAACCATTTTCACATGGGGCCCCCTGTGCAACCCCACCCGTGGGGGTGCTAGGGGGGGGTCTGACCCCCATAGTGTTTGTCCCCAGACTGTATAGCATACTGGTGTCAATTGCTCCAGGCGTTCCAGCGGGGCATGGCGGACATTTTTGCACCCCTTCTCCCCCCCACATCGAGGGGGGTGAACCTGGAGTCCAATGGCGTCGGGAGCGTCACCACTCTTCTCGGCGGCCCCAGAAACTATGGATCCAACACTGATTTCGGCCGTTTTCAACCATTTTCATGTGGGGGCCCCTGCGTACCCCCACCCCCGGGGGCGGTAGGGGTCCCTGACCCCCGCAGTGTTTGTCCCCAGGCTGCCAGGCATCGCATGCCGGGTTTGGTGCCAATCGATCCAGGCGTTCCAGTGGGGCATGGCGGATGTTTTGTTTTGAACCCATTCTCGCCCCCCCCACGCTGAGGGGGGCCCAAACCTGGACTCCAACGGTGTCGGGAGCATCACCGCTCGTCTCGGCAGCCCCAGAAACTATGGATCCGAAAGCGATTTTGGCCGTTTTCGACAATTTTCACGTGAGGCCCCCTGCATACCCCCACCCCCAGGGGCGGTAGGGGGCCCTGACCCTCGCAGTGTTTGTCCCGAGGCCGCCCGGCATCTGCATGCCGAGTTTCGTGCCAATCGGTCCAGGCGTTCCAGCGGGGCATGGCGGACGTTTTGTTTCGCACCCCTTCTTGCCCCCCCCAGTGAGGGGGGCCAAACCCAGACTCCAAGGTCGTTGGGAGTGTCACCGGTCATCCCGGCGACCCGAAAACTATAGATTTGACGCCGATTTCGGCCATTTTCGACCATTTTCATGTGCCCCCCCGCTTACCCCCACCCCTGGGGATTTGAGGGCGGTCTGACCCCCCACAGTATTTGTCACCAGACTGGAAGGCACACGCATGCCAAGTTTAGTGTCAATTGGTCCAGGCGTTCCAGGAGGGCATGGTGGATGGTTTGTTTTGCACCCCTTCTCGCCCCCCCCATGCCGAGGGGGGGCCAAACCCGGAGTCAAATGGCATCGGAGGCGTCGCTGCTCGTCTCAGCAACCCTGGAAATGACGGATTCAACACCAATGTCGGCTGTTTGTGATCATGTTAATGTTTCAAACCCCCCGCACCCCCCCGGGAGCCTAGGGGGGTCTGCCCCCCACAGTGTTTGTCGCCAGGCCGCCAGGTGTATGCGTGCCAGGTTTGGTGTCAATCGGTCCAGGCGTTGCGGAGCCTATGCGGAACATACGTACACACGGACACACGTTCTCTTTTATATACTGTATATCGATATAGGACCACAAATGATCGCACTATATTCTTTGTTTACATAAATGAATATAAAGGATAGTTTCTCTTTTGTTTGGGAGGGGGAATGACACACCAACAGAGTCAAGTTAATCATTTTCCGAAGTTTTGACACGCCAAGCCCAAAAGGTTCTCCATCACTGGGTGGATTTCAGGTGGGTTGCATAAAATATGGAAAGATGGGACACTGGAAAGGGGGAGGGCTATGTGGTTATTTTGCTTATTATATGTTAAGACTAGCTTTTTGTTACCCGGCGTTGCCCGGGTAACAAAATGATCTTCCAGAATTTGAGTTTTGCACCCCTTCTTGCCCCCCATGCTGACAGGGGCCGAACCCGGACTCCAACTGCATCAGGAGCATCGCCGCTCACCTCGGTGACCACGGAAACTATGGATCCAATGCCGATTTTGTCCATTTTCGACCATTCTCACATGGGGCCCCCCGCGCACCCCCACCCCCAGGGGCGCTAGGGGGGCCTGACCCCCGCAGTGTTTGTCACCAGGCCGCAAGGCACGCGCGTGCCGAATTTGGTGCCAAACACTCCAGGCGTTCCTGCAGGGCATGGTGGATGCTGTGTTTTGCACCCCTTCCTGCCCCCCACACCGAGGGGGGGGGCTGAACCTGGACTCCATCGGCATCAGGAGTGTCGCCGCTTGTCTCGGTGACCCCAGAAACTATGGACTCAATGCCGATTTCGGCCGTTTTCGGCCGTCTTCATGTGGGGACCCCTGCGTACCCCTGCCCCCAGGGGCGCTAGGGGGGTCTGACCCCCGCAGTGTTTGTCGCCAGGCCGCAAGGTGTATGCGTGCCAAGTTTCGTGTCGATCAGTCCATGCGTTCCAGCAGAGCATGGCGGACGTTTTGTTTCACACCCCTTCTCGCACCCCACGCCAAGGGGGGGCGAACGCAGACTCGAATGGCGTCGGGAGCGTCGACGCTCATCCCGGCGACCCCGGAAACTATGGATTTGATGCCAAGTTTGGCCATTTTTGACCATTTTCATGCGGGGACCCCTGCGTACCCCCACCCCCGGGGGTGCTAGGGGGGCCCGACCCCCGCAGTGTTTGTGGCCAGGCCGCTAGGCTTCCGCATGCCGAGTTTGGTGCCAATCGGTCCAGG
>JAJKFI010000028.1:7117982-7133822 GCA_029204185.1 Lerista edwardsae | reverse complement strand
AGGCCGCTAGGCTTCCGCATGCCGAGTTTGGTGCCAATCGGTCCAGGTGTTCCAGCGGGGCATGCAGACATTTTGTTTCACACCCCTTCTTGCCCCCCATGTCAAGGGGGGGCTGAACCCGGACTCCAATGGTGTCGGGAGCATCGCCGCTCATCTCGGCGACCCCGGAAACTGTGGATTTGACGCCGATTTTGGCCGTTTTTGACTGTTTTCATGCGGGGACCCCCGCGTACCCCCACCCCCGGGGGCGCTAGGGGGGCCCGACCCCCGCAGTGTTTGTTGCCAGGCCGCAAGGTGTATGCGTGCCAAGTTTCGTGGCGATCGCTCCAGGCGTTGCGGAGCCTATGCGAGACATACATACATACATACATACACACACACACATACATACACACCCAGGCTCTTCTTTATATATATAGATTGTAAATATAATAGGCTTTTTTCCTTTCTGATTCACATTGCTATTGGAAAATGGCTGAGAAATTATCCAACTTATTGCTGCATTTTCAGGAAAGCAGCCGGCTGTAGTGTCATAATGACGGCACTTCCAATGGGTCCCGGACAGATTGTAATTCTAAAAATGGGGTCCTGCTGCTAAAAAGTTTGAGAACCACTGGTGCAGGCGGCATTTATTAATTCTTGCCCAAATCACATGAAGTTACTACACAGGACTGTAGAAAAATCCATTGTAGAAGGGGTGGGTGGGTTGTAGTATTCTTTTGTCAGACTTTACCTCCCTGCATCATTCCCTGTGGTGCTGTGCTACCAAACTGGCCACTTTGCCAGAGGGCCTGGTTGCCTGGCTAATCTTTGTGTGAACCCTATTTGTATGCACACAGATGAAATTGTGAAATATTTGGATCCAGGCTTGTAGGAAAAGAACAAAAAAATAAACAGTTGGGTGATTTCCTTCTGCAATAGAACAAACATATATGATGCTTTGGTCAAACCAGTGGGTTTGTCTATTATATATGAAGCTCAACTGGTTGCCTTCGGCAAATCAGTATCTCTGCCTATGCAGGGTTCTCCTAAAGATAAAAATGAGAGAAGAACACAAAGGAAAGCACTGCTGGATCAAACCAAAGACCCACCTAGTCCAGCATTCTGTTTTCCACAGTGACTTGCCAGCTGTGGGAAGACCATAAGCAGGAGAGAAAGGCAGGCTTCTCTCCCACCAGTTGCTCCCTTGAAATCATTGTTCAAAAGGAATATGGCAGTAGAACTGGGAGATTGCACACAGCTGTAATGGCTAGTAGCCACTGATAGACCTCCATGAGATAACCCTGTGTACGTTGACTCAAGTTCTTTGGAGGAAGGAATGCAATATGTAAACAAAGACCCTTTGATGTTTTCACAGTGATTGATTTGTGAACAAAGGAAGAGGGCTTGGTTGCTCAAGCTTCTTGGGAATCGAACCTTCTGCCTGAAAAAGTCCTGCTCACTAATTTCAGGTGTGACTGGTAGGTTGTAATTGTACATTAATGATGGAAGAATTTGTTTGTTTGTTTGTTATGATTGCTTCATGTCTTTTCAGGGATAGGCCCCGGCATTAAAGAAGACAGATTCTAGAGCTGAGACCTGTAAAATTCTGAAAAGGTCTTGTGACACCTTAAGACTAACCAAGTTATTTCAGTAGAACATCAAGTTCACCCTCTTTCATTCTCAAGTTCATGTGTTATCCTCCGTTGGCAGGTTTATCTCTATCCCCAGCTGAGTACCTGCCAACTGAGAACATCGCTTCTTGCATCGCTGAAGTGGACAGCAGTCCATAGTAGCTTATGTCGAAATAAAATTGTTCGTCCTTAAGATGCTTTAAGGCTCTTTGTTGTTTTTGCTGCAACAAGCACCCTCTATTAAATGCTGGTTCAAATCACATCCTAGTTACTTTAAAGCATGACTGATTTCCTTTCCTCTGCAGGGTTGATTTCTAGTTCACCAGAACCCCCTGACATTCAAGATTGTAGCAATAGCAGGCTCAGTGGTGAAGTGGCCAGCAGTGTGATAATCAGAAGGAGATAAAGTAAAGTGTTTGGCTGGAACAGCAGTACCAGGAAATGGCCGAGACACCACATGACAAGGGATGCTCACTCTGCTGGAAAGGGAAGTGTTTACTTAAAGGCTAGACTTTTACTAGTCTCCTCCAAGGGTGGTGCAAGCTAATCCCAGTGAGTTACCTGACCCATTTGCACCAGCAAGTGGTTAAATAGATAGTAAATATCCACCACACCCTTGAAAGGCAGACAGATTGTTTGCCAAATGGGTTCAGCCCAGCCCTAGTGTCATTATAAATATAAAAGAGCTCCACTGTCCTAAGCACTAAAGAGTTGCTGCAAAGTCATTACAAGCAGCTTGTCTTCCAATAAACTTTCAGTTGCTGGCAAACAGAGAGACTGGTATGGAGAAAAGAACACAGAAGTCATGGGACCTGTTAGCCTACGTAGAATTAAACAATCCACCAAAGCGCCAGGATAGGGTAGTAGTGATTTGGAAGTTGAACTTAGACTTTGGAGATCCAGGTTCAAATCCCTATTCAGCCATGAAGCTTCCTGGGTGAACCTGGGCCAGTCACTATCTCTCAGCCTCACCTACCTCACAGGATTGTTGTGAGGACAAAAGGAGAGAAGGAACCTTGTATACCACCCTAGATCCTTGGAGGAAGGGCGGTATTAAAAATGTGAAAAATAAATTATACTTTAAGAAAAAGAACGCGGACCTGAATGGTGTCCCCAAGGAGACACTGATGGGTGTCTCCAGGGAGATCTTTCACCCAGCCAGCCAGGTGATACTGAGGGAACATTCTAGGGCTGGCTCCTACTTCAACATTCATTTTGACATCCATCTTTAGATACTGTGGGGTGGCTGGGGCAGCTGATTAGGAACCAAATGCTCCAGTAGAGTAAGATCTTGATTAGGCTAAGTAAATAAAAAAGTCACACAGTAGCAAACCTGCTTGTGAGTTCTCAAGATCTATTTTTAAGGCTGGCAACTAAGTAAAACAGCAGAAAGGGGGAAAGATGAGAGAAGAAACCTGAGCATTATCGAAAAATGTAAAGGTCTTAAAATGGAACAGAGACTATATAATTGGGGAGGGGGCTTTGTTAGATTAAGCACGCAAAATCTCCCTAGGAAGGAGTTCAATTACTGTTCTCACAAACCTTTAGTCATTCCAGGGTACTCAGAAGGCTGGAGAGCAAAGTGTGCAGTTAGGGGCAGTTATGCAGTTAGGGACTTCCAGGCCAGACCAAAGGCTGAAAGAGGCCAAAGGTTCATGGGTGGTTTGCAGGAGATTCAAGTTCGGGGAGCAGGCTATGGAGTGCAGGTCTCAATGGCAAAAGTACTGTACATGCTGGATCATGTCCCCTTGGACTTACAAGAACAAAGTAGACGGCATGGGTCTGAGGAGACCCATAGGCAATTAGGCTGCCTACCAAGAAATAAGTAAAAGAAGCTTTGATGGCTATCAGATTGCCTGTCCAATTAAGTGACATTTTAAATGCTCTTTTATAAGGTCGTATCAGTCATTCGTTCAGGAATCCCAAACACGTTGTCCTGAACAGATTTTCTATTCCTGGGCATTCCTAGGAGTTTCCCTCCCTTGCTTTCATTTTATTTATTTTAAATATTTATATCCTGCCTTTCCATGTTCTTTACACACTCAAGGTGGCTCACAACATATAACAATCATAAAAACCCAGTGAGATTTGTTCAGTCAGTACATTTAAATGCCTAGTGTATTATTTTTAATATATTAAGTGTTTTGAGTAGTTTAATAGTGTACATTCTAACTTTTGTACTGTATATACTAGGAGGGCTTTTAACACCTTTAATTTTTTATCAATTTCCAGTTAGTCCTGTAAGAATTCATTGTGTCCACACAAAGTAATGGGCAACTTCAAGCAGTAGTACCCCTAGGGGGGGCAGGGCACTAAGTTTTGCAAGGCACCTTACCTTGCCGTGTAAACATCTCCTCTTCCTTGGTGTTGTAGCCATTCCAGGCTGCCAACACAATTCAGGGGTGTCTCCTCGTTGCTTCCACCACCCGGAAAAACTAGGACGGCAAGGGAGAGGAGTGGTTTACACGGAAAGGTAAGCCACCTTTCAAAATGTAGTGCCCCCTATAGGGACACTACAGACTTCATGTGTTACTTTGATATGGGGAAGAAGAACTGCAAGTGATTTGCATAAGCTGTTGTCGCATAGTGTTCAAAGAGGAACTTGTGTAGCTCAAAAGAAGCTCTGCATCCAGAGCTTTTGACTCTCTCCTGCGCAAGTTCTTTTTCAAGCTTTAGAGCAAGCACAAAAGCAGGAAGCAGAATTTACCCTCTCTTCTCTACTCATCCAGGTAATTCATGAAACCATGCTGCTTCATTCTATGTCCTGTTTCTTTGGACCCGTAGGCATAATACCTTCATGTTCTAGAAGTTTGCCTTCAAAGGTCTGAGTCAGGAGCGTTGGAGTCTGAACACTGATCAACCCAATCTACCTCTCTGTGTCCATGTATAGTATCTGATCTTGCTGTGGTCTTCCATTCAGTTGCTTTTTAAGTTGCCACTGAGTATCCTGGCCACAATTGTTATCGTGAAAAAAGCTTCCAGACCTTGACAACATGAAGTTCTGTACACTTGTAAAACTCTTCCTTCCTTCCTTTCACAATTGCACCTCATCAACAAATCATTATGGCAGGATATTCCATTTAATAGCTAAATTCCAGTATATTGTTATATTTAATCTGCCCTCCCATTTAAATGGATTTTTTTCTGCACTCCATTAAAATAATGCCTTTCTTATGCAAAACAAAAGTGTATTGTTGATTTTTTTTATTTTTTACATTAAACAAAAGATTATTATTTTCTTCTCCTTGGTGCAGAGCTCTCTGCTAGGAGACAGCCCTGTTTTTTCAATCGTTTCTTTTTTTAATCCTGGGTAACTAAAAATGCATACGTGTAAGTTAACATGTATTATCTCCCCCTCCCCCCCAAACTGGAGATTCTAGTTTAAATGTACACAAAAGGAGAATGTCCCTGACTGGGGTGAATGCTTAAGGCCTTTCAAGGGTAGGCGTCATCCAAGAAATTAATCTCTCCTAGAGAACATCCAATCCAACTGTGCAGCACTATCTATGAATAGCAGCTCTAAACAATAGAACTGCAAGAGAAAGAGAAACCTCAAAATACAAACATTTTCTTGCAGCAAATTTTTAGATCTAATTAATACAGATGTGGCAAATCGCAAACTTTTCTCTATATTTCTTTTCTCCAATTTCTGCAGTGGCAAAAGATGAAAGGAGGAGCTTTTTGACATCTATTTCCAAACAAACTGTAGGTAGGACTGCAATTTTCTTGCTTCCTTCAGAATTTGCAGTCCATTCATGATAGACAAATTTTTCAAAAGACCCATTTATCGAATGACACAAGGTGCATATCGTGAGTCACGCTGCATAGGTTACAGTTTTAAAATCTGCCATCAGCAGGCTAACTCCATCCTCCTCTCACCTACCTACGTACATTCCTTACCTTGAGGAGGCCTCCATGACAGCCCTCCAACTGCAGGATGTAGCACATGCCCCATTGGCACAGCTATGTCAGTGCTGGAAAGTTGGTTAGGATAGAACTCCCAGAGGTTAAAAAATGCTTCTTATAGAGAAAGCTGCTAGATGTTCCATGGACCCCTCTCCTACATTTTTTTACCTACCATACACACAAAGGGTTGTCATGTATTTATCAGAACTGTGTATGTTCTGAGACTCTCATGGCCGGCCTGCCATGGCTGCAGTGGTGTCATTCAAATGATTTAGGAACAGGAACTCACTATTGAGTTCAAATTCAAATGTTGGGGAAAAAAAACCGGAAGCAGCCACAGAGCCCGTTAGGATCCGGAACGCCCGTTCTGGTCCGTTCCACCTGAATGACATCACTGCATGGCTGGCCATCAGAGTGTGGGCTCCCACCCTTTGCCTGCCTGCCTGCCCTCTGCCCCCTGCCCATTTCCTTCATGCTTCCTGGGTTCAGGAATAAAAAGGAGAATGGAGCGAAAGTATGATGGTAGTGGGAGCGCAATCCTAACCTGGTGTTAGGCCAGCAAAGTTTGGCTGGCACAAGGGCCACCATAAAGCGTGTTTGGACCACTCTTGGAGTCAGGAAGGATGGTGCATCTCTGTGTGCTGGCCTCTCTGACTCCGAGAGTGGTCCAAACATACTGTATGGTGGCCCTTGTGTTCGCCAAACTTTGCTGATCTAACTGTGCCAGCCTAACTCCAGGTTAAGATTGCACTCTAAGGCTGCAATCCTATGCACACCTTCCTGGGAGTAAGCCTCATTGAACACAATGAAAGTTACACAATGAATCTTCTGAGTAGACATGTATAGGACTGTGCTGTAAGTTGCAGTACTCTTAATTCATCCCTCCCCTCTTCTTTATAATTTCCATGGACCCCTCTCCTACATTTTTTTTACCTACCATACACACAAAGGGTTGTCATGTATTTATCAGAACTGTGTATGTTCTGAGACTCTCATGGCCGGCCTGCCATGGCTGGCCATCAGTGTGGGCTCCCACCCTTTGCCTGCTTGCCTGCCCTCTGCCCCCTGCCCATTTCCTTCATGCTTCCTGGGTTCAGGAATAAAAAGGAGAATGGAGCAAAAGTATGATGATAGTGGGAGCGCAATCCTAACCTGGTGTTAGGCCAGCAAAGTTTGGCTGGCACAAGGGCCACCATAAAGCACTTTGGGCCACTCTTGGAGTCAGGAAGGACGATGCATATCTCTGTGGTGGCCTCTCTGACTCTGAGAGTGGTCCAAACATACTTTATGGTGTCCCTTGTGTTTGCTGATCTAACTGTGCCGGCCTAACTCCAGGTTAAGATTGCACTCTAAGGCTGCAATCCTATGCACACTTTCCTGGGAGTAAGCCTCATTGAACACAATGAAAGTTACTTCTGAGTAGACATGTATAGGACTGTGCTGTAAGTTGCAGTACTCTTAATTCATCCCTCCCCTCTTCTTTATAATTTCTCTTCCACTCAACTCCCTTCTTTTTGAATCCAGGGAGCAGGAGGAGGGGAGGTAGAAGCAGAGCTAGCAGCTGGTGTGCTTGCAGCTGGGTAAAGAGAGAGGTATTTGGCCTGTCATGGTGCCACACCAGAGATGTGCAGACCAGGGAGGCAAAGCCTCACCTGTAATGCTCCCAAGGAAAAAAAAAAAAGTAAATGACAACAATAATTAAAAATTAAAAATTCCGTAGTGATCTGTGTTATAAATGTCATTTTCGTATGATTTCAATCAATTTTTTTTAGTCAAAATAATCAAATTTGTGGAGCTCAGGTGCGATTACAGGAAGAGACAAGAGGTGCAACTGCAATGAATTCAGCCTTTCCTCTGATTGCAGATGGCTAGTGTTCCAGAATGCTTGGTGGCATCTGAGTAGCACCCCAGAATGCCTTACAATACCACAGCAAATGTCTCCCCAGCCATTAACCTCACCTCACGTCACTGTACCACAGAAGGGAGTGGGTAGCATTTGGCATACTGCATAGGTGCTGGGAGTGCTGAAGCCAATCCTGGAGTGGTTGTTGCCATTCCTGCACCATTTCTCAAATGGTGCCTTCATGTACTCTACTTCCCCCAGCCTGTTGCATCCAGCAAGATACCACCAGTATCACCTGAAGAAGCAGAGAGGGGTTGTTCTCACCTGTGTCCCACTGCAGTACTATATAGCATTTCAAAGCTTAAGGGCCATCTCTGGGTAAAGTCCTGGCAACTGTATTGACAAGATAGTGGTGATTGAAAAATTCCCACTTAAAACAAGTTTTTAAAAACAAGTCACTTCCGTGGAAAAAACCCAACCAAACAAAATCGAACCTGGGTCAGGCAGTTTAAAAGTCCTGCCTTGGGGGCAAACTTGCAATATAAAGCTTTTAGACAGTGATCAAAGGTAGCCTGTAGCCAGCATAAGCAGAGCCCAGACAGAAAGCCCACTGGAAACTTTTATAATGGTCAGGAAGTGGTGCCTAAACGTGCTCTAGGAACCACAGTTTCCTGTGGCTCTTCCCTTTGGTAAGCAGTGGGTGATACTGATATACCAGATAAATCTCCATGCCTGAAATTTCCAAGACAAGACACATTGTGGTCAAGCCCAGAGTGAGATCGTAACCATATCTAAATCTCTTGCATGTCACACTCTTAACATCCTACTTGGTGAGATTCCTCCATAGTTGCTTCTTTTGTGAAACCTGTCCCATGCATTTTCATGCAGTTTTACATACACTTCAGATCTCTCAAACCCTGGAGTTAGGCTGGCACAGTTTGGCCAGCAAAGTTTGGCTGGCACAAGGGACACTGTAAAGTATGTTTGGACCACTCTTGGAGTCAAAGAGGTGAGCACACAGACATGCGCCATCCCCCCTGACTCTGAGAGTGGTCCAAACACGCTTTACGGTGGCCCTTGTGCCAGCCAAACTGTGCTGGCCTAATTCCAGGTTAGGATTGCACCCTGAGTCCTGGGAAATATTAAGTCCTGCTCAAAAGTAAGCCCCCCACTAAATTCAATGGACCCTGTTACCAAGTAACAATGCATAGGGTTGCAGCCTTAACTTCAACTACTTTGGCATCAAGTCTCAATCTAATGACACAGCCATTGTGTGTTTTTATGGAATATTAAAATCTGGACATTTACACCAGGTCTTTACCTCTCTCCACATCTGGAATATGACCCTGAGGAACAGGCTAATTCAAGCTTACTCTTAGGTTATGAACATACATTTATGTGCAGAGATGTTATAGGTTCTTCTGTGCAAGCGGATATACTGTAAAAACCAGAATGAACAGCTCTTTATATGTACAGTAGAGCTGTTTAGGGTGCCTGAGGGCTGTAACCTAAGCAGGCGCTCTGTTCATGTAGTATACAAGCAAGGCTTCTGGGGTTTGGCATTTAACATAATTTCAAAATATGGCAGGCGTGTTTCGGCATTTTTATAGGATACCATAAATACTCAAAAAAGTACATATATTCCCATATGCTTTGATGCCTGTTTCTTGGTGAGTCACATATGAAATATAATATTATTCTAACAGCTTATATGTCCCGTGGTCTATCAGTCAACTACTTTCACTACTCTGCTGTTCCATTTTGGATTGTGTACAATCATAGTCCTTTGATCTGTTAGCCTTTTGGATGGAGGCCATTCAGTCAAAATACTCCTATCCTTCTTGGTCTATATATATTGCCTGGGCTCTGTCTGGGCTATCAGCCACCTGATCTGTTCCACCTGCCAGCTTGTTGGAGACTGGCAAGAAATCTCCAACTGACCGGGCAGGAAGGGAGGGGAAGTCCCATTTGGTGCCACCACTCTTGCTTCCCTGGGATCGATGTCCCTGATAATAATCCCTTATAATGATGGTTTCTTCCTCTTTCCATCTACAGTTAGATGCCATCTGTTGGCTTCTCCTCCTCGGCTGCAGGAACTGCCTGTAGGAATTAAGGCTCATTGGGACATGTGTGAGAGAGTGCAGGTGCAATCCTAACTAACTTTCCCGCACCGGAGTAAGGGAACAAACGTTACCTCAAAGAGGCCTCCATGATTATTACTCCATTGCAGAATGTGGAACATGCCCCATTGGCGCAGGTACATTAGTGCTGGAAGTTGGTTAGAATTGTGCCCTGAGAATGTCAAGGAGCCACATATCTCCATGTGGAGCCACATATCTCCACGAGTGATGTCATGTAGGGAGTGCACAGGGGTACGCGAGTACCGGTTTCTAGGATTACAGCTGGCCCCGCCCATTCACCCACCCACTCATCGACTCCGCCTCCTGCAATGTTTGAATTTCCTGCACATTTGAGTTGCCTGCACGTTCTCAGAGCCAGGAAGGCAGCGAGCGGAGCCTTGCCTTGCCTTGCCACTGAAAAATGAGCTGCTCTGGGGTTTTGGAACTGTTGGGTCACTTTAACATGATGCCAGGCCTCCTTAACATGTTCTGGGGGTGCTGTGGAATACTGTTGCAACTGTTGGGTCAGTTTAAAATTGTCTGAGGCCTCAAAAAGGGCTTTTTTCATGTCACTTCCTGCCACGACCTCACTTCCGGCTTATGATGTCACTTCCGGTGGGCGGGTCCCGACACATGCCAATCAAAAGTGACTACCTGTTGTTAAATCATTTAGATGACACCACTGATCTCCACATATCACTAGAGCAGTGGTTCTCAAACTGTGGATCCAGGATCCACCAGAGCGTTGTGACCCAACCATCTGTTAGTCTTTGCAAAACTGACAGGTACCTCACAGAGGCCAAAACCCACGGATAAGCGAATCCGTATTATCCAGTTGCATCTGGAGGTGTTCTGAGGCCCCCGGAGGTGTCAGAAATGCACTTCTACTTTTTACAAAAACTGGAAGCACCTTTCCAACACATTCAGAGGTGTTTCTGAAACCTGCAGAAGTTGGGTGCGGCCTCTCTGGGCCTTCCCCCATCTGTTGGAAATGCATTTCCACTTTTATGAAAATCAGAGGATTCTTTCTGACACCTGTGGGGGCCTTGCTTGGGATGTTGCCCCTTAAGAAGAGTAGCAACCTAACTGGGGATCCGTTGGTTTTGTGGTTCTTAATTGCAATTTTCTTATACTGTGTTCTTCATTGCTTTCATTATTTGACTTGTGTAATTGGTGTTTTGATTATGTCTATTGTTGTTTGACTGATATCATTGCTCTGATTGCAATCCACTTTGGACTCTCCATTTAGAAAGGCAAGGTTACTTTAAAAAATGAAAAGACAGATTACTTTAAAAAATGAAAAGACAGATTACTTTAAAAAATGAAATTAAATACATGAATGTTGGCTCTTTTTCCCCTTCGAAGTAGTGACCTCCAAGCCCGGACCAAGACTCTGTCTCCAATCCCCAGCCCTAATAAGTGTATACATTTTCTCCCATACAGGATTTCATCCTGCATATCCCATCCGTGTCTGCCTTCAAGCATAGTCTATGACCAAAGGATCCTGCGTCATGCATCAAAAAGGCTTCCAACTGTTCCAGATTTCTTCTCACTACCAGCGATTGCCTTACCATTAGGCAATCTGTTATCTGTTATCAGTACATGTTTAGTTTTAAGGCAGCACATACCTCCCAAAAACATGCATTGTCAAATTAAGAATCTTTTTGTGAAATACACTGTACACAGCTAAGAGATTCAGGAAGAATAATGGGATTGCCGTAGCAGGAGTCTACCCAAATCATAGGAGGGACATTCTATGACAATACTCCAAAGCACAAAATACTGCCAGTATTTCACTGAGCCTTTTTGCAGCTCACTTTACCTATTTGTCAAATGGAGATCGAGTTTGCAGTCATAATGGAGCTTTATGAGACTTCAGGTGGTTTTTTATTCCCATTTGAAACAGTGATGTAGAAGTGCAAAGTGTGAGATATTTGTAGTGGTTTCTGATTTCCTGCAAACATGTTATTCGTAATAACATGTGGTTAGTGGAAAGAGAGGAAGTATTAAATCTTGGACTTGTATCAATTTGGCTGAAAACACCAGCTAAAGACATCCTCTTCAAGTATTTATTCCAACTTCCCACATCCAGGTAGCCTCAGCAGAGCAATAAAAGTGAAGATCTATGGGAATAGGTCTGACGATAGCAGATTATTCGCAGGGATAGAAGCAGCCAACTGCCTGAAGACATCCGGTTCCTCTTCCTCACTCTCTTCAAACAAATGCAATTCCATATTCTCCAGCTATCCTTATTTATCAGGTACAGTCCCTATTGTCTGTTATCTGTCCCTGATAAGTCACTGTCTCTCTTCTGTCTATGACTTTGCCCTTTGGGGATGTCTTGCTGGAATCCTGTATGTTGCTGGTTTGTAAGTCTTCATGGTTTAACTGTCTCCTAAGTTTAAAGGTTTTCCCCCAACTGAATGGTCTAGTCGTGACCGACTGTAGGGGGCAGTGCTCATCTCCGTTTCTAAGCTGAAGAGTCGGCGTTTGTCCGAGGACAAGTTTCCGTGGTCATGTGGCCAGCATGACTGTATGCCAAGGTGCACAGAATACCATTACCTTCCCACCAAAGTGGTGCCTATTTATCTACTTGCATTTTTACGTGCTTTCGAACTGCTAGGTTGGCAGGAGCTGGGACAAGTGATGGGAGCTCACTCTGTCATGTCGTCTTGAACTGCCAACCTTCCAGTCAGCAAGCTCAGCAGCAGCGGTTTAACCCACAGCATCACCACATCCCTCTCCTAAATTTAGGAAGCCTCTAAGTGGGATGGGGTCTCTGGAAATTATATCTCTGAGTGAGGGGTGGTATAGGAACATTGATACTGGAACAGGGGTGAGGAGACTTCAGACTTCAGACTCTACATTGGTTGTTTCTGGAGTCTCAAGGTCCACCAACCCAAGCCAGGTTCCAAACAGTAGTTCAGGAAGATGGACTTATGTTTAGAGTTAAGAGACAGATCACTCCTGATTACATGCTCAGCTATGGCTCAATGGTGGAGCATTGGTTTGGCATGCAGAAGGTCTCATTTTCAATCCTCAGGGTAAGACATCTCTTAACCCCTGCAAAGCCACTTCCAGTCAGCATCAACAGCAGCATCAACAGTAGATGGACAAATAGTTAGATTTAGTATGAGGCAGATTGCTAAGAATTTGATTTTCAGCATCAAAACTGAGCTCACATTCCTTGCAGACAAAAGTCTACTCCTGGATTTCCCCCAAGCTGTCTTCATTTCAATAGCCTAATGTTTTTGGAGAGCATGTTTTTGTTGCCATTGTCATACAATTGGGAATTGCTGGTTTACTGCAAATCTGCCAAGAAATCCCATTCGACTTTCAGTCCACCACTGCTCTAGGGCACGCTGCTATGGAGCTATGAGCTATGGAGGTATATTTTGAATGGCTGATAACATATTGTAGGGCAATTATGCTTTCCAAGTACATTATCATGAGCCAAAAGGACAAGCACCCTCTTGACATTCGAATCAATAGAGGTCAGCCTGTTTTAGAGTAAGCAAACACAGAAAACACTAGGAAGGGCAGAGCCTTCAGCAGTGTATCACAGCTATAAGAGGAAGGAAGACACTCTGACATTGGTTTGAAAATTGGGTTGCTACAAACTTGCCCCTGTTTTCTTCTATCAAATGTTGGAAGTTATACATCTCTGGCCCATATTTGTAATAAGACATCTGCAGCCCTGCCAAGAAATGTAGGAAAGGGGGCAATTGGTATAGCGGCCCAGCAGACTCAAGAGAAAAACCTGTACCTTTAGTGCAACTATTTTCAGCATTTTTTCTTCTCATGGCACACTGACCTCTATGGTCTTCTCTATGGTCTTAAATTCTTGTGATGTCACTTCTAGCTTCCAGGAGATTCTTCTGGGTTCTGCAGTCCTGTTTATAGGGCAACTGACTGTAGTAATGAATTTTCTATCCCTCCACTAATTACTTACACAGTGGAGGAAGAGGGGCAGATAATTTGTTACTTTACACAGTTGCCCTAAAAACAGAGCCACGGAACCTGGAAGATTTTTTCAGCAATTTTCAATTGCTGCACTCCGAATTCTGATGTGCTGTAGCACACTGGTTGAAAACCACAGCTGTAGTGCTTGTTGCCAGGTCAAGTCCAATAACCAGCCAAAACACGTGAGAAACTAGGAACCAACAAACCGTAGGATCAAAGTAAAAGTGGATAAAGAGAATGGGTTGCCTTGCGGGCAGGGACTGTCCTAGTTATGGAGTCTGGTGGTTTGGACATCTCCATGAGCCATCCATGAGAATGAGCTAAACTGAGGTGGGAAAATGGAGACACTGGATTGCAGGAGTGGTTACCATCATGGAAGACAAGCAGAATTGAGAAAGTCGGGAGAAATACTCAGGGGACTGGGAGACAGCCAGGGTCAGACAAGGTGCTAAGAAAAAACACGGCTAGTTAGCATCAAAATAGAGGTGGCCAATGACATGCCTATTGCTTAGGGACCAATGTTGCCTCAGCAGTCCTGGCACACTTTGTGCTATAATACTGACATATGTACACAATTTAAACATGCAATGAAAAAGAGCAGCAAATGGTAGAAAACAAATCACTTGTAACATTCCTTTATTGTTTCCTCAAGTTCATGGTATGTAAAGAAAGGACAAAAATAAAAGGCTCATTATCAGCTGTAGGCCTGAACTTTTAGTATCTTCCAAGTTCCTTCTCTTTATGTCTTTAATTTTCTTTTTGATCTGAGAACATAGGTTAAGCCTGTGCCAATGAGAGTCTAATCGCTAGCCTATGTTGTCCTTCCATCGACCAGTTTCTCTGAGATGTCATTACCAATAGGAAAACAGCACTTCCAATACTGAATTCCCAGGAATGTTTGAAAATAAACCTTCCAGTGAAAACTAAACTGGAATAGTTCACTAGCTATAGCAATAGGGACACTTGCAGTTGTAGTCACAGTAAGCACCAGGAATGTGTTCGCTTGAACTAAGTTGGAATAGGCCGAGCAGAGTTAACTGCAAACTTCAAATGCCTAATTGCAAGATTAATTTCTGCTAAGCCTATTTATGATGAAGCAGTACATTCAAAATTAATTGTAACACAAAATACATTCAAAATTAATCTTCAAATTCTGACATGAGCCTGCAGGCACTTGCTTCTCTCTGCCATACGTCCACCATGTGTGCACTGATTATATCAAAAAGTGCACCTTCCCTTGGCAGTTTATATATAATATGCTTGTCATAAAATCAGTCAGTGATGATTGTTATTATAGTGGTGCATCAACTTTAAAGAGCCACTGTCAATACTGTAATTGGTCTTGAATGAGGATATTGTTGGTCTATCTTGAAAATGAACTGCAGAGTCTGTAATATCCCATCCATTTTCCCCCCCAGTTCTGGATGAGATATAACTACAGGCAGTGGCGTTTCTACAGGGATGGCAAAGCTCTAAGTTTTTCAAGAAGCCTTACCTTGCAGTGGAAATCACTCCTCTCCTACACCATTTTAGCCAATCTTGGCGTTGCTTACTGGCTACAGCAGCAAGGGAGAGGAGGGATTTACATGACAGGGTAAGGCTTCTTGCAAAACTTAGAGCTTTGCCATCCCTGTAGAGACGCCTCTGACTACTGGATCTGCTACAGAACCTAGCAAATCACAGATGGACCATTGACTTTAGTTAAATTGCCTTGTTTTGCTTTCCAATTTGGTTCTATATAATAAAACCTTGTAATTGTTCAAACTAATGTAGTCTCATAGTACTTAAAGATTCCTAGTAAAACTAATATCTCAGTTTAAAAGCTTTGGCCTACACACACAAAAAAAATTCTTGAGGCTCAACAACATCAGACCTATTTTGTTTAAGCACAAGTCTGTTATGTCCCAATCACACATGAAGTAGGTTTGGGATCCATCTCTGGAGCAAAAGGAATGCATGAGGGGTAAGTAGGGTTGCCAACTCTCCAGGATTGGCCTGGAGTCTCCAGAAATCAGCACTGATTTTTTCAGGTGACCACTGAAAGCAGTCATCTGGCTTATAGACTTCTTATCACATTGCGGGGGGGGAAAAACACTCTCCAGGAATAGCTTTATATTAGTCAGAGTTGGCAACCCTAGTGGCAGGGTGTGAAACTCTCTCACACCCATGGCTTACCTCCCACATCAACTGTCTCAAGCACTTGTCTCCCAGCCAGGTTCTTTTAGAGAGCCCAGCTGGAGAAAGAGGCAAATAAAGAGGCAGGAGGAAGGTAAACCACAGCTTGGAAGAGTTTAGTACTCCCCACCAGCGGGCCACATTTGCAATAAAAAGTGCCCCTCCACTTTGCTTTCTATACACATCTCCCTGATCACGTAAGCCTTGGTATCTATGATAA
>JAJKFI010000028.1:7083383-7117972 GCA_029204185.1 Lerista edwardsae | reverse complement strand
GGTCTAATCCTGTATATTTGGTTTCTATCGTAAACCAAATATTTGTTATGCTGGGAGCAGCAAGCACACTAATATCCTTTGGAGCTGTTTTGCAATCCTGAAGATTTCCATATGTACTGTCCAAACTGATTGGCTAAGCAGTATTCGTTTTATTGTTCCCTGGGAACAAAAAGCACAATGTCAATAAAAATTTCTAACAAAGACCATTAGTGGCAGAGAAGATAGCAGAAGATAAGACAATAGAAGGAAGCCATTAAGCCATTCCCTTCAGTCTCCGAGATGGGACTCCATTGTGCAAGCCAAACCTCCCGATGGCTTTCCATGGGAAAACAGGTCCAGGATGGCAGCAATGCGTCAGGCGTAATACAAGCCGCAGTTCAGGCACTTTTTAAAAAAAGAAAAAAGTGAAAGGACATTGACGCTCACTATATTTCACTGCATTTTTCTTCCACCCCCATCATTTCCTTTATGTTTCATCCTGTGTGAATGATCTGTATACATATCCTAGGTTCTGCTAAACCTGAAAGAGCTGTATGTGAACAACAGGAAATTGACCATGCCATCATCATTATAACTACCTGCTATTAGACATGTTCACTCTCTAGTAATTGGTGCCAGACTCAGACAGCCACAGCCAGTGGGAACTGCTTTTCTGTGAGACCATCCCATAGAGCAGGGATCTACAAGTGACATAGGGAGGGCAGATCGTAGGGTCTTTCTCCTCACATGCTAAGTGCAGGGGAAAGACTCACTCCACCTGCCATTCCCGTTCGCTTGTGTCACTCACATGCATTTGTCGGCCAGGTTCAGTGTTAGCAGTAACCCAGACACATGACGGAGCAGTCAAGCAATTGCTGCTCCACATGGAATCCAGCTGGAGTGTCCTCAGAGACAGACTTCTGGCTTCAGGCCTGAATCGGGACAGCCAAGGCATGTTTTAAAAGGAAGATGGAAACTCTCTTGTCATATACAGTCATGTAAATCAGTTTCACTGATTGGAATGTCACAACTGGAAGTACAAATGGTACATCACAAGTGAGCGGAGTTCTGAGAGATAGTCCTCATCTCTGTACTGTGGGAAAATATGGTCTAACAGCCCAACCCTGTGCTGTCTGACTTCTGCAAGAGCAGCAGCAGCAGCAAAATGGCTACTGCTGCATCCCATGGAATCCCAGATGTACTTACCAGTCACCAGTGCTCCTGGAGTCCCAGGCACTAAGTTTTGGCACTAAGGCCTTGAGCTAACTAGTGCTGGCCCAGCACCAGCGCTCTCTCCTCCCACAGTGTTGTGATAGTGTTTTATGGCATGTTTGCAACACTTTTAGCCGGTGGTATGCATGTACCGCCGGAAATGAGGGCCTCTGGATTGGGTCTGGGCAGACCAATCCTGAGCTGCCCATGCGCTCATATGAGCAGCGATAGCCAAACGGCTACCACTGCATCCTACTGGCACTGGGCAGGCCTGCCAAGGAAGGGGACATTCATCCCTTTTGATGAATGGCGAGCAATGGGTCTCCTAGCCTCTGCACTGGCTATTTTGCCAGCACAGAAGCCAGGGCCTCCGTGTTGGGCTGCGATACAGAGGATAGCATTCAGCGGCGAGAATCACCCACCCAGGAACACACTTCTGCGCCACCCAGAAAGCCTGCAACGCAGGCAACTGGTGCACTCACCGCTTGCAAGCTTGCGTTGCCACCTCCAGGTGGTGCAGCGCTGGCATTGGGCTGGCGTTAGCCCAGCGCCAGAGGTAATGGTTTTCTGCTGGCACTGGAGATGCCTTAAGGCACCTTTTTTGACAGAAGCATGGACATGACTGCCCATGCTAAGGATTGAGCCAGTCTAGAGTACTGCTCCTTTCATTCTGTACGATGACTATTGGCACTCACGTTCAGGATCCCATAATCTGTAAAGATAAATACAGTGACAACTACCAGCAAGGCAGAGTAAAAGCAGCTCTGTGCAAACTAAAATCATGTCTCTCAATTCTGCTGGGGCCATTTTAACTCTCCTTCCCTCAGTCCAAGACTGGTTGAAGTGGGCAAAAGGAAAATCCAAACAGCTAAACTCTGCCACATATTATATGTAGCTTGGTCTCGTTGCCACTGTAATGCTAACCACTCTTACCAGATAGGCTTAGCAGAGGTGTATCTAGGGTGTTGTGTGGGGTGAGAAGAGCCATGGGCACCATTTGCTAGGGGGCGCTGATGGCCCTTAGCCCCCCCCCCCCCCCCCGCCCCCCAGAAAACGCCCGGGCCGTGGCTGAGGGAAGCTCTGCGAGCCGGGGAGGCGCATGGCTTCCCTCGGCCACGGCTCGGGTTTTGCCTGAGAGGCGGCCGGGAGACACGGCACCCCCCCCCCGGATCTGCGAACCAGGGAGGTGCTGGTGTCTCCTGGCTGGTGCTCAGGCAAAACTGCCCGAGCAGGGACCAGGAGATGACGCGGGGCCGCCAGCTCTGCATACCGGGGAGATGCACGGCATCTCCTTGCCGCTGCTCGGGCAAAACTGCTTGAGCAGTGGCCAGGAGACGCTGCACGTCTCCCCGGTTTGCAGAGCACGGGAGGCACGTGGCTTCCATTGGCCATGGCTCGTGTTTTGCCCGAGTGGTAGTCAGGAGACACTGCCCCCCCTTCGCAGAGCCGGGGAGTGCGCTGTGTCTCCTGGCCGCCGCCCAGGCAAAACAAGGAGGTGGGGCCTTGGCTTCTTCCCGCCATGTTGGCTGATATGGTGGACAGAAGCCCCCCCCACAACATCATGACGTCACAATGTTGTGACATCATGACGTTGCGTGCTATGGGCGCGGTTTCGCCCTGGTACGCCTCTGAGGTTTAGCATTGGGATTGAGCTTTTAAAAAAAAAAATCCTAATTTTCAGACTCCCTAGTAATCTGTCTTCAACTTCATGTGTACCCAATTTTAGCTTTCTGTTGTTGAAGTGCTTTAACAGTGTTGATTCCCCCCTCCCCCACAGTGAGCAAGGCCCCATTTCTGGGATCGATAGAGCTGTACTGTCTTTCAACCCTGAATGCAAACCTATCAGCTTCAGGTCTATCAGTCTGGAAATATTTACACAGCAACCAAACTTCAAAACAAAGGGAACTCTGTGAATGGAGAAAGTAACCTACTAGTCTTGGAAGGCTCACAAGCAGCATGTTTTTGTTTTGCTTGATCTTTTTACTTTCCAAACTTCAGATCCCCGTGAAAAGGAAGGCCATTAAAGCAATCAGAAACAAGAACAGCCGTGACAAGAGATAAGTGAAGCCAGCATTTGAGTGGTTAACGGAGCTTTCTGAAGAGGAAGCAGGTTTGTCTCCCAGCCCCACCACTGGAAAATATTGAAACAATAAAAATAAGAAGCAGCGGAGTATGTTTTTGTAAAGAAGCAAATTTCCTGCCTGCTGCGGCTCTGATAAATTTCAGTCAGGGATGACAAGAGGAGGAGGGGGCCCCCGAAAAATGAGACTTCCTGGAAAACCAGACAGGCTAGAATTAATTGAGGACATCTTCATCAGCAGAACAGCTGGTATGGCCTAATCATCAGCAAAAACAGAGCCGCAAACCGAACAGGAAACGGAGAAATGTCTGAATCAAACTTTTTTTTTTCTCTTCAGGATTGAAATCTGCACAAGCAGAAGAGAGCCTTCCTGCAGGCAGACAAATACCAGCGGAAGTGCCAGGGCCCTGAGCAATCAAGCCGCCTTGCGACTGCTGCCGCTTCTTGTGCCAGCTGCCGGCACCCGTTCAACAGTGGGCGGCCGCCTAACAGGGCTGCTGCCGGATGGCCTTCACCGTTCAGCATGAATCACGAGGCCAGAGGATTCCTTCGAGCTCCAGAGAACCAGGATCAGTCACCAGGTTATTGGGGCTTTTTATAGTCTGTCGCAGCGGCAGCAGCAATTGCCTTCCAAAAGACATCAAGAAGCAGTCACAGGCACCGCAATAGAGACTTCCTCCTCCTTCCCCAAACAGTCACACCACTGGAACCTGATTGAACAGAATTGTCCCAGCTTTTAGGCAGCATAAGGAGGGCCGTTCGACTGATTCTGTCATTTCCATTCATTCAAAGGAAAGCATCTGTACAGGAATAATATAATTATACCCAGTGATGTCATTCAGGGGGAACGGACCAGAACGGGCGTTCCGGATCCTAACGGGCTCCGTGGCTGGTTCCGGGTTCCTGACAAGTGCCAATCAAAAGTGAGTTCCTGTTCCTAAATCATTTGAATGACACCACTGATTATACCTCATAGGAAATAACATGGGAAGCACAAACATCTATGGATCTTCACTGTGTTTACATTTTAATCCTGAACTTCTGAGCAGACTTTTCTTTTGCTTTCTATTCTATTAGAACGTTCTCTGAGAACTTCCCTTGAAGGTTCTGTGGTCCAAAATATGCTAAACTATTCACAACTTAACCTAAAGCAGGGATCTCCAAACATTTCAGTATGAGGGCCATATTGTATATTTTACACATTTTTTGCAGACCAAAAAAAAAATCAGTTTTATAAATGAATGAGGGCGCAATTGAAGGAATAACATAGCGAGGACACAACATCATTGCATTGGCTCTACGTCAGTAGCGCTGATGTGGGGGTGCCGACCTCTATTGATCAGAGGTTTGGCGAAATGGAAGTGCAATTAGCATGGGTTTGCCTTTCATATGGACCAAATTCCTCATATGGACCAAATTCCTTGTGCTAACCAAGCCTACTATGGGAGGATGAATTGGATGTCATCCAACAGCAAAAAGCAGGTAACAGGTTTAGGTTTCAGAGAGCAGCAACGGTTCTGCAAGATCTGGAAGAAGTCCCAGGAAAGATGGAAGTTAGCAAAGAATTACAGAGGCAGAGGCCTTGCTTGGAAGCCATGCATTCTCGGTGGCCTTCAGGTCACTTCAGTCTCTCTTCTCTGGTGAGCGTTCCATGGGGAAACCGCAACTGTGGATTGTGGTTTCTCATTTGATGAGTTTGAATGCAGTCAGGAGCACAGTTGTGTAACGGTTTCTACCTCTGGATGACTCACAGCCCAATCCTAACTTGCTTTAGAGCAGGCAGGCTGGCTGTCCTGCACTGCATCCTACGCGGGCTGGGAGGCCGCTAGTGCTCACCTCGGGGTAAGGGGATATATAAGCCCCTGCCAGCCTATGAGACTGCTCGGATCTGCACCAGTGAAATTGCTGGGGGACGGCGGTTAGGATCCATCCAAAAGGCCAGATCTGTGCTCCACCCCCCTCCCAGGACCAGTCTGCCATGTGGCCGTCCTCTCTCCACCCTCCTTCCACCCCATTCCGCCTTCCTCCCCCAGCCGAACTCAGCAGCTTAAACTGGCATCCTCTGCAGCATTCGTGGGTCAGCACAACTCCCTTACAGCACATTCGTGACAACACTGGGCTAATGCAAATGACATGCACTGGCCCAAGGGCACACTTGGATTGTGCCCTCAGGATATTCTCTTTCAGCCTACACAGTGGGCTCTCTTGGATGTGGGATCCTTAAGGTGTATTCAGCGGCGTCATGCAGCCGGAACGCTGGGCAGGAGGAACGGGTGAGTGGCAGACTGCCCGTTGCGTACCGCTCCAGTTCACCGTCTTCCCCGCCCCCACGGGGCGGGGAAGACGGCGAACCGGAACGGAACGAGTGGGCTGCCGCTCACCCGTTCCTCCCGCCCAGCGTTCCGGCTGCATGACGCTGCTGGGTGTATTCCTGTGTAACTGTATCCCGAGTGATCTACGTTACCTCATAATCTGTATCCCAGCCATCTTTGGCAGAGGGCATAATTCTATGTATGGCCCAAGTTCAACCACCCTGGGCTGCAAAATTGCACAGAAAATATCCTATTATTTTAGAGGTAATACCATAAGAAAGGCATCACCTCCAACCAATTTGGAACCCACTTGACTGAATTGTGGGTGAATGTGGGTGAATGTGGGTGAAACACACTATTCATAGGTTGTCTACTTTATGTTTGTATTGTAACCCAAGAGGTTGATGCCCAATGGAGTCGGCTAAAAATGACTGTTGGATAACCTAAGCTCAGAAAACTGAGGTTCTGCTTCAACCCAGGAAACTTGATGACAGAAAGCCATTCAAATCTTCATTCAGCAAGTAATTTTATTGGACTTCTGTACATTCATTCTAAATCCACTACCATCTTAGCCAGCCCTGCCTTGGGGCAGAATGAGGCAGTTATCACAGGTAGCAGACGGTTATAATTAAAGAACCACATTCTTAAACGTTTTGTAATTAAGTTTTAAAAAGTGATCTTGATATGTGCCCTTAAATTCTACTCTGTAATACAAAAGAGCGAGAGCGCGAGCGAGAGCAAGAGAGAGAGAGAGAGAGTACAGAGCCCTAAACAAATCTTTAATACTATGTTTTGTCACACTGATAATAATGTGTGGATTTCCATGCCCAGCTAGGGAGGGAAGGACTGAAGCCACATCATGCCTGGGAGGCACCATTTGGATTTTCTGCCTAAAGCATCAGAAGTGCACCTAATTGCCCTGTTTGGAATGCTAGCAATTACTACAACTCCTACAACGCAATCTGATGCATGTCTATGCAGAAGTCAGCCTCACTGCATTTCATGGGACATACTCCCAGATAAGTGCATACGGGATTGCTTCTCTAGTGTTCTTAGGAGGGAAAGTACCTGTTTTTTGGTCTGGTTTCCCCGCTGAGGGTGCAATCCTAAGCAGCACTGGACTGGCGAGGCCGACAGGCCAGTGCCATATCCAGCACTGCTTAGGAGAGGCTGGAGCCTCCCCACAGCAAGGGAACGTTCACTCCCTTACCTTACAGATGTGCTCCTCGAATTTGTGCCCACTAAAGAGCAAGCGCAGATTCAAGGAGACCATGCGGCCCGAATCGGGACTGCACGGCCTCACTGATGGGCTTAGGAAGTGGCCATACGGCCACCTCCCAAGCCCGCCCAGGTCCCGCCTCCCCCCTCCCCCCAATCCCCGCACCGCTTCTGCGCGGAGCCTCCTTTGTGCTGACCGGCTTCGGTCGGCGCAAGAAAAGCTCAGCGTGGGCGCAGCAGGACCGGTGCTGCCTGCAGCGCTGTTCTGCTGCTCTAGCGCTGATGCGGGAGTGCCAATCGGTGCTCCTGCGTCAACGCTAGGGCCATTGTGTCGACGCTATGATGTAGCGTCGGTGCGACGGGCAGTACAGGATTGCGCTGTGTGTTGATGAATAACAGCAAATTGCTTAGTTTAATCCAATGTTTCCCAAACTGTGGGTTAGACTCTACCAGTGGGTCGGGACCTGATTGATGTGGGTCCTGAAACTGAAAAGCAGATAGCAGACAAGGAAAATGAAACTGAGCCACACATATATATTTACCCATGAGTAGGCATGAGCTTAGGTTATCCAACAGTCATTTGTATCAGAATTCATTGGACATCAACCTCTTGGGTTGCAATACATTATGAAAGGCCAGGCAAAAGGCAACGCAAGGCCACCAGAATAGTTTCTGAGCAAATTAACGTGGAGCTCAACAAATGCTTCAAAAGGCGGTTTCCCCCCTCCCCAACGTAAAGGATAAAAACAGAGGCTTGAGCAACTGGTAAACTGAAACTTTTTGTTTAGTCTTGTAAAGCTAGGTGGGTCCCAATAGAGTGACATTTTAAAATTTGGGTCCCTGTGCAGGGGCCGATGGCCAGGCCCCTAGGCTTTCAGGTATTTTGGGCCCCCTCCGAAACTCTTCAGGAAAGCTCCTGTCACACTGAATGGAAGCTCCTGGTGAATGGGCGGGTGGGCAAAGTTCTTTACAAATAATGCCTCTGCTCAGCCAATGCATCATTTCCCCCCATCTATTACCTTATTACAAAACACAGACACACAAGCCCATCTTTACAACCAACCCCCAACCTCAGGCAATCCAGCCTCAGGTGGGCTTCTTGTCACAAATGGACCCAGACTTGCATGGAAGCTCCCCACCCTCCCCTCCTAAAACAGCAGAAATACTGGCAGGAATCTGAGGGGCAAAAACAGAAAAACAAAGCACTTCTAAATTGTTCCCAAAGGGGAGGAAAAACTCACAAAGGGAGTCTGGCTTGCATGGAAGCTCCCCATGATGTGCAGCCCAGCTCGTTCTCAGGAGGTGGGACTTGCCCCATGTGGTTCTTGGAGAGCTCTGCAAGCTTTGTCTTTGCTATAGTCTCTTGCTGGCTGCAGGGTTGGTGGGCTGGATGGGGAGTCCCCACGGGCTGGATCTGGAGACCCATGCATGAGGCTGATGCCCAGAAATGCCAACTTGATGGGCCCTAGACACTGCAGGACCCCGAGCATTTAGGCTGCCAGTGGGTAATACAGCCCTGTCCCTGTGCTAAAATGTTTGGAAGCCAGTTGGGGTGGTGAATACAGCACGGGGGTGTTGTTTTCACCACCCTGACTGAATCCGGCAGCTAGGGGGAGGGGCTACTTACAGTCGCGTCCCTGGCCCACATGCCGCCTAGGGGCCAGGACCGCAAACCACTGCTCCAGACTACCACCCCAACTCACCTCTAGAGGCTCCAGTGCTTTGTGCAACTTCCTGGGCCCTATGAAGGCTTCTTCGGGCAGAAGATTTAGCCAAGAGGGTTAATGCCTCCGTATGCCCGAAGATAACAACTGAAGATCTCAAGGTCGTGAGCTCGGGACTGCCGGAAGTCTCTGCGAGCAGCAGACCTTGGAAACTGCGGCTGATTAAAAGCTGAGTTTCAGCTGCCTCATGGGAGGAGGAGTGTGCTGAAATCAGCTGCATCTCTGGTGGCAGCAGGGAAGCCTCATCAGCCAGCAGACGACAGACGGGTGGCTAAAGAAAGAAGGCTAAATCCAGAAAGAAAGATCTGTAGGAGTGTTGTTCTTGGAAGATAGAACATTCTGTAAATTGTAAAAACCTTCGGGTTTGTGAGAAAGTCTGCCGACGTAAACCGCCTTGAGTTCAATCATTAGAGAAATCTAGTGATCTTAAGAAAGGCGGTATATAAATAAATGTATTATTATTATTATTATTATTATTATTATTATTATTTCTGCAGCCTTTGGAAGGCTTTTAAATAATCCTCTTTTCGTCAGAAAAATGGAAGTACTGTTTATTTAACAACTCTCTGGAGGCTGTAAAAGCCTTCGGAGTGTCGAGGGACACTACGCATGCCCTGCCTGACTCTCTGGAAGGCTCATGGGAACAGCTCAGCAGTGGGCACCGCCTCAACTGGTCCCACAGGCCTGTCGCCCGGGGGCATCCCCCCCCAGGCTAATGGCGGGACTGCCACTGGCTGCTTACGTGGTAGGATTCCTTAACAGCCTTAGCATTTTACACCCCTCTAGCGATGCCACTGGAGAAGACTACATTTGGTAATAGTCACTAAAAGATGAATTGTGTAAGAGCCTGAACATTCCCATCGCAATTCTGTGTCCTGTGGCTACAGAACTGAATCACTTTGTTGCGTTTGTTCCAACAGGTGCTTAATTCCTACTCGGTGACTTTGTGGTGGCCGGCGCTTCAACCACATCCTTTGGAGCCATTGAACATTAAGTTCTCCCTTCAAAATGATGTGAGGTGATAATGATGTGATGTTTACCATACATACAGATTAGTCAACTTGCTAATGGAGGAAAATCTTGCAAAGAAAGCTTTGGAATTTATGAGTTCCTACCACAAACAAGGCAAAAGTTAAGGGTTCTACATTTCATTGTGTTCTGGAAATGCGGTAAAGTTCTTTCTCATGAGATTGAAGGTCGCAGAGGAGCATTAGAGAAAACAATCTTTGTAGCTGCGGCTTCCCAAAGTACAACACTCATACTCTTAAGAAAATATGACAGAACATTATCTCTGCATACAGTTCTTTAGAAAGTCAGCAAATTTTAGTCAGCATCCATCTGATGTTTCAAAACTCCAGGCACAGTATGTTCAAAACCACAGGACTCTACTGCGCCTTCCCCTTGTTTCCAAGTCCTACTCCTTTTTACCTCTTCTTTGATGGACCACCATTTCAAACCTTTGCCTGGCTGACTGGCTTAGCAATTTGTTCCTCATATCATATGGCAAGTTTCTGAAGCTTTAGATGTGTAGTGGCATTTGCTTCTTGTCTTAAAAGGGGGGTGGGTGGGGACAAGAGCTGGAACATGAGGATCCAATTGTCTGATAAACAGAAACATCTGTTGAAGTCATGAAGAGTTGATTAGTGGAGTTCATTTCCAGGGTAGAGCTTTCAGTGGAACTCTCTTGTTTCTGAACATTGCATGTGTCAGCAATTCCCAAATGGTGGGTCAGGGCTCCCAGCTGGCTCATGGGAACTTTGTGGTTAAATCGCCAGGTTGGTGGTGGTGTAAGGTCAGAGGAAGGGCTTCAGCAAGGTAACTGTAGCTGCCTGTGGTGCATCATGGGAGACAGACCCTTGCTTTCTTAGGTCAGGGCTTCATTTGTCAGCTGCCAGTTGGTTAGAAATGGGCCTACAATAGCCTCAGTCCTTTATAAAATTCCCCCTGAATTTTGCCTGTTCCTTCAGTCTGATGAACCTTGTTCATATTGTGTTCCTCCCTTCTAATTGTAGCTTGAACCAGTCTACATTCTCCTGGCAAATTTCACCTCATGTATGTCTTTTGCTTCTCCTTGCCTTTCCTCTTGGTATATATGTGTTCTCTCAAAATTCCTTTTAGAGCCCTTTATGCCCACTTTAGACTAATTAGTTTCCCTTTGTCCAGAAAGCAATAGCAATAGCTATGCGCCAAACAAAAACCCCACCAAACCCCACCAGCAGCATGAGACAACCAGCAAGTTCCACTACCACATACCTGCCCATACAGTACACCTTCCCCAGAATCACACTTTAGTTTTGCCTTCTCTTCTTTTCAGTCACCACTGTTATCTCTTATTTTGTCCTACCTTGATTGCAGCTGTGAAGCACACCCATTGCCACCCTAAGTCCTGGTTTTAACCCTATACTTCCCAGACCTGTCAAACAAGGGACCACTGCAAGGGACCCTTCACACTATCTTCTTGGAGGATCTTTCACATTTCCCCCTACAATATGCAGGAGGGAAACAACATGTTGAACTTTGGCTAATGCATTGCTAAGAATCACTCCATGACAAATGAAACCCTTGGACTGACGCAGCATATGCCCTACTAAACTTTCAAACTAGGCCACTTCATGTAGCAGAACCAACTCTGTTGATAGTTCAGCTAAAAAAAGACTGTTTCCAGAAAATACCATGAAACTTGCATGTACTGCAGTAGATCATCATGTGCTGGGAAGCTGTAATATCAGCTGGGCAGATGATAACCTGCCAATGAATGTCTATAACATATATTAGACACAAGGAAAGACATATATGTGAGATAATTGCATATGTTGACCTGCGAAGCTGTTTTCAGAAAAGATTGTCTTGTCTGAAGTTATCTTAAACCATTGCTCAGAACTGGTCTATAGATCTAATTTAATCAATGAAACAAAACAGACAAGCCAGTCAAATAAGAGCCCAGTACAGTGCTAACTAACTCCCCCAGTGCTGATGCAGACGTTCCAACTGGGCACATGCTGCATCCTGCATGGGGGAGGGATAGTTCACAGAGCCTCTGCTTTTCAATAGATCTCTTCAGATCTACACCAGCTATTTTGCTGGCACTAATCCAGGAGAAGGAAAGAAGGAATGGTAATAAGATCCCAGCAAAAGGTGCTGCCACCTGGCTCCACCCCTCCTTCCAAGTTCCACCGCCACCCTCCCCACCCAGAAACTTCCTTGTTTCTCCCCCTCCCCACCCTGTTCCTCCCACCACCTGCCACTATGCCAGCAAGGCACTCCAAAATGGCCAGCAATTGTGTGCTGCATGTACAGCTATATAGCCCATTTACAACAGTGGAACTTTTGATCTGTTGTCATAAATGTTAGCTAGGATTGAGCTGTTAGTGTACTTTCTTTAAAAAAAAAAAGTGCAAACAAACAATTTAGCCAAATACGTTTTGTTTTTGCATGCTTATGCACAAAAATGTTTGGAGTTGCTGTTGTTTTTAAAATTTTACTCTATCGTGATGAATATTAACATCTATTAGCATTTTAGCATAGCAACAGATGGTCAGATTTTGTATATTTGTAATGTACTTTTTCAACAATAGTTGATATAAATGATTTGTAATTTAAAACTGGACTTTTACTAGGGGGTATTGAACCAATTCTTGGTTTTTAAAAAATTATGAAGTTTTCAAAAGTCTTTGGGAAGAATGTGAAGCAATTGTTAATTTGCTAAGCTTACAGACAAAGTAGGTTGATTAACATGGCAAATTCAAATGTTGGTCCCAGGGCATAATCCTAAACTGAGTTAGGCCAACATAAACTAAGCCAGCAAAGTTTGGCCAGCACAAGGGCCACCATAAAGTATGTTTGGACCACTCTCGGAGTCAGAGAGGCCAGCACACAGACGTGAGCCATCCTCCCTGACTCCAAGAGTAGTCTAAACAGACTTTATGGTGGCCCTTGTGCTGGCCAAACTTTGCTGGCTTAGCTTATGCCGGCCTAACTCCAGTTTAGGATTGCTAAATGCCGGCCTAATTCCAGTTTAGGATTGCACTCCTCCCCAAAAAGTAAATGAGACTGTTGCCCATGAACATTTATGTCACAGTTCATTACAATGCTACTTACATATGAGACTAGTGTGTTGTTTAAGTGCAATGGGGTCCCACTGCCCCATTGCACAAGAGGTAGCAACTAAATCTTAAGACTTGGCAATTTCTGGAAGTGTTAGCCATTCATCAGTGAAAAATACACTGTAACAGAATTTAACCTGAGTAGGACACTCCATCCTTTACTAGCATTCCAAACACACTGGAAACAAACAAAAAAAGATTATGGGAACAAGACAGCAGGTAAAACATATTTTACAAAACAGAACTGACAGTGACAGCGCAATCCTAAACTGAAATAGGCAGGCTAGCTTACCTGCACTGCATCCTAATCATGTTAGGAGGCGGCGGCAGCTCAGAGAGAGGTAAGGGGATATGCTCCCCTTGCCCCAGGGTAAGCCCCAGCCAGCCCTATGGTGCCGCACAGATCTACACCCACAAAACAGAAGTCCACACTTCCCGGAGCGGCCTGAGTAGGGGCCGCCAAGCCTGGGGACAGGGGTTAGGATACAGCCCAATGGCCATGTCCTGTCTCCACCTCTTCTCCGTCCATGGTGTTACCCCATTACGCTCCCCCCGTCTGCCTCCAGCATGCGGTCCTGGAGGTGCGGTCCTGCACCAGCAGAACTAAGCCGGCACATGGCTGCTGCAGCTGATGTGCGCAACAGTGCACACGCACCAGTTAGGATTGCCCTGAGTATTTCAGCTGCAGGATAAGTTTGGCTTCATAGCCAAACTGACAGATATGCACAGCAATTAATAGAATCTTCAGCTTTAGTTTGTCTTGTTCACTCCCATCTTCAGCCCTGGCTTCAGGCTGGTTGTTTACCTGTCTGGCTTTTAAAATCACCTTGTGAACATGCATCTATTTATTGCCTTTTGAAGTGATATTAAGAATTTCCAAAAATGTATTTGAGAACTAGGAGGAGGATTCTTTGTGATATAGGGACCACACAATCAGCACCATGGAGAGCCAACCAGATTTTGGGAAACATGTAGGACTGTTCTTCCCTACCCCACCCTCAAGACCTTTGAAAGGGAAGATATATTTGGCCTGGTCATAAGGAGGGAATTTCCCAGTCTGCTTCAAAATGATACATGTGCTTTCATTCTTTGCTGGGCTCCTGTGGAATTTCATTCAGGATATTACAGATCTGAAGGCTACTGTAAAAGCTAAATTAATAATCACAATATTTAGCATTGAGATAGTGCATTTCAAATATTCAGTGTGCTTCACAAATGTTTTCTCAGTAATTCCAACAGTTCAGCTTCCTTCTTTGTCCAGGAGCTCCCCCATTAAGCACATGAGAGCCTATGGACCACATTAATTAAATCAAAAACCAATTCTGGAGTACAAACCCTGAGACAGGTCCTATAAGAACATAAGAAGAGCCCTGCTGGATCAGGCCAAAGGCCCATCTAGTCCAGCTTCCTGTATCTCACAGCGGCCCACCAGGTGCCCCAGGGAGGCATGTAACAACAAGATGCTTACATCCTGTTGCCACTCCCTTGCACCCGGTACCAGTAGCCCACCACCTTTGTAAGGAGGTTGCACAATCCATCATTGCCTATAGCCCATGATGGACCTTTCCTCCAGAAATCTGTCCAATCCCCTCTTAAAAGCATCAAGACCAGATGCCATCACCACCTCCTGTGGCAAGGAGTTCCACAGATTAACTACCCGCTGGGTAAAAAAGTACTTTCTTTTATCTGTTTTAACTCTCCCAACCCTCAGCTTTAGTGGATGCCCCCTGGTTCTGGTGTTTTGAGAGAGGGAAAAGAACATCCCTCTATCGACTTTATCCCTTCCATGCATAATTTTGTATGTCTCAATCATGTCCCCCCTCAGGCGCCTTTTTTCTAGACTGAAGAGCCCCAAACGCTGCAGTCCTCCTTCATAAGGGAGGTGCCCCAGCCCCGTAATCATTTTTGTCGCTCTCTTCTGCACCTTTTCCAACTCCACTATGTCCTTTTTGAGATGCGGCGACCAGAACTGGACACAATATTCCAGGTGTGGCCTTACCATTGATTTGTACAATGGCATGATAATATTGGCTGTTTTATTCTCAACCCCTTTTTTAATGACCCCAAGCATGGAATTGGCCTTCTTAATTGGTGACGCACACTGGGTCGATACCTTCATTGAATTGTCCACCAGCACCCCAAGATCTCTCTCCTGAGCTGTCACAGACAGCTCAGAACCCATTAGCCTATAGGTAAAGTTTTGGTTTTTTGCCCCAACGTGCATCACTTTACATTTGTCTATGTTGAAACGCATCTGCCATTTGGCTGCCCATTCCCCCAACTGGGAGAGATCCTTCTGGAGCTCTTCACAGTCGTCTCTGGTTTTTACCATCCGGAAAAGTTTTGTGTCATCCGCAAACTTGGCCACCTCACTGCTTATCCCTGTCTCCAGGTCATTTATGAGTAAGTTGAAAAGCATGGGCCCCAAGACAGATCCCTGGGGCACTCCGCTTTTCACCTCTCTCCATTCTGAAAATTGCCCATTGACCCCCACTCTCTGTTTCCTGGCCCTCAACCAATTCTGGATCCATAAGAGGACCTGCCCTCTTATTCCCTGACTGTGAAGTTTCTTCAGCAGTCTTTGGTGGGGGACCGTGTCAAATGCCTTCTGAAAATCCAGGTATATGATATCCACAGGTTCACCCACATCCACGTGCCTATTGACCTTTTCAAAGAATTCCAAAAGGTTTGTGAGGCAAGACTTACCCTTACAGAAGCCATGCTGACTTTCTTTTAGCAGTACTTGTTCCTCTACATGTTTTAGGATTTTATCTTTGATGAGGCTTTCCACCATCTTACCCGGAACAGACGTTAGGCTGACAGGCCTGTAGTTTCCAGGGTCCCCCCTTCTCCCTTTTTTAAAGATTGGCGTGACATTGGCTATCCTCCAATCCTCTGGTACCGTGGCCGTTTGAAGGGACAAGTTGCATACTCTAGTTAAGAGGTCAGCAACTTCGTTCTTTAGTTCCTTAATTACTCTTGGGTGTATACCATCTGGGCCTGGTGACTTATTTATATGCAGTTTATCAATTTGATCTAAAACATCTTCTTTATTAACCAGTATCTGATTTAATTCCTTCGTTAGGAAGGGCTGTTCAGGCTGTGGTATCTGCCCAAGTTCTTCTGCTGTGAAGACGGACGCAAAGAATTCATTTAATTTCTCTGAAATCTCCAAGTCCCCTTTTATCTCATCTTTCCCTCCCTCACCATCCAGCGGGCCAACCGCCTCTCTGGCAGGTTTCCTGCTTCTAACATATTTGAAGAAGCTTTTATTATTCCCTTTTACGTTGCTAGCCATGCGTTCCTCAAACGCTTTCTTGGCCTCCCGTATCACCTTCTTACTTGTCTTTTGCCAAGTTTATGTTCTTTTTTATTCTCCTCACTGGGGCAAGACTTCCATTTACGGAAGGAAGCTTCTTTGCTCTTTACAGCTTCTCTAACTTTGTTTGTCAGCCATGCAGGCACCCTCCTGGACCTTGTCGAACTCTTCTTTCTTTGCGGTATACACTTCCGCTGGGCCTCTACTACTGTTTTTTTAAACAGCCTCCACGCAGCCTGGAGGGATTGGACTCTTTTTACCTTCCCTTTCAATTTCTGTCTAACTAGTCTCCTCATCTGAGGGAAATCTGCCCTTCGAAAGTCAAGGGTTCTTGTGTCAGATTTGCTCTGCACTCTTTCCTGGACATGCATGGCAAAACCAATCGCAGCATGGTCACTGTTCCCCAATGGCTCAGTAACACTTACATCCCTAACTAGGTCCCGAGTACCACACAATATTAAATCCAGAGTCGCCTGTCCTCTGGTCGGCTCCATGACTAGCTGCTCTAAGGCACAGTCATTCAACACATCAAGGAATCCGGTCTCTCTTTCTTGACCAGAGCAGCAGTTGACCCAGTCAATATGAGGATAATTGAAGTCCCCCATGATTACAATCCTGCCTCTCTTGGTCACTGCCCTGATTTGTTTCCTCATTTCAAGGTCACCTTCAAGTTTTTGATCGGGAGGACGATAGCACACCCCCACTATTACATTGCTCTTACGGCCCGGCAGTTTAACCCACAGTGACTCTTTGGGGGAGTCCGGCCCACCTTCAGTTTCTACTCTGCTGGATTCAATCCCTTCTTTGATATAGATGGCCACCCCTCCGCCAACACGCCCTTCCCTGTCCCTCCTATAGAGTTTATAGCCTGGGATGGCAGTATCCCACTGGTTCTGTGCACTCCACCAGGTTTCCGTTATGCCTACTATATCAATGTTTTCCCTAGCCACCAAACATTCCAGTTCCCCCATCTTTGCTCGGAGACTTCGAGCATTCGCATAATAACACCTATATACGGGGTTCTCTAAAGAGGAACTGTTTTTTGATCCTTTTTCCCCTCCTCTCTTTTTACTGGACAAACTGTCACTTACACTCAGCTTAGAAGTCCTATTTCCTACTCCTCCATTACTCTTTGGTACTCCTCCACCCTCCTCTTCCCGTAGGGATGAGGAGTTCCGAACCGGACGCCACTCGGCTCCTGTCGGCTTTCCCCCAGAGATCAGTTTAAAAGCTGCTCTGCCACCTTTTTAATATTAAGCACCAGCAGCCTGGTTCCATTTTGGTTCAAGTGAAGCCCGTCCCTCTTGTACAGGCCTGGCTTGTCCCAGAATGTCCCCCAGTGCCTAACGAATCTAAACCCTTCGTCCCGACACCACCGTCTCATCCACGCATTGAGACCCCTGATCTCCGCCTGCCTAGCTGGCCCTGCACGTGGAACGGGTAGCACTTCTGAGAACGCTACCTTGGGGGTCCTGGCCTTCAGCGTCCTGCCTAGCAACCTAAATTTGGCTTCCAGGACCTCCCGGCTACATTTCCCCACATCGTTGGTGCCAACATGCACCACGACCGCTACCTCCTCCCCAGCACTCCTAACCAGCCTATCTAGACGAGACGTGATGTCCGCAACCTTCGCACCAGGCAGGCAAGTCACCATGTGGTCCACACATCCGTCGCAGACGCCCCTCTCTATATTCCTAACTATAGAATCGCCCACAACAAGGAGACCGCAACCCCCCTCCCGCCGAGGAGCATCCTTAGTGCGAGTGGATGCGGGCTCGTCACTGGAAGAAGGGGCCCCCGCTGGGGGATTGATTCCCTCTGTTCCAAGCTGACTTCCTCCAGCCCTGAGACTCCTTTCCCCAGCAGCTGAGAAGCTGCCCTTCTGAGGGTGGGACGAATCCTGCAAGTCCCCGGATGTCTCACCATGGACCCTCACTCCCTGCCTCTGCTTCTCCAGGTCCGCAACCAAGGCCTCTAGGGAGCAGACGCGTTCCCTGAGTGCCTGGAGCTCCTTGCACCGAGGACACACCCACGACTTATGCCCCAGAGGCATACAGTCATACATGTGGCACTCTGTGCAAAACACTGGATAGCCCCCGCCCAACTGCTGGCTGTCTGCCTCCATCTCTGTGTTTATTTAGGGATGAGCTGCCCTGCTTCTCAGAGAGAGGGCAGAGTCTGGGGCCCTGGCTTCCTCGCCCTGCTGCTTCACTCGCACAGATGCGTAACTCGCTTGTTACCTGGCACTTGGTCTCGGACGAGGCACTTCGTCGCAGGACAGCACTCGCTGCTCGTGTCCCCACTCGCTGGAGCGTCTGCTATATACAGGAAGTTCTTCCTTCCTCCCTTCCTGTGCTAGATAGCTCCTCCCCCTCTGCTAGAAAGCTCCTCCTGTCTGCCTGCCTGAAAAGGGCTGGCCTCACCTGGACTGTGGGGGTTGATGGCTGCCTAGGCAACCAGATAACACAATTGTCCTCAGAAGGTAACCCAGTTAACTTCCTAAGGAGCTCAATTTCCCTATGAAAGGGTCCTCCCTGAGTAGCTGAGTTTCTACTAAGTAGAAACTAGGAGTGTTAGTGTCTGTCTTGGTATATGTTTGAGCTTTGTGGCACACTGTATTTTAGACCCCAAATAGTTTAAAACACTGAAACTTTAGTTTAATTTAGTGTGAGTAGTTTAAAATTAGTTAAGTGGTTTAACTTAGCTTGGTTTAGTTTAAACACTAAGACTACACACCAAAGTGTTCCAAACACTAGACTGCTACCTTTCTTGTGCTGAGACTGTGAGGTGAGATTTCACCTCTGCCTTATTTCAGTTTCTACTCTTCAGATTCAGTTTCTACTCAGTTTAAGTTTCTACTCTTCCCTATGTTTAATTTGGGTTCTTACTCACAAGTAGACTCTGGTCTTACTTAGAGTAGACCTGTGTAGGCTTGAGCTGTAATTCTCTACAGAATCAGCTCCTTTAAGCTGAATTTTACACAGACTTAAATTTAACCTTTCTTTAAACAGAACTCAGCCTTAAACCTAAACTTAGAGTAGATTTACAGGTGAGAAGAACACTTACCTTATCTTTCCAAGGATCCCCCTCCTCGCACAGATGCGTAACTCGCTTGTTACCTGGCACTTGGTCTTGGACGAGGCACTTCGTCGCAGGACAGCACTCGCTGCTCGTGTCCCCACTCGCTGGAGCGTCTGCTATATGGAGCGTCTGCTATATGGAGCGTCTGCTATCTTTCATCACGCCACTTCTCATTGCAGAGCTTCCCTAGAACAGTGCTTCCCAAAGTGTGGGTCACAACCCACCACTGGGAAGCAAAGCTGGGCCATATCCCCATAAGGGGAGTGGCCCAATTTCATGCAAAACCCAGAAACGTGCTTTTGAGTGCAAAATGGGGCTATGCTTCAGGGAGACCCAAAGAGGGGGCCCCTCCTGAAGACCCCCCAACTCACCAAGTATATTAAAATGAAACTGGGTGCCTGTGGTAATGCAATCACTGCAGCACTGTCGGGGTACCTTCCCCAGCCCCAGTCCTCATCCCCACATCTACGAACAGCAGTCTCAAGTAGGATTTTGGGAACCTCTGCTCTAGAGACTCAACCCCTTCCCACATCCCACCCCTGACTCAAGAGTTGAAGACAATCTACTCTTCTCTATGCCAACCCAAATTAACCAAATTTGGAGTTATTTTGGAGTTAACCAAATTGCATCATCATCAAACCAGAGACCCTTTGAGGGTTGCAACCAGTGGTGTCATTCAAATGATTTAGGAACAGGAACTCATTTTGATTGGCACTTGTTGGGAACCCGGAACCAGCCACAGAGCCCGTTAGAATCCGGAACGCCCGTTCTGGTCCGTTCCCCCTGAATGACATCACTGCTCCTAGCCCCACATCCTGCAATGAGACTTCTCGACTCTCTGCTGGCTATTTCGAGCAGTCCTGTGTTGGGCTGCCTAGGCTGAGGTGGGGGATAAGATCTGGCGGTAGAGGTCACTGCTGGTCCCACCTCCACTCTCCCCCTCCACCTCCCAGTTCCGCCCTCCTTGCCTGTCTGGAATCATCGCAACCTACTGCTCATCGGCTCTATGGGGGCACCTCTGGGCGTGGGAGGACAGTGCTGGACCAGCACGGGAGGTAAGACCTTACTGCCCGCATGGGACAAGTCTAATGGCACGTTTTCGACACCGACACAGACAGTATGCTCATATCATGTGCTGAGCCCAATAGGGTCAGGCCAGTGGTGTCATTCAAATGATTTAGGAACAGGAACTCACTTTTGATTGGCTTGGCGGGAACCCGGAACCAGCCATGGAGCCCGTTAGGATCTGGAACGCCCGTTCTGGTCCGTTCCCCCTGAATGAAATCACTGGTTGCAACCCAAGCCCAAGAAGTCACCAACCAGCATCCCCAAGCCAGAAACCTCTTGACATAACTTCCTATTCCCCCTCCTGACTTTTGCTTACTGCACAGTGAACACAAATGCCCTATTCCTGTTCTCTTCCCCACATTATAACTGCCAAAGGTAACCAGCCTGGGTAAGAAAAAGCAAACACAACTGAAGCATTCTGGGAGAGGTAAAAAAAATCCTGCATCTACAGCAGTCAGGTGTGAAACAAAAAAATCCCTACCCGGTCCCTGGAGGTGACCCGCTAACCTCAAGCTTTCTGCTAGGCAGGTAGGCTGGAGTCCTGAAAAGATTGGGCAGAAAGGGATGCTGAGTGTGAGAAGCCAAATGGCTGCGTCACATTCCATCCCCCAAACATCCTGCACCAATTGTGTGCCTATAATGCTCGAGCCTTTGGGCAGGGCAAGGCAAGGCTAGGCAAAGATGCTCCTGACTTGATTCTGTGGCAGAGCATGTTAGTATTTTGATTGCATATGGAGCCATATTGAACTCTTCTGGGGTAGATCAAATCAGCCCTTAGTACTTTCTTTGTGAACAAAATGGACAGTCCTCCATTGCTTACCTTGTCTTTTTTAGACTAGGCTTTTGACCTCCTTTGTCTGCTCCTTGCTTTCCCAAAGACTCCCATTCTGGATCCAGATTTCAGCTATTGCCTATATGATAAACACATCTGCCCATCCCTATCAAACACGAATTGCTGTGTTGCGCTTGTATCACCTATCGAGAGCTGAATTATTATTTGCTGAATAAATTATTATGCTGAATAAATTATTTCAGCATCCCTACTGCAAAACATAAAACAATCCAAGTTTACCAACCAAGGACACAATTTTTTAATAACTGCAAAAAAGAACTCAGTGTAAATGTATATGAACCTGGTAATACTTTATTTATTTATTTATTTATTTATTTATTATTGTTATTGTTATTGTTATTGTTATTGTTATTGTTATTATTTAGGCTTTGGTAGTTTTGAGGAGTTTGTATCACTCTATTTTTCCCTTGTTTTCAAAAGGCAAAAGTTCATACTTTGAGAATCCACAGCAGGTTTTCTAGTTCCTCAGGGAAGAAATTAAACACTTCATGCATTTTAGATTAAACAGATAGAACAAAAGCAAATTATGAGGTTGTAGATAACAGCCAGAAGTGGCAAAGAGATAAATTGGCCCTAATATCAGTGGATGGCAGCTTAGTAAGTAATCCAAGTAAGTAATTTGAGACACTATCTTTAGCAGCTTGGTAATTTCATAGTAATTTCGTAGTTTGGTTTTCTAGGAAGAATAAATGGAAACCAAATCATAGGCCTTGCAGCTTGATTATCTAGTCAAGTTGCTTGTCCTACAACATGCAAACTATTATCCCAAATTGATAAATTATATAATCTATATATATAAAAGAGGACGTATGTATGTGTGTTTGTGTACGTATGTTCTGCATAGGCTCTGGAACGCCTGGAGCGATTGACACCAAACCTGGTACACATATGCCTTGCAGTCTGGCGACAAACACTGCAGGGGTCAGACCCCCCCCCAGCACCCCCGGGGGTGGGGGTGTGAAGGGGGTGCCACGTAAAAATGATTGCAAACGGCTGATATCGGTGTTGAATCCGTAGTTTCCGGGGTCACTGAGATGAGCGGCGACGCTCCTGACGCCATTTGGGTCTGGGTGGCGGGCGAGAAGGGGTGCAAAACAAAATGTCCACCATGACCTGCTGGAACACCTGGAACACCTGGAGCGCCTGGAGCGATTGACACCAAACTTGGTACGCGTATGACTTACGGTCTGGCAACAAATACTGTGAGGGTACAACACCCCTAGTGCCCCTGGGGGTGGAAAGGGGGTGCCATGTAAAAATGATAAACCCGCCCGACATTAGTGTCGAAACCATAGTTTCCAGGGTCGCCGAGACGAGCAGTGACACTCCCGATGCCGTTTGAGTCCGGGTTCGGCCCCCATCGGCATGGGGGGTGAGAAGGGGTGAACAATAAAATGTCCAAAATGACTGACAGTGTCAAATCCATAGTTTTCAGGGTCACTGAGCTGATTGGTAGAATTCATTCCTTTTCGTGTCTAATCGAAGCTTGGGATAAATAAATACCCGGGCAACACCGGGTAAGGAAAAGCTAGTAGTTTATTAAAAATCAGGACTTTGTTTAATGATAGTTCCTCGAGTCAATTTTTATGTACCTAGAATGTGGGATGAATTCTTTTTTGAGCTGTGTTACTCTTTGTTTTTTGTCACTGGTTAGCCACAAATTATTTCCAAAAAGGCATAGTGATCCCTGACTGTAAAAGTACTAGTGCCCTGTATGGTTGTGTGGTGGAATACTGAGCATACAAAAAGAGCCAGCAGTAGTGAGTAGTATGCTTGTGCAGACTTTGCCACTGGATTGCAGTTATTCACTTCTAGCAAATGTTTATGGCTTGGGAATTCCAATGCATAGAATGTCTCAGGGCGCAATCCTAACCTGGAGTTAGGCCAGCACAAGTCACTTGTGCCAGCCCAGGAGTGTCACAAAATGCCAAATCCCTATCATCCAAGGAACCCATAAAGTGAATTTGGACCACTCTCGGAGTCTGTGCGCTGACCTCTCTAACTCCAAGAGTGGTTCAAACGCACTTTACAATATGTTTTCTATATTCCTGGGCCACCAAAAGTGACTTGTGCTAGCCTAACTCCAGGTTAGGAGTGCACCCTCAATGGAATATCTCAATATCTCATAGGCTCAAGGAGGTATCTATGTGGATTAGCATAGGAAGCAGCCTACTAGCAGTTCAGCCCACCAGTCCAATTAGCTCAGTATCATCTATGCTGACTTGTAAGAGCTCTCCAGGGTTTCAGACAGGCATCTTTTCCAGCCTTACCTGGAGATTGAACCTGGGACCTTCTGCCTATAAAGCAGCGGTTCCCAGCTGGTAGGCAGTATCCAAGCCTCCATACCCAGGCCGTGCAGCCCCGATTCGGCATACCAGGCACAGATCCAAAGAACCCATAGGAGAGACTCCCCAGTGCACCAAAGCTGTGCTGGATTCAGTGCAGGCCAATCACCTGTCCTGTTCCAGTGCAGTTTAGGATTGCACTCTTAGGCTGTTAATTGCAAGGTAAAGAACCTGAACCCTGCTATAAGCACACAGGTATACAACTTGTTTCAAGTCAGTATTAAAACATTTGTGTGTGTTACTTATTTAAATCCAATAAATTAACCAGAGGTCATTCCAGAAGTGAAGCAAATACAGAATTGTTAAATAGTTTCCAGCCTAGTGCAAAAAAGCCTGCACTCACGTCAAATGATACAATGACAGTAGTAAACTTTGAAGTGCAGGCTTGGTGGCTAGAATTCTTAACTGCATCTAAAACCACCTAGTGGGCTGAGCAGAGACCCAAAGCCCCTGAGGGCTTATGGCTCCCCTATAAATTCCCTGCTTGCCTTTATATCCAGTTGCCTTTTGTGGCAAGGTTCCTGTGCCTTTAAGCAACTGTACACGGGGTTAAGATACGGTCGACTGGCCAGATCCTGGCTCTTTCCTCCTTCCCGGGCTACAATTTATTGTGCCTTATAAATGTTTTGGCCTGGATATTGAAGGTATCACCTTCTGTCTTATGAATCTACCCATCAGCTGAAATAATCATTCCTTAGCGATGAGAGTGTAAACGTTCAAGATCATCCAGAAGGAGAAAGGATACATTTTGGAAATGAACATATGGTAGGACCGGACAGCTGGTTAATGACAGTAGGAGACCACCAGGAAAAAGGCACACTTCAACAACATTTGGAAGAGGACACAATGTGTAGATGTTTAAATGCAAATGCCAGAAGCCACTGAACTAAGATAGTGAGCTGGAATGCTTGGTTGCAAAGGATAGATATAGTGAATATAGTGGTAGAACAGAGAGAACCAGAGAGACTGAATTATTCCGAGAGAGGTGTACTGGAGGTGGAAAAGCTCTGTATGTCAACGAAGATATAGAATCAAACAAACTAAGGGCACAGTCCAAAAACGCCCTTGGGCCAATGCACATGTGTTGTGTCAGCCCAACACTGTTATGAAAGTGTCATAAGGCACTTTTGCACCAGCGCAAGGCGCGCTGTGTCAACGCAGGCAGCTGCATTGACCCAGTTGCGCCAAAGCAGGCAGCCAGTAAGTTGCCCCTGAGTTGGCCGAGTTCGGCCAGTGCAGGGGCTTTTTGGGACAGGGGAAGGGGGGGGGGGGGGGACGGGGGGGGGGGGGGGGATTTCCCTTGGGGTGGGGTGGGGGGGCCCTGGAAGGGGGGGGGAGCCCAGATGTGGCTGTTAGGTCACATGCAAATCCCTATCATCAGGCTGCGCAGCCCCAATTTGGGTTAGTGTGGCGTGCTCAGACTTGCACCTGCTAAATAACAGGCGCAGATCCGAGGAGCCCCATTGGCCCAGCTGAGGCTTACAAATGTCCCCTTGCTCCACACTGAGCTCCGTTGGCAGCAAATATCCATTGGATACAGCACAGGCCAGCCGGCCGGCAGGTGCAGGTTAGAATTGCGCTGTAAAAGGCTTAGGGAGACCAGATTCCTCCACAGAATCATTGTGAGTGGAAATGCCAGAACCAAAAAAATAATGTAGAACTTGGTACAGGCTATCATCCTCCTGACTAAAATGCTGAGGGTAATCTTGGAGAAAGAAATCAATCAAGGAGGCATTCAAAAGGGAAAGTGAGAAGAAGAATGGGTGATTTCAATTTCCCTCACACATACTGGATAAATTCATGTTCAGGTCATGACAAAGAGAGACAATTTCTAGATACATGAAATGACAGTGGTCTAAGATTGCAGCGGAATGAATTATCACATCGTACTTTGCTACAGACAATATTGGACAGATATCTGTGCTTGGAATTAACCTTCTCAGGGAAGGAGAATGAAGAACTGAATCAAACAGAAATGAACAGATTCTAGCAACTTGACAAATTAAAATTAAGAAATCACTGGATCCAGATGGCATTCAGGAACTCCTTAAGGAGCGCAAATGTGAAATTTGCAGATCTGCTCACCAAAATACACAACTTGTCCTTTAAATCAGCCAAAGTGTTAATAAGTGCAGAAGTACTGTAATGCAAATTACAGAAGAAAGCCTTAACTTCGCATATACATTGATGGGGGCTGAGCAGTTGGTGATGAACCAAGAAAGAGATCTTGGGGTTGAGGTGGATAGTTCAATGAACATACTGTTTTAGTTGCAAAGTTGCAAAGAAGGCAAATTCCATGCTACAGGTTATAAGGAAAAGGGTGCAGGATGAGGCTGCTCATTATAATGCACCTGTCAGCATTATACTGCACCTGTGTACCTGTCACCCCTGGGGTCCCTGGGCTAAGCTAGTGAGGGTCCCTCCCTGGGTTACCTGGATAAAGGCCGGAGCAACCTGGACCAGGGAAGAGCAGGCCGGGCTGAGGCCTCTCAAGGCCTCAACAAGCTGGCCCAGGTGAGGGTAATGAAGCAGCCCATGAGGTCAGCCCTGGAGGCAGTCCCAGGGGAAGCCCCGCCCTCACAGGAAGGGGTGGAGCCGGGCTGGCTGGCTGGGCAGCTCATAAGGAGCCCAGCCAGGCTGGAGAGAGGTTGCTCTCTTCTTAGCTGGAAGGCCGAGGAGGGGTTGGCCCAGGGAGATTGCAGATCTCCCTCCCCTGATGGGCTACCAGACCCAACCCTGGAAAGGGTCGGACGGACACCCTCCGGCCCCGCGGGGGTACACGCCCGGGACCCGGCACGGACCCAGGACAGAGGCTGAGACCAGGGAGTGCCTGCACCTGGGAGGATCCCGGGACCAACCTGGAGCACGGTAGGACGGGCTCCAGCCCCCGAAGCAACAACCCTGCCGTGGGTGACCCCGACCCCATGGCTACGCCAAAACCAAACAGAGGAAGCCCCCGCAGGCAGCGTAGGCCCAGGGCCTGCCCACCGGGCCGCCTCTGAAGGGAATACAACCCCCGGGACCACGCTGTGGGCCAAGGAGAAGGCCAGGAACGACAGGGGTTTGGGGGGCTTGGGATGCCGACGCCAATCTTGGTAAACTATACCGGGACCCTGTGAGGTAACAGGGCCCGATGAATGTAAAGGCGTTAACCTGAATAAAGATGGCAGTAAAAAGACCCCCAAGGGCTACAAAGGAATATTTGCGCCGATTCAGGCCATCTCAGGACCCCCAGGCCGCCCCCCCAGGTCTTCCCAGCCCAGGGCATCAATCCGGCCCCCGAGATGGACGTGACAGTACCATTTTGATTATCACATCTCAAGAAGGATATTGTAAAGCTGGAAGAGGTGCAAAAGAAGGGAATCAAAATCATCAGAGATCTGGAGCACCTTGCTCACAAGGAAAGCCTACAATGTGTTGGGCTCTTGAGGTGGGGAAAAAAGACAAGGAAGGGGATCGTAACAGAAAATTATGAACCATGTGGAAACAGTGGAGAGAAAGCTTTTCTCCCTCTCTCACAAAATAGAAACTGGAGTCATGAAACTGATGGGAGAGATTTAGGACAGACAGTAGGAGGTATTTCCTCACACCGTGCATACTTTGTGGAATTTGTTGCCACAAAACGTGGTGGTGGTCAGCTTTAGCTTTAAAGTGTTGCCAAAAATCGGCCCAAAATGGTTTTCATCGCGGGGAAAGCATTTAAAAAGGCAGACAACCAAATGAGAGAGTATGAGGATCATTTTTATTACACCTGCGCATGTGGGCCAATCTCCCTGCCCCACTTGGCAGGCAGAGAAAAAGGCAAAGACATACAATTCTAAATCATCTTTATATCCCTCTCCCCCCCCCCAAGCTGCTGCTTGGTGGAAAATTACTACACAGGGGCTGGGACATGAGAAGCTCTGTGTTAACTGGGCCTTGAGAATATGCTGTGACCATTTTGATAAGGAAGGCAGCTCTGCTGGCTTGAACCAGTTCTCTATCTACTGTGAGGGCTAGCAGCACTGGATAGAGAAGGTTACAGGCCGGGGCAAATGAGTGAAAACAATGAGATCAAAGAGAGAAACGGTTACATACTTAGACTAGTGACTAAGCAAAAGACTTAAGATGGATGCACTTTGGTTCGATGGCAACAAAAGGACGTTTGAACAAATTCACAGAGAACAAGTGGATACTTGGGACACCTTTTTAAAGATGGGGGCACATCAGTGGTTTTGCTACAAGAAGCTAAAAAAAGAGATTTGTTTAATATTCCCTTACCTTTTTAATAGGTGTCCCAGTATCCGTGGTATCTGTGGATAACTGAAACAATGGATAACAAATCAGTGGATACTGGGGCACACCTGTATTAAGCAAGTCACAATGGCTATGTGCTATCACCAGTTTCAGCAGAAGTGTGCCTTGGGATACCACTTGCAAGAAGGCAATGGCAAGAGAGAAATATGCCCGATGGGGGCTTCCCAAAGGCAACTGGCAGAAACAGGATGCTGGACTAGATGGACCTCTGGCCTGATCCAACTGGGCTTTTTAATGTTCTAATTTTCTAAACATCAATTGGCACTGCTAAGTACATCCTATCAAAGCCAGCAGGTTATTCATCACCTTTGTGCCATTAGCAGGAAGTGGCAGAAAGCCTGGGAAGAGACCCAATATGTGGGTGACTAATGGCTGGCTTGGCAGATTCCACTGCTGCTTCTTGTAGTGGGCTACCTGAAAGTGACAGCGTGTCTATCATCTCATAAACAGCCATGGTTTTTTTCTCCCCAGCTTTCTCCCACTCACTTTAAAAGGCTTTAAGCATTTGTGAGTTGTTAGCTTTAAAAAGGTAAAGGTTTCCCCACGACCGAATGATCTAGTCTTGACCGACTGTAGGGGGCAGTGCTCATCTCCGTTTCTAAGCCGAAGAGTGACGTTTGTCCAAGGACAAGTTTCCGTGGTCATGTGGCCAGCATGACTATACGCCAAGGTGCACGGAACGCCGTTACTAACTATAAAAAGTAAATGATACATTGTATACCATCATTTAATGGAGGCTCTGAGGGCAGGGAAGCCAATAGTCCACACTCCTGCAGTTTCCTGTCCTTTACAAATGTGGTAGTTAGATAGATGGGCACAAGGTTGTCCCACTCTTCGCCTGTTACGTCCCAAGATAAGGTTTAAGCTGGGAGGGTAGGTCTTAAACACTCAAGCCAAGAGAGGCTAGACAAAAGGAGATGGCCTTGGGAAAGCCTCTGTCCCAGAAGAATAGAGGGTCCCAAAATCCCTGGGTGCCCCTTAAAAGCCAGACAATAGCAAAGGCTGCTGAAGAGAAAGCAAACCAATTCTCTCCTGAGTACACTATGCCCAGGCAAGTAAAACGGTAAAAATACAAGATGTTTATTGTATGACGAACACCAGAACAAAGGGGTGAAGTAAAAAACAAAAATGAGGCACACAACAGAATGCCCCAACAGAATGGGGGGGGGGAATCAGTTGGGCTCAGTTTGGTACAGAGATACACAGCCCAATCCTATTCAGTGCTGGCACAGCAGGGCTGCATGGCCCATATCATATTCAGTCCAGAAAAACAGCAGGCCAGAGGTCTCCTTGGGGTAAGGGAACATTGGACCGAGTAGGCCCGTATAGGGCTTTCAGGTCTGGGATTGGGGTTAGGATACAGCAGAGGCCTTTTCTGCTGCTCCTGCCTCTTTTACAGGCATAAACTGCCCTTCACTGACCTTGCCCACCTGAAACCCCGCCTCCCCACCTTACCCCTCCTCTGCCAGCTGGCCCAGAATTTAGCTGCACCAGTGGCTACAGGTCCAGTGCTTAGCACCAGTGGGACAACAAGGCTTTCCCACCAGCACTCCTAACTTGGGAGTCATCATAAGCGTGAAGGTAGGTTTGCACCGGCGCTAGTCCACATTAGGATTGGGCTGTAAAAAACAAGCTGAAAATACAACAAAACACTAACTTATTGGGTATTTTCCCCACCCAGGGACAGAATTCAGGGTGTGGTCCTGCAGGCCCATCTACCTCACTATTTTAATGGATGGACCCATAGGAAAAGTCTTGCTGGATCAGGCCAAGAGCCCATCTAGTCCAGCTTCCTGTATCTCACAGTGGCCCTCCAGATGGCTCGAGGAGCACACAAGACAACCAGATACTGGCCTCTCGCTGCCATTCCACTGCATCTGGCATTCTGAGGTAGCCTATTACTAGTGGTGTGGGGTTTTTCTGGTGATATTTTTTTCCAGAATTTCTTGATTAAAATAACAAATTGCGGTGATATGTGTTTTTATTCTACACTCTCATTGCAAGTTCCCTTTTTTTATTTTATTTTAAATGCTTTAAAAATGTACTGATTATATAGGTGATATAGTGTCAGCAGATGCAGCCACAATATTTTCTAATTGGAAAAGTAGTCTATTTCAATTTCTGGAAAATATCTTCAGCACCAAAATGCAGTGCTTTGTGTTTTTATTCAGATATTTTAACCACCAAAAGGCAGTGTTTAACCACCAAAAAGCGGTTTTCAATAAAAAAACAAACCCCTACCTATTACAGAATAGGGCAGGGGGAGGAGGGCCCATGGTTGGACCAGCCCGGGGAGTGGAGTGGCAGAGGCGGATCTACAGGGAGGGCAAAGCTCTAAGTGTTGCAAGAAGCCTTACCCTGTCATGTAAATCCCTCCTCTCCCTTGCTGCTGTAGCCAGTAAGCAACGCCAAGATGTTGCTGTTCCCTGTGAGGATTGGCTAAAACGGTGCAGGAGAGGAGTGATTTCTACTGCAAGGCAAGGTTTCTTGCAAAACGTAGAGCTTTGCCCTCCCTTAGATCTGCCTCTGTGGAGTGGAGCCAGGATCTGGCACTAGGTCGGATCCTAACCCCCAGGCCCAGCCCAGTCGGCCCTACACGGACCACTCAGATTTGCACCAGCAATTTAGCTGGCGCAGATCTGAGTAGCCTCATAGGAGTGGCTGGGGCCTTACCCAGGGTAAGGGCAAAATATCCCCTTACCCCAAGGTGGCCTCCAGTTGCCTCCTTACCTGACCTGAATACAGTGCAGGCCAGCCAGCCTATCTGTTCCAGCGCAGATGTTTTATTATCTGCCTGTCTGGTTTCCCTCTTGGCCTGCATGCTTAATTCCTAATGATGGGCCACAAGCAATAATTACTATCAATTACTATTATGCCAAAGAGGTTTTGCATAAGAATTCTTGTACATACATTCTGGATCCTGGCGCTTCCTGTGTGCCTGCATGAATTATGCCGCCTAGTTCCAAATGGTTCACAGGGCCTACCTTTTCTTGAGTTAGAATTCAGCCCCTCATATGTTGGTGCACAATCTTAGATACACAAAAGAGGAGGCATCCTTATCTTGCTTCCCACAGCTGAAACTGATAAGAGTGTTTGCCATTTGTTTTAAAGATATGTGGATATGATTGATGCTGCTCTGCAATGTGATAAGAGAACATTTCCACACTCACATAATGAGTTACACTGTAATTAATGAATTACAGTGAAATACCAAGCTTAGTCGAGATACAGTCCTACAGTACAGTGGTATTCAAACGTTTGAGACCGGGACCCACTTTTTAGAATGGCACTTGTGTCAGGATCCGCCAGAAGTGATGTCATTAACCTGGAAGTGATGATGTGGCAGGAAGTGACATCATCAAGCAGGAAATTTGAAATGTTATGTTATATTTTTAATATTGTTTTTATTGTCTTAATACTGTTTTTAATTATTGTTTTTTACTGTGTTTTTAACTTTGTAAGGCCGCCTTGAGGGCCTTTGTGGCAGAAAGGCGGGGTATAAATCAAATAAATAAATAAATAAATGCTGTCATTCTAACATAATAAAATGACACTCCTGAAATGTAAATTGATATCCCTGGACTGCAGCAATTGTACAACCATGAAACATCTCTGACAGAAAGCAAGATTAGGACAAAATATAATGTAAAAGCACTAAACTAAAAACAAAATTTAAATAAAAAATCTCATTTGAAAATTCAAACTGTTAACATTTACAAAATGAATATAACAAGAGTAAGGTCTGCAGTTTCCAAGATGGTGGCTCCCAACTTTTTGCGACCCACCTGATGTCAGGTCCCGACCCATCAAGTGGGTCCCAACCCACAGTTTGAATAACACTGCTATAGTATACTTACCAGACTGATTAACGGCATCCTGAAGCCATGAAGGTGGAAAAGGAAAAAGCAGTCACAAGCTACCGTGGAAGTCCCTGACAGCTTTTAGTCCTCCAGACTGTCTGGTCTTTCAGAGGTCTGAGCTGGTGGTGGTGAGTGGAGCCTCATCCCACTCTCCCTGGCTCAAGAAGACACGTTGCATCAGAACAGCCCTTGCTTAAGCGCAGCGTTCAGTCACAATGGCTATTCAGAGACGGAAAAGGGAGGAAGTCGTAGGAAAAGACATACAGCACTCTCTCTGGAAACGAAGCCTGCACTTTGAGTTACCATGGCTCAGAGCCATTTACGTTGGTGGACACAAACATCCTGTGGCAGTTCTGCAGGTTAAGTAAAGTACCTATGTAGAAGAAGTATTTCCTTGTGTTGGGTTTTCCTATCTGATCTCCTGCAGTAAGTAGGGTTTTGTTCAGGACGACAGAGGAAAGGGGGGGGGGAAACAAATGTTCTGTAAAGAAACATTTTGACAAAATGCAGGAGGCTTTGCCTTTTTTAAAAAAAGATAGCTGTTTGAAGTACAGTACTGTATTTTCAAAGGCTTATTTATTTGAAGTAGATCAGAAGGCAGAGCGTAGGTAAAATGGTCAAAGGTGAATGCTCAGGACCATTTGTCAGAAAGAAACCACTACCATATATGTGGTGCAAATGCCGTACGACTTATCTCTGTGCTATGCAACCAAAATAAACTACCCAGAATTCCTGGCGTTTGAAATATGTTATCTTAAATGCACTTTCCTTGAGGTGGTGACCCAGAACACACCCCACACCTTCGGACTAACTTCATGTGAAGAAATATCTCTGGAGGTCAAATTCCATCCATTGAGGTCTGCCCTGTTCTTCCAACATCAGTAGGGGTGGGGGTTCTTATAATGTGCATATTAAACAGCTGCATGGCTCTGTTGGCTCATATGTTCTTTTCTTCTCATGGCTTGGTGGCCAAAGGACCACTTCACAAGGGGGACTATTTTAGAATGTATAAACTGGGTCACTGCCATGAGGAACTGCTGAGTCCAAGAATCCCTGAATGTCAAGGGGCCAATTCTCACGGCAAATTCCTCCACAGGATAGCATCCACAGAAAAAAGTAAGTGCAACCACAATTCTGGAAATGACTGAAGCTGCATGATTATACAGCACAATCCATAGTTATGTGAAGTTACGTACTTATTTAGCAATCACCCAGACAGTACAATTTTTGATAACGTGAATTAAATAAAAAAGGAGTTAGGTGTCTATGTCAGTATTATTCAAACTGGAGGTTGGGACACACTTGATGGATCGTGACCTGATGTCATTTCCAGGTGAGTCGTGGAAAGCTGGGAGTAGTAATCTTGGAAACTGCAGGCCTTACTCTTGTTATATTCCTTTTGTGAGTATTAACAATTTGAATTTTCAAGTGAAGTTTTTTTAAAATTATTATTATTTATTTATTTTGCACTTATTATTTATTTATTTTATTTTATTATTTATTGGATTTCTATCCCGCCTTTCTGCCCGAAGGCACCCAAGGCGGCATTACAATACAAAAATTCGATAAAATACACAATTTAACATTAAAAAGCAATTTAAAAACAATATTAAAACAATATAATAAAACAAAATTAAAACAAAACAATACAATTTAAAAACAACAAGCCCCGTGGATCATATAATCAAGATATAAAAGTGTAATAAACCAGCCAGCCAGCCTGTCAACAGTTAAAAGCTTTTTGAAATAAAAAGGTCTTCAGCCCCCGCTGAAATGTTAACAAAGAGGGAGCAGTTCTCAATTCTAAGGGGAGGGTATTCCAAAGTTGGGGGACCACCACCGAGAAGGCCCTCTTCCTGGCCGCCGCCCCTCTCACCTCTCCTGTTGGCAGCACAGTCAAAAGGCCCCCCCCCCCAGATGATCTAAGAGTACGGGTAGGATTATATGGAAGGAGGTGGTCCCTCAGATACCCCGGACCCGAGCCGTAAAGGGCTTTAAAAGTCAAAACTAGCACCTTGAATTGGGCCCGGAACAGAACCGGCAGCCAGTGTAGTCGCCGAAGCAACGGCTCAACAGAGTCAAACCGATGTGCCCCAGCAACCACCCGAGCTGCCGCATTCTGTACTAGTTTAATTTCCGGACTGTCTTCAAAGGCAGCCCCACGTAGAGCGCATTGCAATAATCTAATCTAGATGTCACTAAGGCATGGGTCACTGTGGCCAGGTCCACACAGCTCAGGTACGGCCCGCAGCTGGCGAATCAGCCGAAGCTGAGCAAAGGCTCCCCTGGCCACCGCCGCCACCTGGGACTCCAGGTGTAGCTGTGGATCCAGGAGAACCCCCAAACTGTGGACTTGCTCCTTCAGGGGAAGTGCAACCCCATTCAGAGCAGAACGACAGTCCAATACCTGAGCTGTGGATTTCTGAACCAAAAGCACCTCTGTCTTATCCGGATTTAATTTCAGCTTGTTTGCCCACATCCAGCCCCCAACCGCCTCCAGGACCTCAACCGCCTCCTCAGAAACAGGGGGAAAGGAGAGATAAAGTTGGGTGTCATCAGCATATTAATGGCACCCCACTCTAAACCCCCGGATGACCTCTCCCAGTGGTTTCATGTAGATGTTAAATAGCATGGGGGATAAGATGGAACCTTGCGGCACCCCAAACCTAAGAGGTCGGGGTGCCGAACAAGCGTTCCACAGCACCACCTTCTGGGATCTGTCAGCCAGGAAGGAGCGGAACCACTTCAAGACAGTGGCTCCAAGCCCCAACCCGGCCAGCCGACCCAGAAGGACACCATGGTTGATGGTGTCGAAAGCCGCCGAGAGGTCCAGCAGGACTAACAGGGTCGCACTTCCCCTGTCCATCCCCCGGCGAAGGTCATCCACCAAGGCAACCAAGGCAGTCTCCGTCCCGAACCCCGGCCTGAAGCCAGATTGGAATGGGTCCAGATAATCCATTTCCTCCAGTACCCTCTGAAGCTGGGACGCCACCACCCGCTCAATCACCTTGCCCAGAAATGGGATATTCGAGACTGGCCAAAAGTTGTTTAAATTAGTGGGATCCAGGGAGGGCTTCTTCAGGAGGGGGTGATGTTGCAGTTTCACATCTCACAGTCCAGAACTGGCTGAAACTGGCAT
>JAJKFI010000028.1:7040190-7083373 GCA_029204185.1 Lerista edwardsae | reverse complement strand
CTCCAAGCCCCCAACTCTGCTGCTATTTTCACAAATTCACAACAGGTGAACCATCGCCTACTTCAAAGCACGTGGGAGCACCCCCTCCCTCAGAGATGAATTCACCACCCTCCCCGTCCACTCGGCCAGCCCTCCCCGGGCAGCTCTAATTAGCCATGCCGGGCAAGGGTCGAGCGAGCAAGCAGCAGGTCTCACACTCCAGAGAATCCTGTCCACATCCTCAGGCTCTACAAGCTGAAAAGAATCCCAGATGGTAGGATTATTAAGTGCTTTTACATCATATTGTGTCCTAATCTTGCTTTCTTTCAGGGATGTTTCATGGTTTCATGAATGTTTCGTATTTCATTCATTCAGTTCAGGAATGCCAATTTGCATTTCAGGAGAGTCATTTTATTATGTTACAATGACAGATACTTTTTTTCCCCAAAGAACCTTAGCTAAGAAGCATAAGGCTCAGCAGGAGGCCATCTGAGAAATTTGTCTAGGGGCATATATTAAAGCTTAGGGCAGTGGTTCTCAAACTTTGTAGCACCAGGACCCACTTTTTAGAATGACAATCCAAATTACAATCATTGAGGTCATGGCCAGAAGTCCCATCATTGTGACACCAGAGCCTGCTGTTTTCTTGAGAATACAGCAATAAGTTGAGTTATTTCTCAGTCATTTTCTAGGAATGGGAGTGTTAAATGGCAACTCATATACCCTACCACCACCTCCCGTTTTTTCAGTGAACTTTTGCTCAAGGAAGCCATTGACCCACAACAGGGCTCATTTCTCAAAATGTAACTCTACTCAAAATTCAAGTCGCAACGGGCGCACAGTATGACTTGCGAGTTGAGTCATGGGGCCGCTGACATTTGACTCACAAGTCACGCTAAGTGACTTAGGGCGCAATTTTAAGTGCATTTAATCCCCTGCGCCGGCTTCTGAGTGTCACAAACGTGCTGTAAGGCACAGCTGTGCCAGTCCAGAGCAGGCCATACTGGCGCAAGGATGCAATAAACCTGCCTGATCCAGGAGCCAGTGTAAGGTAGAGCCAGCCACGTTTGGCCAGTGCAGAGGGTTGGAAAAGGCAGAGGGAGAGCAGGGGAGGAGGAATGGGGAGAGAGGAGGGCAGACCTGTGGGCAGGCCGTCCTTGAGATGGGGCAGAGCCAGCACTTAGGCCAGCTCCTAACCTCCAGCCTAGTTGGCTCTGAATTTGGCTGCTTGGATTTGATCCAAGTATCCCCACTGGTGGGCTGTCGCTATTATTATAGGAATAACTCAGGGGCAGACCTAGTCAAAATGGCACCCGGGGTGCCCAATAGAAGTGCGCCCCCATGGGAGCCCAGGTCTACCCACCAGAAACAGCCGCGGGTAGACCTGGGCTACCTACAGAGAGCCCAGGTCTACCCATTAGAAACGACTGTGGGTAAACCTGGGCTCCGGAGCCCAGGTCTACCCTCGGCTGGTCCCAATGGGTTGACCTGGGCTCTGGAGCCCATGTCTACCCACACAATGTTGCGGGAGCTACTGGCACCCCCCTAGACATCCCCGAGACGGCGCTCAGGGCTCGTGCCCCCCCTGCCCCCTAGATCCGCGACTGCCTATACCCTGTGCCAAGCGGCAGCCAGACCCAAACCCATGCTGGATACAGCACAGGCCAGCCAACCTATTTATTCCGGCGCAGTATAGGGATTGGGCTGTTTATATAACTATAAATAAGTTCCCTTCTGTCATACTCTGTATTCAGGCATTTTTAGAAAGACCCTCCAGTCTTTTTGTTTTTTATTTGCCTGTTTTTTTTATTTGCCTGTTGAAGCCCTGAATTGTCAGAGGGAGTTAAAGGTTCCAAAGCATGCCTGCCTATACCGGCACTACCCGGGCACTAGGGTGAATCAAAAAGAGAAAACTTCCAACTTTGATGGGAAAATACTCTTTCTGGAATCTCAGTTTGAGTCTTATTACCTTGGCAGCAGCTCTGCAATTACCTTTGCCTGTCTTCCAACTGCCTTGAATGCCTTCATATTTAGCTCTCCCTCTCTTCTCCAGAATGTACCAAGTGGTTTAAGAGGAGTCTTTGGCCTGACTCCTGGAAGTGCCTAGAGAAAGATACAAAACAACTGTGACTGGCTGGAACGAATACAGACTATACAAAGTAGAAAGGGAGTGAACTATTTACAAAATGCAAACTACAATTACAAATGAATGCATTCTACTTGAAATAATCAGCTTGAAACCAAGGCAAACAATTTAATTGGGAATTGCACTCTGGAACATAGTCCTCTGTGATTTTGGGAGGGGCAAATGTGGGACAGGGCAGTTTTCTGTGTGGACATTTGCCCACTCTTCTCCCCCACCCCTAAAGTACCACCTATAAATAGGGTTACGAGATACAAACTGGGACAGAGTGCCTGTACCTTTAACCATTGTATAGAAAAGGGCATTTTGGAAGGTGCAGCTTTTGAACCCCTTCCATGAGAAGCTTCACCTGCCAAAATCCAAATACCCTCTTATATGGTTAAGGTAGACACCCTGTCCCAGTTTGTATCTGGTAACCCTACCGATGAACTGCACCAATCTTGACCCACAGGAAAGTGGCACACATGACACTTAAGTGCCAAAAGACAGGTGTATGTTCTAGCCGATGGGGGTATTATTGCAGATGCAGGAAATTCAGAAAACAGTGACCACTTTTAGGCTGCAATCTTAAACACACTTGCCTGGGAGTAAGCTCAAAGGGTCTTACTTCTGAGTAGACATTATTGGATTGTGCTGTTAGACTGTTTCAATTTCGGATCCAAAACATTAAGAATGGATTAGACAGGCAGACCTCAACATCCTACAGGAAAAAGATGATTCCAATGAAAAGACGTTTGTTCTCTGAGGCATGTGAGGTTCTATATTTGCCGCATCAACTGGAGATGTGGAGACAAGTTCATACTATATGCAACACTAATGCACAGCACCACCACAGATACTACGTGCAGTGGCTCAGCTAAGCTGGGCTGCTGCAATCCTGTTGCAATCACTGCTGAGAGGAGAACAGGATGCTATTAACTCTGGCGTGTTCACTCCCACATCCTTTTCTTTAGAGTGAGATGTTTTAACGGGTGGCATTCCATTAATGCAAGGCGAAATGCTCCTGTTTTATTGACACAACACTGAAATCTTGACAAGGGTTTTTGTTTGGCTGACACTCAAGACAGATTTGTGACTCTGCTGCTGTTAACCCAAGGTACTGATGAAACAATGGCAGGGAGGGGGAGAAATGACTCGATGACCTGCTTGATGATATGTTGCATGTCACAACAACTTGGGGGCAGCCGAATCTTCAGGTTGTGTATAGTTATTTCAGTGGAGAAATAAGAAAAATGGCTACAGTGGCACTAGTGGCATTGGTTGATGGCTAACAGTACACATGTAATAGAGGAAATGGAAGAGAGTATACATCATTGCTGCAGGGGGAACTGCCTATTTGTTCTGTTTTTCCCTACCTCCGGCAGCTTTACCCATTCATAAGAAGTCACTGGAGTAGTGAAATTGACACTGGAGCATTTCCCAAGCAGATTCTCTTCAGTCTATTTTGTGCCTAACCTTGCAGGGGGTTTCCCTTCCTTTCTCAAAAACTGCATACTAAGGGACAGGTGGAAGAAGTTATTACCACTTATGGGCTCAATCCCATAATAACTCCACCCACCCACCCAAAAAACAGCAGCAGGGGCCACTAGTCAGCCCATCTGACTTATTTCAGATTTTCCAAGGTACAGGTTGAAACATTCCTGAAACTAGAAAAACTGGTTTCACTGGAGATCAGTTTTGTTTCTGGGCTGAAGAGTCGTCACAGCCCCTGGTCAAGGCACAAGATTCTGCAAACCTGCAGCTTCTGACATTGACTTGTTGTAGTTGTTCCTCCCAGCCACCAACAGTTTTGCTGTCTTCGTGTGTGTGTGTGTGTGTGTGTGTGTGAGAGAGAGAGAGAGAGAGAGAGAGAGAGAGAGAGAGAGAGAGATCACCAGTGCCACCTCTCTTGGCTACAGCCATATTTTCCCCCAAATAGCTTCTGAGCAATGCTTTATCATTAACACAGTCTTGTTCAGATGCTCCTTTGGAATAAAAATGGCAGCTCCAAACAGGCAAGGGTAATGAAAGTCCATCCCCTTGAAGTTAAAACAAGTATGGCAGTTTCACCCTCCAGGCACTCCAAAGGAACTTTCAACTGAGGGCCCAATCTGAATGGGATTGGCAATCATTGAGTGGCTGGACCTGCCTACCAGTGGTTCGCCAATGATTCCCAGCACCAGCAAGTCAGCATGGGAGGGGCGAGCAGGAGGTGGGTGTAATGGGGTGGGGAGGAATGAGGAGGAGATTAGGGAAGAGATGGGGTGGAACAAGATCAGGAAGGAGGTATCACCAACTCTGGCAGCACCCAGATCCTATCCTCCTTCCCAACCTCAATCCACTGACCCTGCTCCACTCAGACTTCTGGTACCAAAATAGCTGGTACAAGTCTGAGTAGACTCATTGGGGCAGCAGAAACACATGTTCTCTTGCCCCTGGGTGCAGCTGCATCTGTGCAGGGGGAGTTAAGTAGCCTTGGGCTGTTGGCCTTTAAAAGAGATCTGTTTTGTTTTAAAGGGGGAGAAAATGTTCTTGGAAATGTGTCAGCTCAGCACTACCTTAGCAAGTGTACATGAACTGCACCATTGGACTGACCTTGTATGACTTTCTTTGACATAAATACCTACTTGGAACACCTGGTAACAGATTGTAAACATCCACACCCTCAACACTTATGCTTGGTTTACTGGCCAAACTCTTCCCCCTCCCCACCCTGTACATCACGTTCAGGATTCAGCCAGGGGAAAACATCATGCTTCAAAAGGGAACCACAATCCTCCCTGTGATTATCAATTTTCCTACCTATTTACTCTTCTCCATGGCTGAGCTGCAAATAGCTGCTTTGGGGGCAACAGAAGCTTCAGGGAGGTGATTTTCAGTAGAACAATACAAGAAGTTACCCCTTCCCCTCCCTCCAACAACACAGCAATGTATTTGTGTGAATATGCGTGATACAGAAAGAAACCATTACAACACATTTTTCTTTGCATGTACAACACATTTGCATGTACAACACATTTCTTTGCATTTTTCTTTGCAATGGACTGAATTGCATAAACCTTAAAATGTTTATACACAACACCAAAAAAGCCAACATACAGTTTGGGGCAGTGGGTTGATCCTACACTCTCTCAAAACCATTACTGATTGGTTAATCTGAAACTACGGCCCCTGATTCCCTAGTACATTCAAAGCCTTTCCGCTTTCCAAAATCCCCCCACTTTACCTGCTGATCCCTGAACATTTGGTGACCAAGAAAATCCGTTTCGTCATTCTTTTGCCACCTTGAGTACAGACATGCCCTGTTATGCGCTGGGGTTCCAGACACCCCTGTGGATACCTGAAACTGTGGATACTGGGGATGCCTTTTTAAAGAGAGAGGAACATCAGTGGTTTTGTCATTTAATTGCAACAAGGTAAAAAAAAAAAGAGATTTGTTTATCCCCTATCTTTTTAATAGGCAGTAATCAGTGGATACCAGGGCACACCTGTCTGTGACAGGCTCTTTAATGGTTTTAACGTAGCTATAATTCACGTTCTGTAATTGTAAATATATGCCCTGAGAATGTATGCTTCTTCGTGTACCCTTGCTCATGCTTAATGAAGCAAAGGTGTAATCAAGAGGTATTTTCTTCTGATCTCAGCGATCAGCCCATGTACAGTCTGTGATTATAACATTTATAATGAGCAAGCCACCTGTAAGTACACCAATCAAACCACTCGGTGCAGGACCCCTTCTGCATTTCCAGCTGCACTAAACAATGCCTTTTTAACTATAATCCAGATTTGACTGTGCCTGTGCACTAGATGCAAAAGGTTCACAACAGGAATGCTACTAGGAATCCCTCAAGCTGCAAACTACAATGCACTCTCTGATCTCACAGAGATTCACTTCCTTCCCTGTTTTGGCTGCACACACTTCTTCCTTCCTGCTTGTTGAGAATCCTATTGCTCTGACAGATGCTGCAGCAGTATGAGGTGTCAGCTTGGACAGGATGCCAAATTCCTGTTAATCTTTTTGGGTTTTTTTTAAAGGATTCTGATCTTTCTGGGTCCCTGGTTAACTAATTTGGAGCTGAAAGACTATCTCATAAAGGAGCTATATTTATTAGGGTGCAGTCCTAACTTGGAGTTAGGCCAGCACAGTTAGGCTAGCAAAGTGGCTGGCACAAGGGCCACCGCAAGAGTGGTACTATGTTCTCATGTACAATGCATGCATTTGGTAGTTACACCTTTTTCAAAAGACTATTAAAGAATGCTAAAAGGTCAAAAGGAAGCCAAAGAGTAACTGAAGTTAGGTTTTAAAACTGGGCAGTATTTTCTCTTTTCAGCAATTAAATAGGAACTGCTGCCATGAGAACAGAAAGCAAAGATTTGGCTACACGTATGTATTCTCTACACTAGCTCACGTAGATCATTGGACCAATGCGAGGACAGACCAGGAGGACCAGGTGATGGAGGCACAAGCGTTCGTTGCTTTACTATGTTGTTAGTGCCTTTGGGAAGGATCTCGGGGGGGGCTGAAAGTTGGGGTGCAAAATTTTTGAAAGTAAGTAAGTGATGATGTGGATAACTCTTCTAAAACCAGCTATAGGCTTTGGATGTATTCAACACTGGACTGCTTTCAGTGGTGATCTTGGCAAAGTGGAATCTCTCCATTCAGCTATTCTCAAGTATGCAAAATGTCCAGCAAAGCAGGAGCAATGTGATCTATCAGCAAGAAAGAAAATTTTGCCACCAGACAAATGCAGAGCATTGTTTGCATAGTTGAGGAAGCTAAAACAGTGCCCATCATGAAAGCTTGCAAATGCACAATCACTTCCAAAAGTCGGTTTACCCCACTGCCCACACAATAATATGCAATGAGGTGCAATGTAGATGGAGGGGGAAGGAACATTACAACCATTTAATTATTCAAACATTCTGATGGCCTCAGCTAGACCTATATTGATTGGTTAGAGAAGTCTGTAAATCAAAATCTCCATTTCCATTGGTTGAAAGGATCTATGCATGCCCTCTACAGAAGCCTACAGAACTGCCTACCCATAGGCTTACTCAGACATGTAAGCACATACTGTCAGCAAAAAGCTGAGTTAATGCTCCATTTCAATAAAAATAATATTTACTTTAGGAGATCAGCAAAAAGAGACCTAAAGTAATAGCTGATTAATAATTTACATTTTATGATGCTCTCTAAAATGTTGAGTTTCATGGCAGCACGCCATAAGCCCTCTCCCTTTATATCTGCAAGAGCTACTTCCAATGGGCCTATTGCATGGTTTCCAAAAGAATTCAGCTGTGGGTAAAGCTGAGATTTCTCATACTCTGCAAGGTCCACCCTACCTAGGGTTTAAGAAGGAATTAGCCTAGTTTTATCAGCCCAGTCCTAACCTGCACTGGTACAACCAGGCCACATGGCCTGCGCTGTATCCAGAACAGATTAGGAGGTGGCTGGGGGTCTCCTCAGGGTAAAGGGCTATGTTCCTCTTGCCCTAATGTCCCCTGGGGGACTACTTGGATCTCCATCAGCTATTTAGCGGGCAGACCACCCCTGTGTAAGGCTGCCTGGCTCAGGAGGGAGGATAGGATACGGTGGAAGAGGCCTCCTTCAGTCCAACGCCCAAGCTTGATCTGCTCCCATTTCACCCTCCCCCTGACAAGAAATGCCCCACGCCTCCGAAACACCCTCCCATCACCTTCTGTGCTTCTCAGCGCCTTGCCTGTCTGGTCTTTCAGACACCATATATAGGCCCGCACTGAGCAACTGATAATCTACAACAGTGGTTCCCAACCTTTAGGAGCCCACGTACCACTGAGGCAAAAATTGGAATCACTGTGGACCACTTGCAACCCCCCCAAACACAATTAAATACGTAACAATTGAAGATTATTTAATTAGATATTTATTAGATTATTTATATAGCGATGTATTGCTGCCCGTGGCTGTAGCTGTGGCTGGTCCATTTTCTGTCCTCTCAGGTGGTCTGTGGGAAAGCATTTCCCAAGCTGATCACCGGAGAAGGCAGAGAACAAACCACCCAGAACCACAACTGACACTTCCCTACGGGCCGTGGGCAGTCCATTCAGCAAGATGTTGAAAGTGATCAAAGGTGATCTTTTTCTGAGACCTCAAGGACTACTACTCAGGTCTCGCAGACCATCTGTGATCGCAGACCAGGTGGGAACCAGTGATCTAAGATGTAATCTCCCTGGTAGGGGCATTAGTACTAGGATGGGTGTGCTGTGATTGGCTGCCAAAAATAGTCTTGTTTACTATGCTTTATTGTTAGGAAGTGAGAAGTTAGGGTGCAATTTTCTGCTGCTTTCCCCTTTCCTTTTGTTCCTTATGAGATTACTCCAACCTACGCCAGCTCTGTCATTGGCGTAGCATTTTTCCGGTGTCAGGAGTATCTGTTGTCTGTAGTGGAGTTAGCATATGATATACATTTATTCCTCCTCATCCCTCCCACATCACACTCCAATCGCTTTCCGATTAGGCCTTGAATAACTTCCAAAGGAAAGCAATCAATTGTTTTAGAGATGGATGTCTTGATCGCTGTAGCTAGAGATCTACCTCTTGTCCCGCAAAGAACCTGAATGACCTGCTATGACACAGTCATTCCCGTAATTTCACATTACTGAAAGTGGGGACACTGGCAGCACCACCGTGCGCTCTTACCTTTCCGCCGGCACTGTGGAAAGTGCTGTAAGGCATTCTGGTGCTGGCAGTAATGATGCTGGACCAACACTGAGGCCAGTGCCAGTCAGCCCTGGGCTTCAGTGCCAGAACGATACTTCACTGGAGCCTCCACTAGTAAGTAACACCACCGGCTGGCAATGAGCTTTTGTGGGGCAAGCGGGGAGGTGGGGACAGGGTGAACCAGAATGAAGGGAGGGTGGCCTGAGGGGTGGGCAGTGACCAGGAAGGGGGTGGAGACAATGGCAGACTCTACCTTCGTATCCTATGCCCTCTCCCAAGCCGGCATAGGTCTTACATGAGTCTCCTTAGTTCTGCACCCACTCAAAGGAAGGTGCAGATCCAAGTAGACCCATTGGAGCCATTGTAGGTTGACACAGGATCAGGAGCATTTGATCCCTTACACCAAGGAGACCTGTGCCGCCTCCTTGGCCCCATAAGATCCAGCGGTAGCCATTTTGACGCCACTGGAGCTGTAGGCCCCAGGGAAGCTTACGATGGGCCCTTCAGCCTCACTGTTACCCAAGCGGCTACAAAAGAGAAAAAGAAAAGTAAATAGTCGAGGACACAACCCAACAAAACCAATGTAGCTCTTTTCATTGACAGCAGTGGTGTTCAGTGAGATGAGAATTCATAACCCTTTCCACTGCATGCAAATACAAGTAGCTGGCTGGATTCTTTAATGCAGGTTTGTATACTGCTGACACTTTATAAGATTAATTAACCAGTAGCTCTGGTCTGCACCCCCAATGTTGGGCACCACCACACAGCGCAGCACCCCCACGTTTGGTGCAGGGCTGGGCCCACCCAGTCCAGCGGCGAACAGACCGAGCCAAGGGCAGTGCCAGCATGCACAGCAGTTGTGTATTGAGCCAATGAGCTCCTTCCTTCTTTCCGTGTGGCACTTTGGGGTAGGGGTTTGGGGGGCCATCCCACCACCCTTCCACCTGCAGTGGTGGCGTCTCTTCACTTGCTTGCTGAGTTCCCCCTTCCAACAAAGCCGGGGCTGGAGCAGCAGGGGGAGTGCACAGCGGCTGGAGGCACACTGGGCGGGGGGTGCCACTTGGTCAGGCACAAAGGAGCGCCTCCGAGCCGGGCCAGTGCGGCTTCTGGGAGCCTCAAGGGGGGATGGCGGACAGGAGCCCTGGCGCCCCCCCTCAGGCTCACCCTGCCCTGCGCCGCTGCTGCAGAAGCCCCTGGAGAGCTGAGTCTGCTGTGCTCCAGCTCGGGCGCCTCCACTTGCAGCCACCGCAACAACTCAGCCGAGAGGGACCCCCCGGCCTCGCCAGGATGAAGGTGTGTCCCTATCGTGTGCCCCGTGTGAACCCTCCTCCTGCCGGGTTCCTTGGCACGTGTGTGAGGGCTTTATCCCCCCCTTGCTGAATTGGAATCCCTGTGGGGATTTCCTTTCCCCTCCATCCTTTAAGGACATCCTTCTTAAACCCCATAACGACAGCAGCACCTAGCCACGTTGCAAGGCAGCCTCTTCCGAGGCTGGGCCGCAGCGATCGAGGCTGGCTTGCCCGCCCCGGCCTCAAAGGGGCTGCCTTGCAACGCGGCCCGGGCTGCGATGACAGTGGGCGTGGTTATGTCAGGGGCGTGACTACACCAGGGTGTGTGGTTACATCAGGGGCGTAGCTACATCAGGGGGCGTGGCTATTCAGCACCCACAATGTTCGGAGCAAGTGGGTGCCCCTGAGATTAATTGTGAAGGTGTACAAAATAAAGATTACAACAGTTAATTGCAATAAATGTAAAGCTTGCATTAAAACATTAAGTTGTGCAATTATAACGTACAAGAAGGCACAAGTAGCACAACGAGGTGAACTTAACCAAATATAGTAATTCCTTGTGATTGTTATGCGAGCTTAACTTGTTCAATCAAAACTGCTCACAAGGCAAAAACTTACACAAGGCAAATGTTTTCCTCTATGGTCCCATGTTATAATTTCCTATTGGTCTCTGAGTCACAAGTTTCACCCCCAAAATCCAAAAATTGACCCAACTAGAGCACAAAATGATACCTAATTATGGAAACAAAACAATTCCTACAACTATTTATCTAATTACCTTAAAGTAGTTTAACAATGTAACTACGGGTTAGGCATTTCCTTATTCGAAATGTTGGGAACAGAAGCATTTTAGATATTGGATTTTTCCATGTTTTGGAATTTTTGCATATACCTAATGAGATATCTTGGGAATGGGGCCCAAGTCTAAACATGATGTTTAGACACGAATGTTTCATATACACCTTGTACACATAGCCTGAAGATAATTTTATACAGTATTTTTACGAATTTTGTGCAGACATGAAACCATGTGTGGAATTTTCCACTTGTGGCATCATGCTAGCACTCAAAAAAGTTGCAGTTTTCTGAATACTTTGGATTTCAGATGCCCAACCTGTATTAGTTAAACACCCACCAAATAGTCAGTACTTTGGTCATCTATGAAGGTGTGGTGGCCATTATTGGTTTTCAGTGAGCACAAGATGCCGTGCAAGCCCTAAATAGATCAACATAATGTTCCCATGCGCTATGAGGGAAGCATGGTGGGAACTCACAGTGGCACTCAAGAAGATATGAGACGGGTTTTTGTGCCTTTTCTAGCGCTAGCATGAGTTCCCAGCATGCTTCACAGAATGCTGGAACTGCATGTTGTACTCTTTAGTACATGAAAAACAGCGCTTTACGAGCTGAAATCTCATATATTCAAAATTCTCCTTATATAGTGAATTTACAGGTCTAAATTTATACACCTTGCTATAGCAAAACATAGTTATACTATATTATATAGCAAAATATAATAAAGCAATTTGCTCGTATAGCAAAGGATTATTGTGTGCACCATTGTTAGAATAATTGGGCACTTGACCAAGAGGGCCTATCCAGAGGTTCACCTTCTTTCAGGTGGACTGCAGACCATGAAAGTGCAGCTGTGGCATAAATCCAGCAATTGCCTTGTTTCTATGTGCCTCTCCATTCCCATTCCTCCCTACTGCCAACTGAAGTAGATTAAAAAGTGCAGTTTTCTTTCTGATTAACTTTTCTATTGGAAAATGGTTGAGAAATAACCCAAATTATTACTACATTCTCAAGAACGCAGAAGGCTCTGGCATCACAGTGTTGGCACTTCCAGCCATGACATCACTTCTGGTGGGTCCCAGACAGATGGTCATTCTATAAAGTGTGTCCTGGTGCTAAAAAGTTTGAGAACCACTGATCTAATCCTATCCCGTCAATGACTTGAGTAAGTATACATAGAGTGTCAAATTTTTGATTCTTCTGGCAGTGGCATTCTGGCATTCTGCACTGTCCAACACTAAGGCTGTGATCCGAAACACACTTCCTGCGGAGTAAGAACCCAAAGCCATGCGTGTCTACTTAGAAGTAAGTCCCATTATAAACAATGGGGTTTTACTCCCAGGAAAGTATGGCTAGGATTGCAGCCTCAGTACGGTCAGAGGGATTTAGTTCTGAGAACGAAGAATTGCGCTCCAAGGCTTCGATTCTAACTGCACGTTTCCTCAAAACTAGATCTGTTCAACGTGTTCAACGGAACTTACTCAGAGATAAGTGTGCGGACTGCAGCCTGTAAGGGAAGACGTCCCATTTAAATAAGCAGGACGTAATTCGGAGGAAGGCTGCAATGGCTCGCGCGGCACTTCGGAGGAAACGAAGAAGTGATTGGAGGTGATCAGAGAGCGACTCGTTGAATTCACCCTTTTGCCCGCACGAAAGCGTCGCCGCCAAGGCGATGAAAGGTGACTCTCTTTGACTCCCTAACGCGCGCCAGGCGACTGTAAACAGACTTCTCCTCTGAAGCCGACCGAGCAGGCAAGCCCGGCAGCTGTTCGCGCACATAAAGTGTTAACGAGATTGGCGGGAGGTGGCCAAAACATGACGATTTTTGAACTGAGGAAGAAACACGGCAGCAAGCGAGCGGTTCCTGAGCTCTCTGCGAAAGGCGCGTTACGCCTGTCTGGTAGCAAAGAAGCCTTCGCGGGTACAGACGACGAGACACCTCCGCTTCCCCCGTCCCCAAATGGGCTAGAGCGGGCGCAGCCAAATCCACGTGCCAGCGGAGGCTGCTGCCTACGCCTCCGGCACAAGCGTGCCTACTCAGAAGCAAGTTCCCTTGGGTTCAGTGGGAAAGTATGCGTAGTATAGCATTGCAGCCTAGCAGACTTGGGACGTTCAGCGCCCATAGCAAGCAGTAGCTATAGAAAGCGGAGAGGAGTGGGAACCAGGGCTCCTCGTCCAGCCCTGGGGAGAGCCCCGATGCATGTTGACATAGGAGAAGGACGACCGAAGGAGCTCGGCGGGAGCCAGTCTCCAGTGTCTGTGCACAGGACGGCAGCAGCGCAGTCCGCGTGTACATCCCATCTGAACAGGAGGAAACCTTCTGACTGATTTCAGCGAGGCTTACTGCTGCTAAATAAACACCCGGAGGATCGAGCTGCCTCCTTCCCTATTGCTATTGCTGCTGCCGCCGCCGCCGCCGCCGCCCCCACAGGCTCCCCTGTCCGCTCCCGGACACGAACTCCATCCTTTTCCTGCCAGGAAGCCGAGCAACAGGACTGACTGGCGGAGGCGGAGAAGGAAAGAACATCACGTGAGAGTCAGCCCATCAACCCCTCCTCTCTAGATCTAATCCCTGTGCAATGATGATACAGCAGCAACCCAGGATTCCACCTTAAGGATTCTGTTCCAGGACATCGGAGAGGTGGAAAGGGAGGAGATTTATCAGAAAGCCGCTTAAGGAACTGAAGCCCTGAGAAGCTAAATCTTCTGGAATCACATGGCATCAGGCAGGGTCAGGCAGCCACGTCTCTGACTTACAGCCCCAGGGGAAAAAGAAAAAAGAAGATCCTTTCTTCCTATCACGCCTTGCACAAAGTCGCCCCTTTGGGACTGCGCGCAGCTCCCCCCTTCATTCATTACTTGGTATCGCCCCATCCAGGACGCCTCCCCTCCTCCCAGCCCGGTTCATCCAACCCCACCAGCGCTCTTAAGCGGGTAACCCGATATTCAAAAACAATACGTCAGCCCACAATGCCCTGCACTGAGCCCAGGCATTACCTCATCCCACAATGCCTCGCGAAAAGGGGCTGAGAAGCTTCTAGGGGTGGGGTGGCCATGGAGATGGACTGCTTTGCAACAGGCTGGGCCAGCCACCCTCCACCCCCTGAGATGCGTCCGCAGCCAATGGGAAGGCCTCGGGGTGACATCATGTGCTATTTTTAGTGGGTTACTGTTCGCTGATAAGTGTTGGGCTCCACGCTGGGAAAGAGCTCAGAGTGAGAGTGAGTGTGCGGTAGAGGTTTAAACCGACAGCGCTCCGAGGAAACGAGGCGAACGGCACCAGAACGCACAAGCGGGGCCGCTTATTTCGGTGGCAAGCAGGGCGCCGAGTCAGCCGAGCTGCTGAGAACTTTCTTCCTGGAACGCCAGAAGGAGCGGCCGCTTCTCATTCCAAAGTGACTTTGCGCTTGACTCCGCTTCGTTCGAGCCCGGGCTGAATCCCGCCGGAGCGACAAGTGCCGGAATCCTTGGCTTTTCCTCTTGGCTAAAGTTGCCGTGCTCTGGAAGCCGTCGGCAGAAAACGAGGGCCAGCAGTTTGGCCAACTTTTTCTGAACCAGCCCGTGGGTGACTTCGGCGCTCTTGACAGCAGCCCCTCCAGAGGGAAGGCGGGCAGGACTCAAACAAGTGGGTCTGAAACTCGCCGAGCGCTCCGGCAACGCAGGACACTCCCACGAGGAGGGACAAAAAGGAGGACTTCCAAAAGTTGCTGGACTTTCGAGCCGGACAGCAGCGCTGCCCGGAGTGAAATGGGGCAGCAATAACGTGCGTGCGACACGAGCCGGCTTGCCAGCTTCTGCTTTCCATCCCAGAGCGACAACTTCAGCGCTTCAAACAACAACTTTCCTTTTTTTAAGCCTAAATCTTTTGGACCTGATGCTCACGTTGATTCTTCGTAGCTGAAGAAGTCCCCGCCTGGCAAACGGAGCCCTCCTATCTACTGAAGGAGGGTGGGGGAAACCAAGGAGAGACAAGCCAATGCCTTGTGGCAAAAAAGTAAGACTCTGAGTGATCACGCTTCTGTCGTCGGAAAGGCTTTTTCATGGTTGAAAGAGTTGCGCGTGTTTTTTAAAAACACGGTAGAACAATTGCCATAGAAGGTGAACTTTTTGAGACTGCACACTCTTTAAAGTTGTGACAGGTAGCTTCCTCTTCTTGGTTTTGGTGGGGTGTGCAACTTTTTTTCCTTAATTTTTTTTGGGGTGTAGAAGAACAAACTTGTGGACTGTGTTCTATGACTGCAAAGATGGAACCTACATTCTATGATGATGCCATCAATGCTACTTTTGTGCAGCCGGAAAGTGGTACTTATGGATATAATAACCCCAAAGTTCTGAAGCAGAACATGACTCTCAATCTGGCTGACCCTTCCAGTAACCTCAAGCCTCATTTGAGGAACAAGAATGCCGATATCTTGACCTCCCCAGATGTCGGCCTCCTCAAGCTGGCATCTCCTGAACTAGAAAGGCTGATTATCCAGTCTGGCAATGGACTGATTACCACCACCCCAACTCCAACCCAGTTCCTCTGCCCCAAAAATGTCACTGACGAGCAAGAAGGGTTTGCTGAAGGCTTTGTTCGGGCACTTGCTGAGCTCCACAATCAAAACACCATGCCCAGTGTCACCTCTGCTGCTCAACCTGTGAACGCAGGCATGGCCCCTGTCTCCTCGATGGCTGGAAACAATGGCTTCAGTGCCAACTTGCACAGCGAGCCTCCAGTCTATGCCAACCTCAGCAATTTCAACCCCAATGCACTCAATGCTGCCCCAAACTACAATGCAAACAACCTTGGCTACCCTCCACAGCATCACCTGAACCCCCAGTTGCCAGTACAGCATCCACGTCTCCAAGCGCTGAAAGAAGAGCCTCAGACTGTCCCAGAAATGCCAGGGGAGACTCCTCCCCTGTCCCCTATTGACATGGAATCCCAGGAGAGGATCAAGGCTGAGAGGAAGCGCATGAGAAACCGAATCGCGGCCTCCAAGTGCCGGAAAAGGAAGCTGGAGAGGATTGCCCGGTTGGAAGAAAAAGTGAAAACTTTGAAAGCCCAGAACTCGGAACTGGCATCCACGGCCAACATGCTGCGCGAGCAGGTTGCACAGCTGAAGCAGAAGGTTATGAATCACGTCAACAGTGGGTGCCAGCTAATGCTCACACAGCAGTTGCAAACTTTTTGAAGAGACTGAAAGTAACTGTGGCAGAGAGGCATTTTGCGCAAAAGAGCGTGTGGTTGGGAGGTGGCATGCTCGCATCAGGGGCGGGAAGGAAAGGCTGAAAAGCATTGATTCCAGAGAGTCCTCCCTCCGAAAAGCATACGCGGAGAAACTGGCATGCCTTTTGGTTTGAGGTGGTGGCGAGCCAGTGAACAAACAGTGCAGCTCTCTACAAAGTGCTGTTCCTGCTGGGATGAGGCACGAGAGCTTTTCTTCTTCTTCTTTAACATTGACCAAGATCTGCATGGACCTAACATTCAGTATTAAAGGTTAAACTGCAGTAGACACTGTAGATTTGCTTTCTCTAGTACTCCTTTAAAAAAATTGGGGAGGGAGTTTGTGGGAGGCTAACAGAAGCTGAACTATACTGCCTGCCTTCCAGTCAAGTTGTGTATGTACATAATTTTTTTTTATCAAAGCTGATTAATGTCAATAAAACTACTTCATGACTTTGTAAGTTATTGTTATGTTCATTGGGTTCTGCCCGGTATTGTCTGTAAATAAGAGTTGTTGTTTTTTTTTCCTTTGGGGGGGGGCTCTTGAGTTTTACCATTTGTAATAAAGTAACTTTTTTTTATTAATGTTTTTGTTCTGAACAAAAAATGCAAAGGGTTAATTTTTATTTAAGGCATCAAAAGTACATCACCAACTTTCTCTGGAGTAGGACCAGATCAGGCATATATAGAATTTGACTTCTTACAGTAAGATAGTGTAGTTTAACTAGTGCTCTGAAGAGGGTGGGGGGAGGCAGTGGAACAAAACCTCTCTATAACATCCTGAAGGGTAACTGTTATAGCAAGTGCAAGAGTGTTGGGATAGCTTCAAAAACTCATGCTGCAAGACTTTTCTGTGTCTGTTCTTCCTGGAATACAAAAGGACTCATAAATGACCCCCTGTACTTAAAAAAAAAAAAAAGTAATGGCTTCTGCCTGTTCTGGTCAATTTAACTTGTAACAGTCCACTAGGAATTGGTAATATGGTTTGGACAGAAGTTAAAAGAGGCAGAAGAGAAAGTTTGGGTGTTGTTGTTGTTGTTTTTTTGCATACTTCCAGCCCCACCCCTATTATAACTTCCAATACAATTGACCATTTCCTGTTCAGATGCTTCATATTTAAGCAAATAGTCTTGATAATATGTCTTGATAATAGTCTTGATAATATGGAGTTTTCAAAAAGGAACCCACAAAGAGGACTCTGTCACCTTAATGCTTTTGTTTAACATTTAGATAACAGATGGTCTTTGTTCATGAGTATTTAACTATGCCTGTTGTCCAATAAAATAATTCTATTACTCTTTCAACAGATCTGAATTGTTTTCCCCTCTTTTGATCTTGTTTTGTTGTAAACCTATTCCACCACAAAGCAGGAAAATGGAACTTAGCTGAGGCTGTGTTTTGAAACCTGGCATGTGAAATACAGGCATTTAGGAAAGACATGATAGAATACCAGTTTTTGTTAATCAATTAGTAGTGGAAGAAAGATATATACTTTTGTCCTAAGCCACTTGTAGATTCTGTAGGAATGAATGGAACTTGCTTCCAAGTGAGTGGAGCTATGATGATAATCTGAGGCTGCAATCCAATGCACAGTTAATTTGAGAGTAAATAATCTTCTACTTAGTAGGACTTTTTTCCTCTGTAAACAAGCATAAGATTATACTGCACATCAAATTCATTTCACTGGAGCATACAAAACATCCTGATTTTTATCCATGTTTATATAAAAGTCCACTAAGGCTAGTTCTATATAGACTTGGTAGGGTGTAAGTCCTGTTGAACTCAATGAAGCTTATTATTTCTGTGTACAGTAAATGTCCTTAGGACTATACATGAGACACTCCCAATTAACCAACACAGTTTTTTTTAGGGGTAACTGATTATTCCAGGTGCACTACAGTTTGTTTTTTGCAAGTTAGTGGTTCTAGTGCTTTGCCCCTACATGCATGGTGCATAATATCCCTAAGGAAAACTGAATTGTCGTTAACTGTTTCTTTCCTATGAGCAAAGGTGTCAAGGAACGGTAGTATGACAGAAATGAATTGGGTTTTCTTAGCGGTAACTTTGTAATGCTAAGGGCCCAATCCTATCCAACTTTCCAGCACTGATGCAGCTGTGCCGATAGGGCATGCACTGCATCTTGTGGTGGGGAGGCCGTCATGGGGACCCTTTCCTGTAGGATGTATTGAAGCTGCATCAGCCCTGGAAAGTTGGATAGGATGGGCTCTTAGTTTCATTAGTTAACTTTTGCTAACTTCCATTTCTCAACTGCAGCAACACCACTGCTTTATGCTAGGAGAGTAAATGGCTTCTGATTGCCTTTATTTCAAACGCCAGCAATGTGAATAAATGACCCACAGTGATCTATGTAAAGAGGGGGCTTGGCTCTGGTGTTTCAACCTTAGTGAATTTACTAAATTCTATACACATGTATCTGGGAGTAAATTACACTGGAAGCAATAGCACTTATTTCACAGTAGTGAATATGGACTACAAGCATATGCTCACAAGACAACATTGGATGCATGTATTTGTGTTTACCGAACAAGTGGTATATGCTGAGTATTGTGACATGTACTAACTTACATGAAAGCTGGGCTTTCCGACCGGAAGGTTGGGAGTTCAAGACTGTGCGACCGAGTGAGCTCCCGTTGCTTGTCCCAGCTCCTGCCAACCTAGCAGTTTGAAAGCACCTAAATGCAAGTAGATAAATAGGGACCACTTCAGTGGGAAGGGAACGGCGTTCCGTGTGCTACGGCGTATAGTCATGCCAGCCACATGACCATGGAAGCTTGTCCTCGAACAAAACGCCCGCTCTACAGGCTTTGAAATGGAGATGAGCACCGCCCCCTGCAGTCGGTCACGACTAGACCGTTCGGTCGTGGGGAAACCTTTACCTTTTTACTAACACCACATCCAATTAAATTTACTTGGGTTCATGTGTAACCACCACACAAACTATCTGAGGTAACCAATTAACCCTCCCCCCCAAAAGGTTTTCCTGTCTCCATATTAGAGTTTAATACACATAGAGCGCAAGGTGTTAGGCCAGCACAGTTAGGCCAGAAGTTTTAAACCACCATAAAGCACTTTTGGACCACTCTCTGAGTCAGGGAGGCTGGCGCACATGTATTTGCTGGCCTCTCTGAGAGTGGTCCAAGCATACTTCATGGTGTCCCTTGTGCTCTCAGGGTCTTAGTCTGATTTGAACCCTGTTTACTTAAAAATCTTATTTATTATAGTGGGGTATACTCCCAAGAAAGTGTGGTGGCGCAGCGAGTTAATCCGCTGTTGCTGGGCTTTCCAACCGCAAGGTTGGGAGTTCAAGACTGCGTGACGGAGTGAGCTCCTGTTACTTGTCCCAGCTCCTGCCAACCCAGCAGTTCGAAAGCACCTAAAAATGCAAGTAGATAAATAGGGACCACTTTGGTGGGAAGGGAATGACGTTCAGTGCACTACGGCGTAGAGTCAGGCCGGCCACATGACCACGGAAGCTTGTTCTTGGACAAAACATTGGCTCTACAGGTTTTGAAACGGAGATGAGCACCGCCCCCTACAGTTGGTCACAACTAGACCATTCGGTTGTGGGGAAACCTTTACCTTTTTATACTCCCAAGAAAGTGTACATAGGATTTTATCTTTGTCATTTTGGGTGCAGTGACATGTACAATTGTGTGAAGGACTAAGGATACAATCCTATCCCTGACTTTCCATCACTGACATAGCTGTGCCAATGGGGCATCTTCTGTAACCTGCAGTTGGGAGGCAGTCACAGACGCCTCCTTAAAGTATGGGAATATTTGTTCCCTTATCTCAGAGCTGCATTGCCCTTACCTCAGTGCTGGAATGTTGGTTAGGACGCCCTAAGTCCTATTGAATCCAGCAGGGTTTAAACACACAAAAAATTAGGCTGAAAGTATATTGAGTTATAGGAGTTTCTGGTGTAGAGCTGCAATCCTATGCTCACTTTCTTGGGAGTAAGCCCCACTGAACGCAGCAAGACTTACTTCTAAGTAAAAATATAGGAGTGTGCTTTAATATGTGTTAACAAATCACTTAATAATAAGCACTTGTATAGCACTATTCAACTCTTCTTCCTACATATTAATCCATATAATGTACTTTAGTACTCTGAAGTAATTTTTGAACCTTATTAGCATTTTAAGCAAAAGTAGTTGTATAAAATAGATTATAGACAGATTAGATTATAGGACAGAGGAATCAGTCTATTAAAGTAGAATTATGCTAGTATACATTAATGGTCTCCTAACTGGAGTCTAATGTGTGCTACAAAAGCCCTCCCCATCCCAGCCAACATTGACAGTTCTGCCACCCTGCTACTCCATTCTTCACCCAATCTGGACACAGGGACGCTCTGGGCAGTCGCATCTATTGCCCAACATCCCAGCAGGCTTTGCAGCAGGATGTCCAGGCAGACACGACTGCCCAGAGCATCCCTGCACCCGGATTGGGTGAAGAATGGAGTGGCAGGGTGGCAGAACCATAAGCGATGCTCATGGGTGGGGGGGCAGGGGGAAGACTCTCGCCAGACACTGAATCCAGCCCACAGGCTGGGGCCTGGCAAGGGCTAGTATAAATGATTAGAATGTAAAAATACATTATCCTAATATTTTTGGCTCCCAATGAAAGGAACCTCTCTGTTCACATACACTTTTTGTGGAATGGGCTTCTACTGGTATAGTGCAGTGGCCACTGATCGTCTTTTTTTTTTTTACTCCTGTGTCCTTTCCTCATGATAAGCCCTGTGTCATGATAAGCAGACATTCAGCAAGTGTCACATTTCCTGGCAAGGATGCCAATACTTCGGTTGTCGGATCACACACACCCTCCCACCTTGGCCATGCTCCATGCTGCCATTCCCAACCCCCACCACTAACAGGTCCACTAACAGGTCCAACAGGGTCTATTAGAGGAGTAAAATTCACACTCATTTTGTGAGTGCTGTAGCAGCACTCACAAAATGGCCACCCCACAGAGTGCTATGTGCGTCATTGGCAGTCATTTTATGCCAGTGGAAATATAAAATTGAGGGTTGGGAAAGTGAGAACTCTCCAGTTTGTTGCAGTGCTGGAAGGCACACACTCCAACGCTCCTTTTCATTGGTCACAAGGCTAATATGGGCCTTCTATTGGTTTTTATTTCTCGTAGGTCCCGCCTGTCACATGCTCATTGGATGAAGTGATTGGGTTGGGAGAACACAGACAAGATTGTTAACTTCGCAGCCAGCCGGCCAGCAGCACTGCTTGTGTGCTGTGGCTAGGAGGGGGCTGGGGGGGCTGGCCCAGGGCTTACTGGTTTTCTTTGCAAGAGATGGCGGGAGTGACAAAAAGTGACTGAGAGATGGCGGGAGCAACAGAAGGCAAGTGAGAGATGGCAGGAGTGACAGAAGGCGAGGGAGAGATGGTGGGAGCAACAAAGGGCGAGCGAGAGATGGCGGGAGCGACAAAGGGCAAGGGAGAGATGGCGGGAGTAACAGGGCAAGGGGGAGATGGCAGATGTGATGGAGGGCAAGCAAGAGATGGCGGGAGCGGCAGAAGGCGATCGAGAGATTTGAAGGTGCCATTTTATTGCTGTGTGGATGTGGCTAAGTCAGGGGGCGTGGCTATGTTAGTGTAGCTACATCAGGGGGTGTGGCTACATCAGCATGGCTGTGTCAGGGGGTATGGCTACATCAGGGTGTGTGGCTACGAGCACCCCCAATGTTGAACTCAAGTCGGCTTCCTTGCCCTCAGTTAAGCCTCTGGGTCTAAGATAATCAGAGCATGAACTAGTGTTTTTGCTGTGGGGAAAGAGAGGGAAGCGTTTTTTGAAATATTGTAAAAGGAGAAGTGTCATGATTTGGTGACAGACTGCATATGCGGAATGAAGAAGAAAAAGAAATCAAAGATAAACCCAAAGCGTGGAGCCCGCCTAACATGGGGGATGGTGACATTACTGGAGAGGAAGAGAGGACTCTGCTATATCCTGCCTGGGTGCCACATCATGGGAACCAGCAGGTGCAGGAGTTTCATGTAGAGAGGTAAGGGTAACTCTGCCTCCATCACCACATTCTTGTCCCCTCAGGCAAGATGGACACATTAAGGAAGTGATCAGAACAGGATCCCTCTGCCTTCTGCTTTCTCCAGCACTTCCACAGAGACTGCTTGCAGAGATGGTGCTGGGTACAGAAGTGGCTTTCTGCTGCCCCAACTTCCTCTTGCCCATTGTCAGCAAGTGAGAAGACAATCTGAGTGTAGGGTGAAGTGGCAAACAAGCATGGGATGGGGCAGAACCCCCCCCTGTCATTTCATTGACTTCTCCAGCCCCCTTGAAGCAACAGCCTCATGGTTGAGGAAGGCGGGCTACCCAATCACAGCAGTACCGGGCTAGTTCACCTGCCTGCTTGGGAGAGAGTCCACTTCTGCACTCCATATTCTGCTGGCCATATACTTCAGTGGAGGCTTGAGCAGCAGATCCCCCACCCTAGATGAGGCCTAGGTGGTGCTAGGAAGGGAGAGGAGTTCTGTAGGTTCTCACGTCATAAAGTGAAAGAAGTCTTGTGCTCCAAAAAAGAAAAATTCAAAACAGTTTCCTCACTGAGCTACATCATAATCCACAAGGAAACACTCAGAGTGCAATCCTAACCTGGAGTTAGGACAGCACAGTTAGGCCAGCACAGTTTGGCCAGCACAAGGGACACCGTAAAGTGTGTTTGGACCACTCTTGGAGTCAGAGAGGCCAGCACACAGACATGTGCCAAATTTCCTGACTCCCAGAGTGGTCCAAAAGCACTTTACGATGTCCCTTGTGCCAGCCAAACTTTGCTGGCCTAAATGTGCCGGCCTAACTCCAGGTTAGGATTGCGCTCTCAGTGAACCTAACCAATTACTTAGAAGGAAATTCTGCTGATCTCAAACTTACTTCCCTGAGAGGTTTTGGCATTGGGCATTATTGCTGGTGTGATTGCCAAATTGTTTTTCTGGCAAGGCATCTATGGCTTTAACAAGCAAAAATTAAGCAGGAGAAATGTTTCTTCTAGTTTCATGTATGTTTTACCTGCGGAATTTCTGCCTTTTATTCACAGTGGCGGGGGGGGGGGCGAGAACCCCGCCACTCTTATTTACTGGCATTCGGAAACCTTTTCTCACAACTTCTTAGTCTGCCGTGTTCATGAGTGACACAAAGAAAGGGAAGCTGGTGGTGTGTTCAGATTCCAGATCCTAGCAATCTGCGTCACCCTGTAAAATAGGTGGATTAAAAGTAGTTGCGGTGGGTTTTTACATTTGTCCCCACTCATCCCACATGCTGGCAACTACCATTTAAACAAATGTATTACGGTATGTATTTACTGCTGTCAGACATATGCAATTGTATCAATAGTTACCAAACAAAGAGTTACTAAGAAGCTCCTGCCTTTTGTAGGGCATACATAGCGCTGATATAAGCAAGCCGGAAGGTGAGTTGGTTTTGACCATATATAGGAACAGACAGAGGCACAAACGCAACACAGCTGGGTGTGGCTTTGCTCTGCTCAAACATGTGTCAACTAGCAATTGAAGCAGGGCAAGGAGCAAAATAAGCACAGGGTTATCTGGAAAGGTAAAGTCAGAACACTTAAGCATAGTTGTACTGAGAAAAAGAGGTTTTTGAAGTTCTGCAGTGTTTGGGTCATGATGGAACAGATGGCTTTGACTTCACCACAACATACAGATGAGAATTGCCTGCAGTGATGCCTCTTATATACTGCTCTGACTTATGCTTAAGGATTTTCAGCTTATCAGCATTTTTGTAATCAGTTAAGTGCTGTTCTCAACATCATCTACATTCAAGCAAAGTCCAAGAGATTTCAGGACACATTTAGGGGTGGAATTCTGAAACATTCCAGGGAGCGTCTGGGAGCCAAGAAAAATATTAGAATGCCCCAAAATGTAAGAACCACCTGTGGAGCCACTCCCTGATCATGGCGTGCTGGGATGAACAGACCAAACTGGTCTTGCCACCTTTCTTTTGGAGAAGGCTCCTGTGGCTTTAACAGCTGCAGCAGAGACATTCAACGGATAAAGCCTTTCCCAGTAGGGAGATGCAGTAATTGCAAAACATTGTGGGCTGAATGTCTTCTGGCTGTGTGGCGGCTGTTATTGCCAAAGGACTCCTGCCAGGAGGGGAAACTCTAGACCAAAGGCAAAGTAGAACTGCCACTTTTTTTTAATGAACAGAAGTTCTGTGGCTTTAATGGGCATAGAACAGATGGAAACCAACAGGTGAAGTTTTGTCCATAACTACATTTCCTCACAAGGAAAAGGTTTGCCTTTCGTTTTGCATCTCTTAAATCCTTGCTCAGCCATGACTCTTCCTGTGTGATCTTGGGCCAGTTACTATTGCTCAAGCCTAACCTACCTCACAGGGTTGTTGTGAGTACAGAAGGTGGGGAAGACCCATGCAGAGGTGTAACTAGACAAATAAGTGCCTGGGGCAACAAAATATATGTGGTGCCCCTTGGGCAAAGGGAGGGGCCTCTTTGCAACCTGAAAGAGGCAGCAGGGACCTCAGAAAACTGCCTGGAGAGCACTCCAAATTCAGCAGTTTTGCTGTGCAACAGTAGAGGAAGCTATCTGGGACTTTCTTCTTTACTTTTTAACATTTGTAAAGTGGTCTGCAGGAAAATTGCACCCCCTTGGTGTAGCGCCCTGGGGCAGGTGCACCTCAGGCTCCACCCTTGTTATGTCTCTGATCCCTGAGCTCCTTGGAGGAAAAGACATACAACAAACTAACATGCAGAGTTTCTGCCCATAAAAAGTGGCAACTCTAAAGAAAGGAGGGAGAGACTCTACATAGGTCCATGGTTTGCAAGTGTTATATGGTTCACAAATGAAAGATCAAAGGTAGCAGAAAGCTAATTGAAACAGTGTGGGACACCATGATTTGGTGAGATTAGAGGAGACCTTATACAACCCATATGCAGCGACGGGATCTACAAATGAACAAGGGGAACGCTGGGCGGGACGTAGGCGGGACTTCCGCTTGAGTGGCAGCCCGTCCGTAGCGTTCCGCGGCTGTCCTGGCCTGGGGGGGGGCTCCTGCTCTCCACGGGGGACAGGTGAGGGTCGCGCCGGGTGCCTGGGAGAGCAGCGAGGGGGGCGCGCTAACCGGGGGCAGCCCCCCCCAAGGCCAGGACAGCTGTGGAACACTACGGACGGGCAGCCAATCATGCTGAAGCCCCGCGTAAGTCCCGCCCAGCGTTCCCCTTGTTCATTTGTAGATCCCATCGCTGCCCATATAGAATATATACACTTCCAACAGGTATATAAAAAATATTGCCAAATTATCTTCAGTACAGTCTGAAAATAAAAACGGTTTGCTGCGACAGGGGCCTCAATCTTGGGAACTGAAGAAGGGAGCTTCTTCAGTCATTTTCTAGAACCTTCTAAAAAGACTCTTCATGCCATGAGGGGAATTTCTAACTCAGAGAAATAAGTCATCTCATTTTAACACTACATTCCAAGAAACTGTCTTCCTTCTCCCTGACCCACTAAGGCTCCAATCCTATCCAAACGTACCTGGAAGTAAGCCCCCCATTGACTACTTACTTCTGAGTAGACACACAGGATTGGGCTGTAAGCCATGTGCACTTGATCAGGTAGGAATTTGCAGTCCACGCTGTAGCCTACTCACATGTGATGTTCTGCAGAAAGCAAAACACACCTACTCTTCTCTAGGACACTTCCCACGCTTCCAGAATAGGCAGAGACCATAATTTAGGAGAGAGCTGCTTGCTTGTCATGTAAAAGTTCCCAATGTTCAGGCCTTGGCAGCTCAGCTATAATTCATTTCAGGTGGGAGGACCAGAAAAGAGTATGTGTCAGATTTATATGCAGTTCTTCCTTCAAAGTGTTCAGGCAACCTAAATCAGATTATCCTGTTTTATTCTTACAACCACCATTGAGGCAGGTTCAGTAAATGAACATCCATTCAGTTTTATGGCTAAATCAAGATTGGAACCCAGGACTCCCCGATTTAGGTCCATTAACACTATCCTGCACAGCTTATCTGCCTGAGACAGCTGCTGCCAGCAAGAGTGGGTAGAAATAGGCTCGAAAGAACTATGGGTTTTGTTCAATATAAGGCAACTCCTGATTTTGTTTTTAATTTTTATTTTAACTAGGAACGTAGGCAGCTGCCATCTGGACATGCTATGAAAGCCAAAACTGAAGCACATGGGCTGTTTTTCGGGTGTTATGTTTACACTTGGAGTTTATCAGTGGAAATTTTCCTTGGTGGCCCAGTTCCATCAGCCATGAGACCTAATTAGTTTTATCAGAGGTTGTGCTATTCTGGTGGTGGTACTGCAGGGATTTACCACCCAAGACTGGGGTGAACGACAGGTGTAATGCAATGGCTATGAGGCTGAGAGTGCAATTCTAGAGCACCCTTGGGTCAGTGTTGAGCAGCCCTATAGGAAAATATCCCCTTACCCCGAGGTGAACCTCAGCTGCCTCCTATACTGTTCCTGTGCAGTACAGAATTGGGCTGCCCATTGCAAAGCAGGATTTTTCCAGTCCAAATCTTGCCACTGCCATGAACTCTGTAGTAGGTGATCTTAGGCAAGCCGTTCTCTTGCAGCCTTAGTTGCAATTTTGAGATAACACTTACCTTACAGAGTTGTGGTAAAGACAACATCAAGATAATTACAGTTCATTACATTAATTCATTACAGTTTTGTTTTGTTTTTTAATTTGATACCACCTTCTTTTGCAATTCAGGGCAGCTTGCAAACAAAAATCACAATCTGGGGAAAAAACAAATATTAAAATGCTGCAACACAATTAAAAAAACACAAATAGCAGCAGCAACCTTTGCTGCTCTCAGAGAGAGAGAGAGAGAGAGAGAGAGAGAGAGAGAGAGAGAGAGAGATTTTGAATTTTTTTTGGGGGGGGAAGGTTGCTGCTATTCATTTTTTTTAGTTCTGTTGCTGCATTTTAATGATACAGGCATGCCCTGGTATCCACTGATTTGGTATCCAGGGTTTCAGTTATCCACAGATACCATGGATACTGGGAAGCCTATTAAAAAGAATGAGGAACATTTTAAAATTGTATTAAAAGCCACCGAGAGGTCCAGCCGAACCGACATGGGTGGCAACCCTTTCCCAGTTCCCAGCTTCAGCTTTATGGTGTTTCTGTCCCCAAACTGTATCAGAAACCAAACTGAAAAGGGTCCAGATAATCAGTTTCATCCAGGAATCCCTGCAGCTGGGATACTACTAGATGCTGGCTGGTTTTTATATTCTTTTTTAGGATCCACAGGGCTCACTGTTTAAATTTTAAATTTTAATTATTTCAATTACTTTTTAACTGTTAAGTTCTGTGTTTTTATTGTATTTTAAATGTTGTAAGCCGCCTTGGGTGCCATGGGGCAGAAAGGCAGGGTATAAATTAAATAAATAATAATAATAATAATTAATAAATAAATAATAGAGCATCATGTGAAATGCTTTGCACACTCTGGCAGTGCTGTAAAGACGCAAAGTACTATTACTAAGAACTGAAACCAAAAGCCTGAAACTGGTTTGGAGACAACAGCAAAGGTGTATGCCTGGACAGATGATGAAGCTCCTGGGCAAACTTTGCTATGTTTAGCTACTGCCAGAGTGTTGTAGTAGGACTGACGTGCCTATCCTTAGAAGTCTGCTTGCTGCCGTCCATCTAATGTGGCTGAAAATCTCCACAGTGAAGTCATGACTGTCTAGGCAAAGTTGTTGTGCTTCTTCCCATCATTGGCTTGTTTGTGTTCTACCTTACATCCTTTCTGTTTATTGATTCACTCACTGACATAATTAGATTAAACAATCAGACATTTGCAGAGGCAGTCAACAATCAATAGGGGGAAGTAGAATGAATAGAAATCATGCATTTATTCAGTGAAACGTATGCATTTTATACTTGCCTGGTGCACTTAGCAATATTAGGGGGTTCGTCTCTGCCTTTTCTGAATGTTTTGGAAAGGAAATTCTTTGCCTTGTTGTTCTAAGTAGTTGTTGCTCCAGCTGATGGCAAGGGAGTGTTTTGCAAATAAGCACATTGTGTATATGTATTTTGTTTGGCTACAAGCGTTGTCAGCAGTTTCAGGAAGTGGAATCGGAAGAAAACAGGAGTTTGAACAGGTGACGCAGAATCGTCTGGGGGGGGGTAAGCATTACAGGCAGCTCCAGGACTGCTTAGAGTTCTGGACTCAGGACCATGTTTAAGCAGGAGCAGTACAGCTACTCCAGCTCCTGTGCTACCAGATGCCCAAGTGTGATCCCTGAATGAACTAACATTCATGCTGCCTGAGGTCTGACCTCTCCTTCAGCATGTGCAGCTGCCTAAGGAATGAATGGCACTGCTGCTGATCAGCTGTTTGGCCGATAGAGTGATTTGCTGTAAAACAGTTGCTTGCTGCCAGACAACTGTGGCAAAAGCTGCCATGCTCTCCTAGTGGCATAGCAAGCAAAGGGCAGAGGGAAATCCGCCTGGGTGCCTGGCCAAAAGGGGATGCCATGAAGTATGGATACCATGGATACTGGGACGCCTATTAAAAAATAGGGGAATATTTTAAAAAATCTTTTTTTTACCTTGTTGCAGCAAAACCACTGATGTTCCCCTATCTTTAAAACAGTGTCCCCAGTATCCATGGTTTTGGCACAAAGTTGCACTTGGTTCTAGGCTGCAAGTCCCCCTCCACACACATGCGAAGCTTATGTGTCCATTTACACTTACATCTTGATTTCCTCATCCCTACTTACATATTTTTCCATCTATCCTGGAAATTACTGTTCCAGGTGGGTGGACAAGTGAGAATATCCCAGTAGGCCAGTGGGGAGAAGAGGAAGGAGGAAATCCCAGCATGAATTTTGCATGCTTGCTTCCTCCTCCCTCTCTTCCCTGTCAGCCAATGAGGTGGGGTGAAGTTTCTCCCAGCCAGCAGCCCTGCTGGCTTCTTAGGAAGAGAGATCCCTGGAAACTTGTGGTATCTTTGTAATAGTTTGTAACTGCCTGAGCATCAAGCGGAGATGAACAGCGTGCAACTCTTGCCTTTCAGCAAGTCTATATCAGATTCTCAGACAGAGCCCCTGTACCCCCTAAGGGAGTCTGAGCTCACTGCTCCTTCATCTACACTCATTCAGCTTGAATCTGTCTTGCTCCACAAGCAGTAATATTTGTGGTCTATTTATTTGAATTCTTTGTACTTTTAGCCAAAATGCCATGAAGTAGCTTGCAATGAACAAAATGCACTAAACGTATAACTAATGCGTTATAGCATTAGTAGCAGCAGCAATTGAAATCCAGTAAAAACAAAGCTCAGTCTTTAAAGCCAAAAGCCTTTTGGAATCTGCTAAACCTGCTAAAGAGGGAGCGGGCAAAATCTCCCTTGGGAGGGAATTCCACACATTGGGCATCACCACCAAAAAGGTCTTGTCTCTCATAGCTGCCAATCACATTTCAGCCAATGGCAGGTCAGACAGCAGGAGGTGGTGAGGTGAATCTTAAAGTCTGGGCAGGTTTGTACAGGACCTTCAGGTAATCAGGTTCCAGATCATTAAAAGCTTTAAAGGATAAAACCACTTTCTGAGTCCAACCTTTCCGTTGTCACCCAATGGTGGCAAGGCTCCTGCAACAGAACTGACTACCATACAGCAGCCAGCGCCCGTCACAAAAGGTGCTCAGCTTGCAAATTGGCTCCAGGATATGGAAAGTGCATAGGAAGTGCCTGCACCTTCTCAGCCCCAACATCCAAGGAGTACCTGCTTGCTGGTATGATGGCAGGAGATGCAGGAGGTGTGGGGAGGGCGAGGAGGCAGGGAGGTGGTGAACCCAGGCAGGGAGGGAGGGAGGGAGGCAGGGAGGCTGTGAGAGGTGAAGGATCCCTCATGGAGGGCCTGCGCTGGATCCTATCTAATCCGGCAGCAGCCTCCCTGCCCCCTTTGTCTCCTTGGACTTGGTCCAGCAAACTTGCTGACGCAGGTCCAAGGAGATCCATTGTGGGTTGTGAGGGTTTAAAATTCCCTTTCCCCACTGAAGATTCCTGGCCTGCCTGCCTGCCATCCCACCACCACCACAGAGTGCAGCGTTCACCAGCTTGGCATTGCAGAGACGGGCAGGTGGTGGTGATAGAAGAAGAGGATTGTGCTGAAAATCAATTAAAACCATTGGGCAATCAGTTAAAATCAGCTAGTAACCTGTGTAGCTGGGCTGAGCGTAGACAGTGGCAGCTTTCATTCTAGACATCTCTAGTTAAAGAATTGCAGGCAACTAGGCTGGAAGAGCCCTGGGCTTTAAAGTGTGCAGAGCCACTTTCCATCTGACTAGACAGTATTGGGTAGACAGACAGTATAAGGCACTTTTCAATGAAGCTCTGGATGAATCCACTCTGGTGTCTAGCCTGCCTGAAGGAGATCTTTCCCAGTTTGCTTCTGGTATTCCTCAGGCCCTGGTTGGCTCCTAGCCTAGTCTCCTAATTGGCTGCAAGCTGTATATAAACGTTCCCCCCCCCTTGCAGAAACACTCAGTTCCTTCTCTGTCTTTCTCCCTCCCTCTCCCCACAAGTGGAATCTGACAAGCTCCGAGTTCAGCACCTTAAAAGGTGGCATTGTTTTGAAGGCAGCTCAGCCACTATAATGAGGCTGCATTTATGTTGCGGTTGACTTGAGGCACACCTTCATTTCAAAGCTACCTGTAAAAAAACAATGGCTGCTACCTATAAAAATAGCCCTGCTGTTTGGCAGGGATGCCTGTTAAATGTGTTTTCAAAGTATGCTCGCACACCCTTAATTGCGTTCCAGAACTCTGTTTGGCACCTTTTGTTTGGGGCCTTTTCATTCTTCCCTGTAGCAAGGAGAGCTCTTCAGTTCAGACCACTCCCTTGACTCTTTGTGCCTTCTTGAATCTGATAAAATGTGCAAAAGAATCATGGCTCGACCCCAGATGACACTAATGTGCGTGCAGGAGGAACAGGAACATTTCAAGGGAGGGTGCATTTGGCTATACTTTAAAAAATGGCAAGGCCGTGAAAATCACCTATGTACCTTCAAACAAAAATGCTCTGCTTGCCCTTTCACTGCCTTCACCACAAAGACACACAGACAGACAGTGGACAAATCCAAATTGTACTCCTGTTTGCCATTCTCTCAATGTGGTAGGCAGAGGCATTTCTACAGGGATGGCAAAGCTCTATGTTTTGCAAGAAGCCTTACCCTGCCATGTAAATCCCTCCTCTCCCTTGCTGCTGTAGCCAGTAAGCAACACCAAGGTGTTGCTTTTCCCTGTGAGGATTGGCTAAAACGGTGCAGGAGAGGAGTGATTTCCACTGCAAGGTAAGGCTTCTTGCAAAACTTAGAGCTTTGCCCTCCCTTAGATCTGCCTCTGGTGGTAGGTATAGACTGCCCACTTGGTTTGAAGGCAATTGTTTTCCCCTTCAAGTTCTATGTCTCTGTGATCAGACAATTTGTTGGCACTTTTAATTTGGAGTTCAATCCTATGCATGACTACTCAGATGTCTGTTTCATTGTGTTCAGAGGGGTTTACTCACAGGGAAGCGTATCGGAGTGTAGCCTTGGTCTTTTTTTACACAGTTTTGTACAATTTAAGGAGAGGTGGAAGAAGTTGGCGGCTGACACAAGGATCAGAACCAGCCTTGCAAAGTGCCAAGCTTTGCTCTGAAAAGAGGGACAGTAGGCAGACTTGTATTGACAGAAGGGTTGGCCAATCAATAATGTGCAAATCTGGCTTCACTGAAAACCAGAAGAAAACATTCCCTGTGACTCTGATTCGGGCAAGAAGACTGCACGTGTGTTTTCAAATGCTTCCACAGCAGGCTTCCTGCCGAATCTATGGCTATGTCTTCACCAGTAGCTGACTATGGGTGCAATCCTAACCAATCTTCCAGCACTGACATAACTGTGCCAATGGGGCATGCCTCGCATCCCGCAGTGGGTGGGCAGTCATGGAGGCCTCCTCAAGGTAAAGGAATGTTTGTTCCTTTACCTCGGAGCTGCAATGCCCTTAACCCAGCACTAGAAATTTTGTCAGAATTGCGCCTTATGTTTGCGCAGTAAGGAGTTCTGCTTCTGTGCTGATTTCATGCTAACCCGGAGTTAGATTCAGCTACTACTTTCTCTTTCCACATTGCCCCCCTGGTGAGAAGCAATGTCGTAGTAATTCCATATTCCCTTGCCCAGGCAAAAAGAGTGAAGAACACATTGCGCTTTGAAAGGTGACTCTATCTTGCACTTTCTGCTTAGGAGGGCTGAAGCCAGTCTCCTCAAACGGTTCTCCAGGAGCTCTCGGAAAACAGCACGGCACTGTCGCTGGATATGCATGCTGCAATTTCACAGCACGCTCCCGCTGGTTCGCTACCTGTCCTACAACGGTAAAAGCACCTCTAACTAGAATTCAAGTAGTCATCCGGCGTGGTTGAGTATAATATTAACCTCTCATGGCTTTTCAAAATAATACCTTTATGGCCATCAAGGAGCTTTTCAAGCCTCTCGAGGGCTGAATAGGTTGCTAGGGAAGGCTGCTGCGTGAGTGCAACCCACTGTGGTGCCCAGCATACTCTGCATAGGAAATAAATGTGATGCAGCACTTAAGGTGGGGCTGGCACAGCTTTTGGTTTCTGACACTGTTCTCTTAGGCAGGCTGGAAGAATCCACGGCCTATGCAAGAAGGCAGCAGCTTTACATCCTTGGTGTGTCTGATGTGGTGGAGAGCAACGGAGCTTTTCTCTCTGGCTTGGAAGAGGAAGAGGGAAATGGAGCAGAAGAGGAAGTGTGGGGGAGAGGTGTATCTCAGATGCTGCAGCCCTCTAATGATGTAGCTGGGCTTACCTTGTCCTGGGTAACCCCTCCCCCCCAGCAGCTGTCCCCCCCCCCCGGCTGCCCGGAAGTAAATGTGGTGACATTATGACACCAACACAATCACTTCAAGAACGACAAGGGTTGACACTGGCCGCTTCTGCTGAAGCCCTGGATTCACTCTCAAGACCGGTTGTGGAGGGCAGGTTCTCCCGCCTGCCACCCCCGCAGCCAGTCTTGGCAGAGTCAGCAGAGTTGCTAGAAGTGAAGGTGGCTGCCCTGAGAGAAGCGCTTTGGCTGCAGCCAGTGTCCACCAGACCGCATGCCTTGAGCTATGCCACCCACTTTTTCGGAAGCAGGTGGCATAGCCCCGAGCGACTGGTTGCTGTGGAAGCAGCGGGCAGGTCCTCCTGCCCTTCATCTCTGCAGCTAGTGGGCCAATTTGCTGGGGGCAGTGGTGGAGGACCTGGCGCTCCCCAGGGGAGATCGAAGCACTGCCAGGTACCATTAATACTGCCAGGTATTGTGTGGCTCTACAGAGTGACGCCACGGTAGCCCACCTCTCTTGCCTCCGAGGTATGTTATTTTCTACTCCATTTCCTGCTTGTTTTTCAAATCAGAAGCTCTGCCTTGGAAACAACTATTAGGCATTTTTGGTTCACACCAGCAATACAAACAGAACTGCCTTCTAGTAAAATCTGGGAGGCCTTCTGAAGCCCTTCAGTCAAGGACTTGGCATCTGCGGATTCCCAAGTCTGCTGATGCTGAGCTTTTGGGTAAGGTGAGTCCCCCACAACGTTGTGAACTGCTCCTTTAAGAGGCATAGGGCCTTATATAGGGCATAGGGCCTTATTCAGGATAGAAAGGTCATATGAGAGAATTGGGGAGAGGATGGCAGTTTTAGTCTCGGTTTGTCTGTAGATGCTATATGAACTCTACAGGAGCTGCAATGGTCCTGTGCCCGGGCAGACAACTAGAGGCAGTCTGCAAATAAGTTGTGCTGGGGGTTCCCCCCACTGCCAATCTTACACCCTGGACTTGTTCAATGAGTTGATAGCAATAAACAGTTATTAGCAGTGCAATCCTTGTGCACCCATCGCGCTGACGCTACGTCATAGCGTCAGCGCGACATCGGTAGCGCCGACGTGGGGGTGCCAATCAGCACCCCTGTGTCAGTGCTTGAGCAATGGGACCAGCGCTGCAGGCAGCACTGGTCCCATTGCGCCTGTTCCAAGCCTCCCTCACATCAGTCGAAGGGAGGGTCATGGCAGGGGCAGGGAGGTGATGGGCAGAGGGAGGGCAGGACATGGGCAGGCTCCGAATTCAGACGTGGGTGGGCTCCAGATTCAGAATCAGGGCCTCCCAGTCTCCTTGGATCTGCACCTGCTGTTTAGCAGGCGCAGATCCGAGGAGCACATGGGGAGGCTCCAGCCTCCCTCATACTGCATTGGATATGGCACAGGCTAGCCAGCCTTGCCAATCCAGTGCAGTATAGGATTGCGCTCTAAAAGTGGTCATCGGTGTGCTGCTGTTCCTGCATATGCAGTAGAAAGCAGCAGGGTTCAGAGTGAAGGAAGATGCACATAGGGATAGAGGTCCCTAAGGTACCACTCCTGCCAAGTGAGAAACAGACAGACATTCCTGCTGTACAGCACATCTGTTGGTTCCTGCATGCTGCTCATCGTGCAGTAGGGAAGAAATGGGCACTGGGCAGCAGTAATTTTGAGAGGTGATGACCTTCAGATGAGACATTAAACTAACCTCCGGTGACTGTCCAGGTGGAGATTAACCATTCCACTACACTATTCAGAGAATGGCACCCTGTTCCAAATCTTCTCCTAATACCAGTTTGAATTTCAAAAGCCAAGTTTGGTCTCTCAGTAATACGAACAGTCCAAAGGAGGACGTGGTTTTGGCAGGCCACCTCTGGCATCAGGTCTTAGGCCAGTACTAGAGATGGGGAAGGGCTGGTTTAGGAATCATTCTAAGGGTGCAATCCTAATCTGGACTTAGGCCAGCACAGTTAGGCCAGCACAGTTTGGCTGGCACAAGGGCCACCATAAAGTTTGTTTGGACCAGGCTTGGAGTCAAGGAAGATGGTGCACGTCTGCGTGCTGGCCTCTCTGACTTGGAGAGTAGTCCAAACATACTTTACGGTGTCCCTTGTGCCAGCCGAAATTTGCTGGCCTAACTGTGCCGGCCTAACTCCAGGTTAGGATTGCACTCTGAGTTGTGCTGGCCTAAGTGTGCCGGCCTAATTTCAGATTAGGATTGTCCTCTAAATAAACTATACTATTTCAATTGAGTTTAAAGGTGGTCATTATCAAAGCCTTATTGCCCCACCAGGCAACTTTGTTTTGACTTTCACCTTTTGCGTACCTTTTCTAAGAGCTTTGTATTGAATCAAAACACGTCAATGAAAAGTTTCTCACTGATGGTGTGCACCCTGCATGTCTTTGCCACTGCTAGTGTGCTTGCAGCTGGCAAAAAAAACACAGCATTGGCACAGGGAAAAAAGTTCGGACCTACACCTTATATCCAGATGCCACTTCAGGACATCAAAACGCTACTATCTGAACTCCTGCTTAGAAATCTGGCTATGGATTCCAGTGATCCAGGACAGGCTTTCATTTCTCAGTATAGCTACTGATTTTTTTTTCCTAGTCGATACCCTAGTCTGTACCCTATGAAGGTTTTCACCTCTGTTACCATGCAGGACTCCTGCCTCACTGAAATCGACCAGATCAAGAAGCATGACAGGCCAGTTACTCATTAAAAACCATGGGGCAGCCCAGCCATTTGCTCTTACCCTCATCCATGACCAGTGGCGTTTTTACAGGGAGGGCAAAGCTCTAAGTTTTGCAAGAAGCCTTACCTGGCAGTGGAAATCACTCCTCTCCTGCACCGTTTTAGCCAATCCTCACAAGGAAAAGCAACATCTTGGCGTTGCTGACTGGCTACAGCAGCAAGGGAGAGGAGGGATTTACATGACAGGGTAAGGCTTCTTGCAACACTTAGAGCTTTGCCATCCCTGTAGAAACGCCTCTGTCCATGACATACCCTGGAAATCTAAAATGAGTTAAGAAGGGGTCTAAGGCTTGCGGTAGTACATCAGAAGAAACTTCCTGCGCCTATCTTTTTTAGAGCAGGCTGCACAACCAGGACAATGCCACAGAAACATTTAATTCATGTCAGCTGCATGCCATGTGCTAAACCAGAAGGCAGTTTCAGCGAAACATGCGGCTTGCTAACACAGTTGCTCAACATGAAGGTTGAAACTGAGAGCCCTTCATCATTGCGGGGGGGGGGGGGCTCCAGCAAATGCTCATTGGACAGGGGATTTGAGCACAGCACCACCAATGCTCCATGAGTTCTTGTTGTGGGAGCCTATTAAAAGGCCAGAGTCAGATTTTTGTACACATTCCTTACTTCGTAAGGTTGCAGGCACTGATGTCACGGGTTAATCATAGGTTCTACATTGAACAGAACCTCATGTTTTAGATCATGGTGGTCCAGCACATGGCCTGTGGGCCACATGCAGCCTGCAAAGCTCTTTTTGGTGGCCCCCGAAGGCCTGGCTGTAGCCCCTCCATCGCCCCCTTCTTCAGAATCTTTTGGGTCTTCCTGCCATACCCTTCCAGGCTCTTTTGGAGAAGAAGCTGGAACAGTGTGGCAGGCAGTGGCGTCTCTATAGGGGGGGCAGAGCTCTAAGTTTTGCAAGAAGCCTTACCTTGCAGTGGAAATCACTCCTTTCCTGCACCGTTTTAGCCAATCCTCACAGGGAAAAGCGACATCTTGGCTGCTTACTGGCTACAGCAGCAAGGGAGAGGAGGGATTTCTCCCTTGCAAAACTAAGAGCTCTGCCCTCCCTGTAGAGACGCCACTGGTGGCAGGGAGATCGAAAAGCCCCACCACACCTACCTCCTCTTCCACCACTTGCGTCCAAAGCCTGCCACACCTTAAGCCTGCCTAAGCGGCTCAGAACATGGATGTAATTGGCAGTGGCGGGTCAGCACAGCCAGAGGTCATGCAAGGGTCATGCAGCTCCCCAGAAGTGTTTTAGATGTTTAAGGAATAATAAACAAATATTATTTTCATTACGCGACAGCAATCACAAGTGCACCTCAGCTTGTCCATATTTCATGGATGCTCTTCTAACATGGCACAGCTTCATGTGCAACTCTCATTCGTCACTTTGATGAACCCTTTCCCAATTTCACACCAGGCCCAAACATCTGAAACATCCTCATGTATTCCTAGCCATATGTTGGTGATGTATAGCTTTCATTAAAATAAATGAATTCAGCCCATTTAGTTTGGCTTTACAGCATCAAGTAAGTAGGACCACTGCCTAAGTGCCTGATATGTGCCAGGTTTTTTTTTTCCTTCAAACAACTGTTCAGGTTTGGATCGGAAACACAGGAAGCTTGTACAGGAAGGCCTCTTTCTCTCTGATTTATGAACGCTTTTGTTGGACAGAAAGCCAGGCTGGGTGAAAAAACATCACGTTGGCATCCATAATATAGGCAGCACTGAAAGATACATAAAGAATTCTTATTATGCCTATTTTACAATCACAAGCGCACAGTTAAGGTCAGTCAGCAGGAGCCAAACTTAAGCCAAGGGCTACAATACACTAAAAACAATTTCTGTATAATTTTGAACAAAAAATGCACACAAAGCAAAGAGTGTATTATGTGGACCTAAGGCCAGTTGCATCGCTCAGGGGGCACGGATCACAGCCGGTGATGCATTTGGGGTGTATGTGATGACACCACTACAGGCCAAAATTGTTAAAATCTTGGTGTTTTCAAATAATACAATTACACTATATATCATTCAATGGGGACTTTGAATGCAAAGGGGATCCAGAATGCAATGAAACAAGCCGCGTTGAAATATCCATATTCTAACAAACGGTATAGCCAAATAAACAGAAAAGGAAAGCACAGCTATCTTATGTATCAAAAAGTAGATTTTCTTACCTAAAAAATGACCAGTGAGACTCATTGTTCTGAGAGCCAATGAGGTGTTTTAATGACACAGCAGGGAACCAATCAGGTGTTAGTATGAGAGCTCAATCCTAAAGTGCACTGGATTGGCGAGGCCAGCGGACCAGCGCCAAATCCAATGCACCTTTGGTGCACTGGGGAGCCTCCCCGGGGCAAGGGCATGTTCGTCTCCTTGCCCCAGGGGAGGCTTTGGCCTATTTAGCAGGTGCAGAACCAAGGAAGCTGTGTGGCCTGATTCGGGGCTGTGTGGTCTCCTGATGAGGCCTATGATGTGGCCTAATGGCAGCATCCTGGCCCCGCCTCTTCCCCAGGCCAGCACACCTGCTGGTTCACCCACCCCCAGCCCAGAACCGCCCATTACCCGCCCTCGTCCCTCCTAGAACCTCCCTTGCACCTCCTAGAACCTCCCTTCGTTTGTTTTGGATGGGTGGTGAGTGGCCTGCTTGGTGCAAAAGCTACTCATTTACGCTATACAGCTTCAGGTTTAGTTACACGTGTGCTGAACTGCACAACTAGTCCCAACCAGTGCTTGGATTTTTTTGTTAATAGAAAGTGCGGGAGGGCTGCAAAACATCATTGGGGGATGCGGGTATTGGTATGCAATTGAGTTAAAAACCATAGCAGGGGCAAGCTACTAAAGTGCCCCAACACCCGTGATGTGGTTTTCAACCCCCTTCCCCCTCCCTATTTATAAATAAAGCAAAACTCCAATTTAGATTGTCTAAATTAGACCCGAGCACATCACTCCCCTGGGGAGGCAATTTTTTTCCTGATTGATTGGCAACCATAGAGGGGACATGATTATATCCTGGGGGGGGGGGGGTGTCTCCTAAAGTATTGTCTTGGGACTGCACCAAACATGATCTGGCCAGATGTGTTACATAAATGCAGGTTTCTGGGGGAAAAAAAAAATCAAAGCCATGGAAATGTAATGATTATATATTTCTGACTCTGTCATTTTTATGTGCTGCAGACTCAGTTTAACATAAAGGCAACTCAATATCCTGCCATTTTCATAAATCTCTCAAATTAAAGTATTGTATACATACAAACAATTCATTGTGTAGATGAGTAATCGAGTCAGTGGGTCTCATTGGACCTGCTCCAGCTCTTCAGTCCAGCTCTTTAGTCATTTGGAGATAGTTGCCTGAAACCTGAAACTGGGGATACTGGGGATGCCTTTGTAAAAATAGGGGAACATCAGTGGTTTTGCTGCAACAAGGTGAAAAAAAGAGATTTGTGTAATGTTCCCCTATCTTTTTAATAGGCACCCCAGTATCCATGGTATTCGTGGATAACTGAAACGGTGGATACCAAATCACTGGATACTGGGACATGCCTGTGTGTGTATATATATGCACACAGGCATTGACTACAGGTGGCTCTCCATGGTTTAAGAGAGGATTTTTTTTCTCTGCACTACCTGAAGGTGCCAGGGATTAAACTGGTACCTTTGGCAGCCAAAACAGATGCTCTTCCACTCAGCTTCAGCCCCTTCCTTAAATGACAACAGGGTTTGTAAAAGCTGGGGGGGGGGGGCTCCCCACACTCTTGGTTTCTTGTAAGAGGGCTGAGTTGCTTATTCAGAAGCTTCCAGAACCCTCCTACAATTCACCTCAGTAGGTACAGCAAAAACCACCTGCTTCTACTCTCAGAAAATTAGTCACACCACACAGAGCAAGTTGCCTTGAGCCCAGCATTTCTGCCCACCAGCTTTAAATGAAGTCCACATTGAAAGCCGAGCACCATAAAAGCGGTGTGACAAAGCATTATGATAACAGATAATTTGGTTTGAGGAAAAGGCTGGGCTGGTTGCAATTATCATCCTACCCAAGGGGGAAAATAAACTAACACCTAGGATTTCCCCCTAACAGGAAGCACACCACATATTAACAGAAAATGCTTTCTTTTCTGGCCAAAGCGTTCACAACACCTAAGTGAAAGAGAATCTGAAAGATGTCTGTGACTTTTTGACATGAAGAACAACTGAGAAAAGAATCGTTGGAACAAGTCATCAAATGAGTTGAGAGAGGAAGGTGTGAGAAGGGTCTGAGAAGAGGCTGTGAAGTGAGGCATTTCTGAAGTTAAAGTATAGTTTCAATGACTAGCAGCTCTTCATATAATTTGCTGAATGAAAAATCTGTGCAGTCCATAGTATATTTTGTGCATCCTTGTGACTTTCATCCAGCAGCAGTAGCTAGTGTGGCTACTTCCTGCCCTGTTTCTGCACAATCCAGTGTCTCCCTCCCTTGCCCCATTGAGGTCCCTCTTTTGGAGCATGAAAGAGAACTGTATCTTATTTAGTGGGCTGCGTGTGTTCAGCTGCACAAATGCAAGCATTTCAGGAACAAAAAGGTGTGATAAGCCTGTCATTCTCAAAGCGTTATATGGGGAAATGCAGAAAGGTTAAGTCCTAAGATAGTTAAGAGACAAGTGATGGGAAACGAAATGTGACAAGAGTCCTGGGCTGATGCACCCTAAGAAGTGGAACCAAAGGGAGGAGGTGGGCTGTGCCTTTTCTTGCATAATGAACAGCCATGCTGGAAAGTGTGAAGGTGGGATTCTAAGAGGACAGAAGAGGAAAGTCGTGGATGCATCAAAAGAAGACCATTTTCTACACACAGCTAACACCTCCATGTAGAATTACTGGATATAAACTGTCCTGTGCAATGATGGGCTTATTTGGCCACACGCTCATGGTGCACATATACACAGAAGCTACACCTATTGTGAAAAACATTTGCCCTCATCATCACCGTGTGCAGTGCTGCAGGTATGGTCTTCCTGTAAGGCAGTGATATCTGAGTAGGAATGAGCTCTGTGTGAAGCAGGTGAAGTTTCAAAGACTGCAGAGGAAGAAGACTGAACAGCAGGAACTAGAGCTTCTGGTTGGGTCATGTGAATTGTCAGAGTTAACACTCAGGGCACAATCCAACCCAGCGCCGGAATGGCAAGGCCGGCTGGCCAGCGCCATATCCAACGCTGGGTTGGGGGAGGCTGGAGCCTCCCTGCGGCAAGGGAGTGTGCGCTCCCTTACCATAGGGGAGGCTCTAGCCTCCCCTATGCACTCATCGGATCTGCACCTGCTAAAGAGTGGGCGCAGATCCGAGGAGACCGTGTGGCCCGAATCGGGGCTGTGCAGCCTTGCTGATAGGTTTAGGAAGTGGGCGTATGGCCACCTCCCAAGCCCGCCCAGGTCCCACCCCTGCCTCCCTCCCTCCCTCCAATCCCCATGCCGTCTCGGCACGGAGCCTCCCTCGCGCTGACCGGCTGTGGTCGGCACGAGACAGGCTCAGCGTGGGCGCAGCAGGGTTTAGGATTGCGCTGCCCTTGTGTGAAACAGAGGAACATGGGACTCGTAAATCCTCCTATTCAAGCCATGCCAAGCGACCATAAATATACTTAGGTAGCAGTCCTCAACACACCTACTTACTAGGGGGTAAAACCCACTGAACTCAATTAGGTCTATGTCTGAGTAGACATACACAGGATTGGGCTGTTATTTGATAAAGGATGCTGTTTTAATCAGCGAACTGGACTTTTACCAAATGAGCAGCTCCCATCTAGCAATCTCTCCTATGTCTAGGGAGCTCCTGTTACATTCCAAGATCTCTAGTTTCTCGACCTCGTAAGAAACTACCAGAATCTGGAAAATCATTATGTTGGCAGTTTCCCTCTTTCCCCCAGTTCAGTACACTGTTGCTAATGCACTCCGTGGACAACAAGTGAGGCTGGTGTTTTTTTTTGAGGCTTTTACAGTCTGGGCAAAATGTTGACACGGCTGCCTTGCCTTTAATTGGGTTTTCTGACTGATCTATATGTACAACTTATATCCTACTCCACAGCGATCAAGGCAAAATACATTCCAAGTTATGCTCACAACAACCCTGTCATGTAGGATAAAGCTGAGCAAAAGTGACTAAAACCAAGAAGATCCGTTAGCTTTGTGTCTGCAAGAAAATGTGATCTCGGGTATCACAATACAAGTCCAGCGTTTTTCCGCTGCATCACATTAGCTCTTAACCACTTATATTTTCATTTCAGAATGTAAATCAAACAAAAAAATCCTAAATCCAAAAATAATGGGTCACAGCTGGAGTGGCTCTGCACAGCAGAGACAGCAGTGCAGTGGTGGCAGGCGCCACCCCCGGGCTCCACTGGCACAGCGTCCAGGGCATTTCCCCCCTCCAAAGGACAATGGTAGGACTACCACTGACATGTGCTACTAAATAAGTGCCCAATCCTATACTACCTGACTGCCCGGGAGCACAGTGGTAGCCAAGGAGCCTATTGCTGCATCCTGTGGCAGCCAGGCAGTCGCAGAAGTCTTCCTGGGGAAAGGGAATGTTTGTCCACTTTCCCCACAGTAAGGGCGCAGGGTAGGCGATGGGTCTACTTGCTTCTGTGCCGGCTATTTAGCTGGTTCAGGGCCTCTGAGTAAGGCCACATGGCCTTACATGGAGGTTGGGAACTGGCGGCAAGCGTAAGTTGGTTAGGATTGCGCCCCTACACTCTCATATTGTATTAATCAACTGGCTGAACGCTGAATAACCCATCTACTTTTTCTTATATTATTTCAATACATTGATTACGTTATTCTTGGTTTTATTAAATCAGAAACATTTCCTCTCCTTTTTAATAAAAGAAAACTATTAGGTTCCATCCAAAGTTGCTTTGCATGAGTGATCCATTTATGTCCCTTGAGTTATACTAATTCCTTTTTCCAGCTGTCCCTCCCCCCATGCTAAAGGCGTCCCTAGGGCTCAAGACCACGTTTTTCAAGAGGCACATAGTGGAAAGGACGGTATGGGAAAACTCCATTGCACAAGTGGGATTCTGCTCGTGCTATTATTTTGCCTGCAACCATGCAGTAAAGGTCTCTATCCACAGCTCATTTTCCTGATCAAGTTCATTTAGCAAAGTTGTTATTGCAGAGGGCAGGCACAGGCAACCCTGTAGCCTTGGATGCTTCATTGCTTTGCCCAACTTGGGAGGCATGGGTGGGTTCAACCTTAGGGTTGTGTGTCAGCACATCTGGGTTTTTTAAGAAGGTGAAGAATGGGGAGAAACCTGCATCCTCCCCCTAGTAGCAAGCCCCTCCTGCTGCCCCAAGCCTGCTGTCACCCCCCCCCCCAACAGTGGCATACTTAGGTCATTTGACATTCAGGGCCCACATATTTTTAGCATCCTCCCCATATGACATCATTCATTCATTCATTCATTCATTCATTCATTCATTCATTCATTCA